>CM053581.1:151902483-151930520 GCA_028627135.1 Pseudochirops cupreus
TGAGAGCTGCGATATGTTGCTGCTGCTACGCCGCCATCTTGGCTCCACCCCCCCAGAAATTCTTAAGTAACCAGAATGCAAGGACCCTCCTTTGGAATTGACCACTCCCTACCCCAGCCCAAGGCTAATTATTCATTAAGACTTCATCCTAGGACCACATCCAGAGGCACAAACAAGCAGGGAGTCACAAACAAGACTTGCTAAATAACTACTCTGAATTTTCTTTAGTTATTCATAGGACCAGTGGAGGCATCCATCCAACAAGATTATGCTCCTCCTGCATATCTGCCTTGCGACCTCGTAGAAGAGGGGAGCATTTCCTTATTGGGGCCAAGGGACCCCTGAAAGTCTAGTCTACTACATCCTTTTCCTTTAAGTAGGAGGTCTCCTCTGCAATCATATACAGATATAATAAACTTGACATATTTCATGGTTCTATATGATCCATACAGACTCAAATCCAGTTCTTTGCCTCTTTATACAATGCAATATAATAATGTAATATAAAGTCATTAGAAAAATGTGGACTTTTAAAAACTTATTTAGAATTCAGGTTGAAAATGCATCATCTAGATATTATGGAACACAGATTTTATTTGTACATATTTTTAAAATTCGTAATGAAGTATTGGATATGGTACTTATTCTGGCTAAAATGCAAATGAATTTAATACCACCTTAGAGTGAAATAATATGTTATGTGCTCTGCATGTATTTTGATGTACAGAATTTGATTCTGTGACCTAGGTAAAAATGTAAACAGTAGAAATCTGTAGGACATTGCCAGTTCTTAGGTCCTAGCAATTCAGAAACCTAACACTAAGCCCTTAACACATCTACTTTAGAGATTAGTGTATAGAAATCCCAAATATTTGATGGTCTAATAAGTGATACTATAAACATGGTCAAAATCAACTATCTTGTAAAAACAAAATTCAAGTAATCATTGCATATTGGATTTAAAATGAGAATGATCAAATGATATTACTGTGGTCACTATATATATAAAAATTTATTAAAAGCAGACCCCTACATAAAGATGGACTTGACTTTTGTAAAAATGTTCAGCTGCTCTTTGGTTTCATCTAGTAATACTGATAGGATCTGTAGATGCTGAATGTCTAGGTAAATTTAAAATATATTGGTGAAATGTGTCTCTCCTCTTTTCATTGCAAATTGCCTAAAAGGATCGTCAGCATTCTCTGATTAGGCTCTCTTAGCACTTATTCATTCTTCAACTCTTCTATGTCAGAAGGAAAAAAAAGAGCTAGGTGTAGGTGTATTTCTCGAACTACAATGAATATGGTTTCTGCCTCTTGCCCTAGTACTGTAGTCTTTCTAGGAACATCTAAGTGTAGCTTGTTGCTAGGTCTCCCACATGGACCATTGCTTGCCCTCTAAAAGCAGCAAGTTACATAAAGTATATTTATTACAAAATATATAAGGAATAGAAGTGAACAGGAAGGAAGTAACAAAAGTCACAATACCAACAGAAGTCTCAATAGTGTGAATGAATATAGGAACTTGAATAAAGTCAGTGTTCATGTTTCCTTTTGTGGCCTACTTCCCCTAGAGTCTTGGCACAATTCTTCTGGAATGGCCAATATATATTGCAGGTCTGATGATAAAAATGATAGTTCAGTAGGAACTGAAGTTTTACAAAGAATTTTATGTGCATTATATCATTTGATCTTCACAATAAACAAATGAGAAAGATTCAGTTCCATCATTCCGCTTTTGAAGAGGGAGAAGCTGAAATGAAAAGAGTTTAAATGAATTGCCCTGGGTTGCACAACTGATAAATGTCTAGGGCAGGAAACAAACCCAGATCTTCCTAATTCCAAATCCATAATCTCTTTCCACTATTACAGCATTCTGCCTCTTCAATAATATTTTATGATTTGAATGTCTCATAGGATTATTGTGAATATGAATCAAATAATATATGAAAAAGAATTTTCTATACCATAAAATATTATATAAGGGTAAAATGTTATTTCAGTTATTGTTTTCTGTAATAGTTATTGTGAATAACTGTGTTGTAGTAGAAATACCTCCCAGTTGGAGTCAAGAGAGAACTGGTTGTGAAAACCATTTGATTCTGAGTTACTGTGTAACATTCAGTGAGTCATTCATTCACCCTCTCCAAGTTTCAATTTGTTTATCTGTAAAATGGGAATGAAAATGTTTTCACTATTTATTTCCCAGGATTTCTTGGAGAAAAGTGTTTTTGTACACTTTAAAATACTTATAAATATGAACTGCCACCTGACAATAGATAGTTGATTCAGAAAACAAGCCAGTTAGAGGTGGTTAAAACCAAAAGGAAGTTTTAGGGATCATTCAGAAATCAGTTATATCTTTAAAATAGGTGCAGGACTTCTAGTGAGAAACTCCATTCCAAATGAATTTACAGATGATGTTGCCATGGTCAATAAATTAATGACTTTTTTTGAACTATTGGGTAAAGAGAGCATCTCTGCTTCTCTAGGTTCCTCCTTAGCCATCCAAAAGGCTGATTCAGTCAGTACCAATCAGGCTTACAACTTTTCCACATTAGATGGAACCAGCTAGAGCTTATATTGTTTCAGCCTTTATGAATTTTAGTTTAACTCATTGCCATGAAGAGGCATAGTTCAGGGTATTCTAATCAATTCAGTAGATAAAATTTGGCAGAAATGGCAGTAGGAGTTGCCTTTGCTTTTGCCATAGTCAGAGTGGGATTATTAAAAACAAACAAAAACAGTTGTTCTGTAACTGAGCAGATTTCTGTCTTTGAAGAGTGACTGATATATATACATAGTTTGAATCCTGATGCTGTAAGAATTTGGTATGTATGGTGTTAGTTAATAGAAATTTTGAGGGAAAAATGAAGATCAATTAAAGGCAAAGGTTGATAACAGATGAAAAACTGAGTTTAAAAGTTAAATTCAGACTCAAAATAAAAAATTGGGTTGAATTGGGGTCAAGTTAAATACATACTGCAAATGCTGCAGAGCTTCATGAAGAACTTGGAAACTCATTCGTGTTCAGTGACTTAGACACACAGGAATCCAGTGGCTTTGCCTTAGGCCATTTTGAGCACCTTAGCAAAATGAAAACAATGATGAATAGAAGCTGCCTATTGTGTTTTTCGGTAATTGTGTTATAAGACCTATTGAGTCTGAAACTGGTTAGAAACACAACACAACACAACATGTGTTGTAGGGAACATAAGTGTCAGGATTTACTAGGAAATAACTTACTAGTTTGAATTAGGTTTTTTTTTTTTATTTTACTAAAACACATTTCAGACCTATGTCATATTGATTAGTTTCAGTTTCAAATCTAAATCACAGACAATAGAGTGGAGAAAGAATTCAGACAATTTTCCTGTATCCCAAGTGTTTGAAGAAGGGAGTGTTGATATTTCAATATTTTAGTCATTTATTATGTTCCCATAAGCAAAACAATGCTGAATAAGATTACTGTGTATAAGTGCTATGAATGGATTACCGGTTTTCAGAGCTCTAAGCATAAAACAAAGATATGCAGCTGCTAAGGAAGGGTTAATTATTTAACATTTTAATCATTCAGAAATGTTAAAGGATAACTACATCATCAGCGTGAATAGCAGCATTTCAGTGCAACAGACATTTTAAGCACCTACTATGTACAAGGTTATTGGCTTTTGTTGTTGTTTAGTGTCGACCACTAGAAAAGATTTGGTTAAAGAGATAAACAGATAGTAATGTAAAAATTACACTATTTATTCTTTATCATCCCCTTAAGGATAGCATTACTTGGGCAAGGAGTCAAGCGTTAATTCCTGACTGATGAACAGAGAAATTATAAGACTGTTGTACATTTGTACATTTTTAGAACCATCCCAGTTCAGGATGACTATGTCACAAAACTTTATGACTTCCATTTGTTACCATCTGTATATGATACAGAGTTCCTTGATTTTAAATGCAAATTGACAACTACCAGAGCAGGGTCTATTTACATTTTATGGTCTCAAGATGTCTGTTTTGCTCTCATGTGGAGTAAGTCCCAAGATAAGGGGAACCTCACCTCTGGTCTTTGAAGTTGCAGACACAAGGAAAGGCATTTTTAATCAGAGCAGTTTGTTTGATTAAATCAGACTTTAGCTAAAATATGATATTAAATGATTATCATTAGTTATGTCTGACTCTTCATGACCCCATTTGAGGTTTTCTTGGCAAAGATACTGAAGTGATTTGCCACTCCCTTCTCCAACTCATTTTACAGGTGAGGAAACTGAGGCAAATAGGGTGAAGTGACTTGCTCGGGGTCATACAACTAGTGAGTATCTGAGGTTGGATTTGAACTCAAGTCTTCCTGACCCAGGCCCAGCACTCTATCCACTGAGCCATATAGCCGCTGCAGATTAGAAGTTAGTTAATGGAAATACAAGAAAAACAAAACTATCTTTTTCCTCAAGGAGCTTATGTTCTACGAATCATTTTTCATTTCCTAGCACATTAGATATTTAAAAGTATTAAATAGAGAATGCTGATCCATGTCAAGATACCCAGAAGCATCCCTCAAATAATATATTAGATATAGTCTCTTTAGAGGATTTATGGAAAGATGAAGTTCACACAGTAAGAGAAAGTGTCGATGAGTCATAATATGCACCTGTGAAGGGCATAGCCACCTCTCTAATTATAGAACAGTTGAAATATTGAAGTTTCTGAACACTCAAGTGACTGATATCAGAAACTTTGTTAGGAGGAGTCAAAATAGAAGGAATATGCTTTAATTTTTTTAAACCCTACCAATACTCTAATAGATAAATGAATCATTATAAAAAGGGAAATTATGAGGTTTATGAAACTTGGTTTTATGAAAATTTTTTCACTTTAAAAAAGTATTTTCAACTCTATTCCTTTAAATTATAATCTCTCATGATGTGTACAAAATGTGACTTGATTCATAAACATTTAATTTAGTAATTACATTGTGTGTGTTAAGCTCTTCTTATGGGTTCTTTGAGATGGATATAAGAAAGGATTAGCATTTTTCATGTTCATTATGCAAGCAGTAAAGTAAGAAACAGTCATAATTCAATATGTAAAATCTGCATTATTTAATGAATGAAAGTCTGTGATGAGATGAAAAAGCAAGATAAATTTATCTCTACTAAATTCTAGAGAAGTGGCACTTTAAAACATTATCATTTGAAATATACCTGTGAAAGCAATACCACATTAAACTGGCACTTATTCATTCAAGAAATATTCATTATGTGCAGGCATTGCAAAAATACTACATTGAGCTTATGTGAACAGATACAAAGTGATATAAACAGAAAAACAGGGGAATGTACAATGTGTACTATAATAAAATAAAAAAGGACACTAAAGAGAAGAATTCTGAATAGTTATAATGACCAATTTTGGTCCTTAGGAAAGATAATGAAATTTTCCTCAAGAATCTCATTCAAGAGGTGGGAGATTATGGTTATAGAATGTTGTATACGTATCATATCTATTCTTCTTTTCAAAGAATAGTTCAATTCAAGGTACCAGAAGGCTGCACTGGAGAATGTCTTTGATGTAAAAAGAAAAAGCATCTTTTAAAGTTATTAAATATATATATGCACATAGAAATATATAGTACACATATATAAATGTATGTTGTGTGCACATGCTCACATATTATTCTAGATTCTTTAACAGTCATGTACCTTAGTATAGATTCTTATCTCAAATCCTTTTCAATTTATCAACTATTTGAAAGCAAGTTTTGATGAAGGGGAAGAAGATAAGATCACAAAAGCATGAGAGATGAGGAAGAAACTAGAAAAGGGTGTGGAAGAACAGTGAAGATATATTACTGGTCTCAAAATATCTTTATAGCTAGCCAGGGGCCTCAAGCATTGTTGAAATATGTATATGTGTGGTGGTTGAAAGATTAAATGACTGAGAAGACAGAGGTTTGAGCTTCTGGGCATATCTGTTTATTAAGCAATGTATGCCAATTACCTAACAAATCAGAATGAGGCTCCTTCCTCAGCTTAGTAATGGATCCTGAATACAGGGAGAGACAGACTTTTATGTTAAAAACAATCAAATACGACCAATTAATTAAAAGAAAACAGTTAGGATACAACATTAGGTAATATGATTTCTAATTGGGGCAAAGATTAGAGATTTTCTAATTTGGGAGGGGGAAAATGAACAGGTACAACTTATTGAAATGTGAAAAAGAGGTATGACATGTAAAAAGTTGGAGAGACATACTTTCTTGGCTAAGTAATCATTTTATTAATAATGCTACCAGATAAATAATAAAAGGGGTCAGTCACACCCTTGAATGCCAAAGATTCCTCATGAAATCCACTCAGTGTTTACATGCCCTTGGAAGAATGAGTGTTCGTAAAGTTGGCAGTTAACTCTGATTGGTTGACAATTAGAAGAATCAGTGTTATAATGAGAGGCGTGCTTATTCTAATGTCTTGGACAAAGAGATTTAGCTCCTATTCAGATTACCCCAGCCTAGAGCAAGAGTCCACTCTTCTTAGACCTGGCTGAGCGGAACACTGGGAGCCAGAATTCACTTTAGATTAAATTCTTTGTAAGGTTCTATAGTTAAATGGGATCTCCCATCCACGATCAAAAAGCAATCTCATCCATCAACAGTGTCCTTCATTTCAATGTTCTGAACAACCTACAGGTTCTAATTCAGTAATTGATAAATAATATAAAAGAGAAGTAATCATTTTTCTAGGAGCTGCTCCACTTCCCTCAAGTATCTATGAACAATCTAGGGAATGTGAAGACAATAACTTATTAATCAGTACAGGACCAGTTTGAAGAAAAGACATATGGATTGCTTGAGATAAATAATTGTGAGAAAACTCCTTGTACCAATCTGATTGGGTTTCTGATCAGCATAACCAAAGTCCTTAGTTTTTAAAGGGCTCTAAACAGCAGGTAGAGGTGGTCCAGCACTTTTCTCCTACTTCCCACAACTGAAAAAAAAGTTTATTCACAAGACAGAAGTTGAACTACACCTATAACTGAATGGAAAAGGAATGGAGCTAGCTCCAGATTTGAGCCACAAAATGGAATCAAGTATGGTTCACTCAGTTCCCACAATTAACCACTTGCTGTCCCTAAACCCCTCAATTCCCTCAGATAAAGTATTATCTCAGGCATGACTAAATTAGGTGACAGATTAAATAGATAACTCTTGCACCTTCCTACAAAAGAAAAGAGAGAGTTTACTTATCCAAAGGTAAACCTAAAACCACTACTGTGTTGTAGGAGAAGTAACTGAGTCTTCCTTTCTGAACCTCTCAGTTCCCTTTCTGGGACAACTTCTGGGGTTTGCCATTCTCCATAAGGTTCTTTCACCCCATTCCCTGGGTGCAGAAGATGCTTGTTGAATAACTGTAGGTCTCCCTTCTACAATGTCTCACCCCAGAAATTCTTTCTTTGGCCCTACAACATTTTCTGTATTATTCTGTCCTGTCCCCAGTCTACTCCCTACTTAAAAAAAAAAAGTCATATACAGAGGCAGCATTTGAATTCAGTTCATCTGACTCCAAATCCAGTACTTTTCCCCCTATAGCATGCTACCTTCTGTAGGACTTTGGTGTAGAGCAATCAGTCTAACTATTACTTATTGGCAGATGCTAACAAATAGAAAACATGAGACTATCATTCATTAAATAATGGTGAAGAAATTAAGGTCATGATTATAAATTAGGCTCCAATCAGTCCAAAATATGTCATCCTTATAAGAAGACAGACAGACTAAAACTACTATGACGTTTCTATACATGACTTCTAGAGTTCTTTCTAAGTCTGCAATTCAGGATTGGGTTAAGTAGCAACATGGTTTGATTTTAAAGACTCTAAAAATTTCCTTCTTAAATAAACAAAAACATTTCTAATATCTTGCTCATTCCTGAAGTTGCATAATTAGAGAGCCGATTACTTAGCTTAAGCTTTTCTTTTCCTTTAAAATGTAAATAACCTGAGGAGATTATAGCAAAATGGAGAAACACTGCATTTCAACTCAAAAGACCTGGTTTAGATCTCAGTTTTGCTGTTCATCACTTGTGTGACTTAGTCGAGTCCATTCCCCGATTTGTTCTCATATGACCATTGCAACTTCTTATACCTAAGATCATGTTCAGGAAGTACTTAATCCAGTAAGGTTGGGGACGTACATTCTGAGGCCCAGACTTTTAAAACTCTTTATAAACTGTCCCCTTCCTACCTTTCCAATTTTTCATCTTTTCCCCTCCACATACTCTGTGATACAATGACCCTGGCCTTCTTGTTCTTCACACAAGACACACCTTCTCCTGACTTCATACATTTTCACTGGTTGTCCCTTATGCCTGAAATCCCCCCCTCCCCTTTTATTGCTACATTCTTGCTTCCCTGGATTTCTCCAAGTATCAGGAAAAAAAATCCTGCTTTCTGGATGAAGCCTTTTCTCACCTTCTCCTCCCCTCCTCCCTATCTTGGTGCTAGTGCCTTTCCTCAGATCATCTCCAATTTATCCTGTATATGTCTTCTTTCTGTAAAATTCTTTTGTGTGTTATCTCCCTAGCAGGGACTTGTGTTATAGTTGTTGTTTTGTTTTTGCCTTTCCCTGTATCCCTGGCACTTACCGCATAGTAGGTGCTTAATAAATATTTATGACTTAATCATCCTGATTATTAGCCTCAGATCCCCACATAATGCTTCAGTTTATCCACCTTCATCATATCCTTTCTATCCATTGCTGTTAATTGAAAGTATACAGCTCCTCTCCACCTCTCCCTCTTGCTTAGGGAACTATAATTAGATCAATACTACCATTGATACTGGAAAACCTGTGTCAGTCAGCTACCCAGTGATTTTACTTACCATACCTATGACTTCTAAGTTTTCTCAGAACAAAATACCCTTCCCTGGCCTTCTGCTCTCCTATATGTGTTGTTAGATTTTGTATCTGTAACCCCAGTGCTTGACCAAGAGTAAATACCGAATAGGTGTTTTAATTAATTCATTTGTGATTCTGTCACCTTTAGTCATTTATATTCTTATACAAATACATTTATACAATTCTTGTTGAGACTGGGATTTAATGAGGAGGAAAATATAACAGGCATGAAAAAATGATGCCTGAACATGGGATAGAGTAGGATAGGTCATTGAAAGAATTAAGGTCTGTTAAGAAAAACTACTTCACAATATTTCCTGACCAAGAAGAGTAGAGAAACTTCTCAAAATACCTGTATTTCAGCCTTTGTAATTTTGTGTCATGCTACTTTGTTTTAAAGAAAGATCCCTGTGCTAACTCAAATATATGTTAGAAGTTATAAAAAAAAAACAACCTACTAGTATCAATAAATTAGAGTGTTAATACAACCTTTGAAATATGTATCTCTATTCATTGACAAGAGATGAGAACCATTAATCACTCAATAATATATTATTAATTTCAACTATAAAAATAAAATAATAATTGTATGAAATAATATTGATATGGAAGAAAATCCCTTTCCGGAGGCAATTCTAATTAGATCTAATAATTTCAGTAGTTGTTAGAAGTGATCTATTCCTATTGCTATAAGAAAAAAAAAAGAAAATATTAGAATTCTTCCACTGAAACCTGACCTGCAAATACTACCTTCTCAAATCATATTTCAGTGTTAGCATCAAGAAGAGCAGAGGTGTATCTCATCTGTTCTGCTCTGCAGATTTTATCATCATTATAGAAAAGGAGGATTAAAAGATGACTAGCCTTTAGTCCCACAGGACTTAGTACCTTTTTCTACATGTATATTTAAATGTCTATGTTAAAATGCAAGAGGCATTATCTTGGTTAGAAAGTGTTAGGTTAGGAAGTAGGAAGACTTGATTTCAAATCCTACCAAGCTCAATGTTGGGAAAGCTCCTAAATAAAGTATGGGAGAAAACAGGTATTAAGCTGCTTATCAGACTGAACATCTACAGAGCAGTTGTGCTGACCTCATTGTTGTATATCTGCAAAACCTGGACAGTTGACCAACACCATGCCAGAAAACTGAATACTTTCATTTGAATTCTTTTAGGAAGATTCTGAAGATTACATAGCAAGATAAGGTACCAGACACTGAGGTCTTGTCTTGAATTGAACAACAGAGCATTCAAACTCTCTTGCAGAGAGTGCAACTGTGATGGGCTGGCCACGTAACCTGAATGCCAAACCCATGCTTACCTAAAAGACTATTTTTCAGAGAACTCACACAAGGCAAGTGTTCACAGGACATTAGAAGGAGTGGTACAAGATCACTCTCAAGGTCTCTCTGAAGAACTTTAGTATCAGTTGTGAGTCATGGGAGATACTGACACAGGACAGCCCAGTATGGTATACCTAGATCAAAGAAGTGCTGTGCTCCAGCAGCAAAGCAGAACTATAGTAGCACAAAGGAAATGTGCAAATCTAGAGGCATCTCTATCCCACATGTTCAAATGGACTATTTGTGCCTTACCTATAGCAAAGCTTCCAAGTTCACACACATACACACACATACATATATAAACATATACTTTCCCTAAGAGATTCTGATCCCTAATCTTTTTTTTGTTTGTGCATATCTCTTTTTTCCTAATTCTCCTAACTCCTCTACTTTACTTGTACCTGCTATGTTACCCTCCTATTACTTAACCTACCCTCACTCCAGCAATCCCTCCTTCACTTTACCATTCCCCTAAATCTAAACACCCTTCTATACCCATCCCTTTTAACCTATTCCTTCACCCTCTCCTCTCAAGATACCTCCTTTATCCTCTCACCCCTCCCTAACCTTTTAGAGTTTTATTTCCTTTCTAAATTTAAGAGACTTCTATACTTCTAGTTGTATACATATTTCCCTCCCTTAAACCAATTCCTGATTAAAGTACATTTCCAAAACTAACAGCCCTCCACCCCCATCTAATTCTTCTGTATTAGTTCTTCCTCTTGCACCTCATTTGTGTAATTACTCTTTTAACTGTTCTTGAATGGTTTTACTTTTTAAAGTCGTATCATGTTCCAATTTTATCATAAGCTACCCAATTACTAGTAACAATCTTAGACATAAGCTTTACAGTTGCCACACATAAAAGGTAAACATTCTATCATTATTGAGTCATTGGTATGCACTTTATATTTCTCTTGGTTCTTGTATGTCAAATCTTCTATTGACTTCAGGGTTTTTGCTAACGGAGTCCTAAAACTCTGACAGCTGATCAAATGTCCATTTTTTTTTTCCATTCAAAATTATGTTTAACTTTGCTGAGTATGATATTTTTGACCAGAGGTCCGGTTCTTTTGCTTTTCAATATATAGTATTCCAAGACCTGCAATCTTTTAATTTCACCAACACTAGGTTTTGTGTGATTCTAATTGTGGTACCATCATATATAAATTGTTTTTTTCTTATTGCTTATAATATATTGTCCTTGATTTGGGGGTGGTTAGGGGTTAACTATAACATTGGAGTGAGTTTTCCTTGTAGGATCTCTTTCAGGTGGTAATTGGTAGATTTTTTCTATTTCTACTTTCCCCTCCTGTTATGTAATGCTTCAGGACAGTTTTCTTTAGTTATTTCTTGTATTATTGTATCAAGATTCTTTTTTTTTTTAATCAGAACTTTCAGGTAATCCAATTATTCTTATGTTTTCCCATCTATATCCATTGTTTTTCTTATGAGATGTTTCACGTTCTGTTCTGTTTTTTCATTCTTTATATTTTGTTTTTGTTTTTTTATTCTCTTCATTTCTTATAACTTGACTGGCTTCCCCTTTCCCAATTCTGATTTTCAAGGAGTCATTTTCTTCCTTAAGATTCTGGATCTTCTTTCCTAATTGGTTGACTTTACTGTCATAATCTTGTTTTTCTTATATTATTCTTATTTTTCTTTTTAATTTTTCTTCAATCTCTCTCATTTGATTTTTAAAGTCTTTTTAAAAGTTCTTCAGTGACTCGTTTTTGGACTGGTGACCATTTAACATTACTTTTTGGGATAGAAGAAGATTTCTTTGCTTTAGTATCTGAAGCCGAACCACAGTCTTCTCTATTCTTACAATAGCTTTCTATGGTTGAATTTGTTCTCCTTTGCCTGGGCATTTTGTTAGCTTTTCTAATCTCAGTTGTTTATAGGGTCCTTTTTTCCTACTCAAATAAAAGAAACCATAATTTTAAAGCAACTTTCTCAAAAATATTTTATTAACCATTTATGTTATAAGAGTTTATCTGGTTAATAAGTGTGCATATCTCTTTCTGTATACACATATATGTGTACTACAAGAATCTATGATTATACTAGCAAGTAATCTTCTTACTGATATAGTGTGCCACCTCCTCCTATTGCAGCAGAAATATTTTCTACTGGCAGATCAATGTATTTTCTTTTTCTCTGTTATGAATATCCTATTAGAGTATTATTCCTTGTGTTCTACGTTTGTTCAGACAATTCTGCAAATTATGTGTTGGAAAAGAGAGTTTCCAGAATCATAACCTGTAAGCCATTTTTTTACAACAGATTTACTTACCGGCAGAAATATCACTGAGGCAAAGGATGCTCTGGAAAATTTAGATTGTTTCAGTCCTTCTTCAGATGTCTCGTGGGCAATGAATATTTGTATTATTAAATATGCTATTTGCCTTTTACAAAGAAGATAATGAAAAACACCTTTACCATCACTGTCAAAAAAAAAGGGTACAAACCCAGATATGACAAGTTCATTGTCAGCACAAATACAAACTAGCTTTTAACATTACTTGCAGATTGTGTGCTCATACATTATTATTTTAAACAGAAACTTTAAGGTAAAGCTTTTATCTGTATAGCTACATAGTGTGTTGTCACAGCAATAAAGAAAAACAACTTGCCCCACTTCTAATGAGATGGTAAAATCCTGGAGAGAGCTAAAAGCTTCATGTAGAAATCTCTGTCACTGAAGAAAGAGGCTAACAGATTGCCCTTCAACTGATTCAAGGTGAAGATACTATACAAACAGGTTCATAAATCCTTATTCCATTTCTTGGAGGGAGGGTAGTACACAGTATCATTATGACCTTCCTTATAAAGAAGAAAAATGACACCAGGTAAAGCTAATTGATTTACTCAGTGTCCCGAAGCAAATTAGTGATGATGATAAGAGAATTATCTCTATCTCTTGATTTCTAACTGAAAGCTCATCCACTCAGCTGCCTCAATAATATGTACATAAGCAGAAAAGATAAAATATGCCATATTCATTGCTTTAAAAAGAATTGAAGGAAAATATAGAACAACAAAATGAACTTTCAAAGTTTTTGACTGATTTGATATTTTCATAAACATGTTAATGACGATTTTGAGGTAGCTGTCGTTGATAAGGCATCTTTTGGCATAATTAGAAGAAATGTTAGATTTTGTTCTATAGATTTATTCCAGTGTTGGCAAAAAGATCAACCTTCCCTTCTGATCACTTCTAGTTAGCATGTTGTTAGCTCATTTTCTGATAATATAATAACTCATTCTTTCTAGATATTTCTTCCATTTCTGATTTTTTTTTCTATTTTGTGCATTTTGTATTCAATTTAATTGTTGTATAATGCTGTATATGGTGCAGGTCACCACACAAAATGGATGAGCGTAGAGAAAGGCAACTGGAATGGGTAAGCAGTTGGGGCAAATCATAAATAGCCTGAACGAGGTGAATACATACTTGTTCTTACATATTACTTGAACCAAAAGGAAACACTTGATATTTAGAGGAAATTATTTTAGGATAAATAAAAGGAAGTACTTTTATACAGAACAAATAGTAAATATTTGAATTGTTATCATAGGAGATAATTCAAACCAAAAATAAAATTGAGTTATAAAAAAGATTTGGATTTTTTTTTAAAACTGTTTTTGGCTTGAGAAAGGTAAAATAAAGGTGTTTAATAGAAAGTCACAGGAGAATGTAATAGAGAACCTGCATATCTTTGAATATTTTATATAACCAGGTACATATGAAAAATACCAGGGCACTGAAAGAATCAGTTATTAATATGCAAATGAAATGACTTCTGAAGCCCATTTTAATTCTGGATCTATGATCCTGTGATCCTAAGAACTTATGATTATGAATCCCTATATGCTGCTAATCTTTGAAAAATTATGAAGAGGAGAACATAGAGAACAGCAGAATAGCTCATTTTTTTAAATGAAAAGAGCGGATTTCTAAAATTATAGAATGATGAACTTGTGTTTTTAGTAAAATTCTAGGACATACTAATAGAAGGATTTTTTTTTTGAGTATTTGGAAAGCATTAAAAATGCAATGGTATTAAAAACAGGTGATATTTAGCTAATTGCATTTTTATAGTGCTAGTAGACTGGTATATTAAGGGAATTCAGTAGATATCATTTACCTGGATGCCAGAAAAGTATTTGATAAAGTCTTTTATATCATCTTTGTGAGTAACAGGAAGAGAAGTAAAGTAGAGAACAGTATTAAGAGGGTTCTGAAGACATATAATGACTGTCAGAATTGTAATGGAAAGAGTAGTGGATTTGCAGTCAACAAAGAAAGAGATTTGGTTCCTAGATACAATATTTTTAGCTATTCCTGAGCCACAGTTTCTTCATTCATAACGCAGGGATAATGACATCTATTCTGTTTACCTTACAGTGATATTGTAAGGACCAAATGAAATAATGTGTTATTTATTTATTTTTTTTAATTATTTAAATGTAAATTATTCTTATTAATAGATCAATGCCAATGTAGAAGGAGCATCATGATGTGATATCTCTGGGGATCTGTCTTTAGCCTTGTTTTACTACATACTTTTATAACTGACTGAGATAAAGATGCAGATAGCATGTTTATAAAATTAACAAATAATATGAAGCTGGAGGAATAGCTACCATGTTAAGACATCAATCAATGTAAGTTTACAAAAATATCACAGAAGGCTAGAATCCAAAATTGGAATGGAGGAGGGAAATTCGTGTTCAAGTGTTTATATGTTATGTGTCAGGCACTGTGCCTTATAAGCAATTAGAATACGAAGAAATCAAAAACAGTCCCTGCCCTCAATGAACTTACTTTTTTTTTTCTTTAACGTGTGCACTTTTATTTGAACTGGTCTTAAGTCAGTGTACAGGTAAAGCTCCTCCCCTCCCCCAAGTACTGGCACCAATCTCAAAGCTCACAGGGAGACTATGAAAGTCCTCATTCACATCTATGTTGGGGGCAGGGAGGGAATTTAGGGGGCCATTCAATATGGCTGACAATTTTTAAAAAAGGAACGAGTATTAAGGTGGAAGATACAAAAAGTTTTTTTTTAAAGGATTACATAATTTATGTTTAAAGCAATCCTAGTACCTTCCCCCCTTCCCTTTCCCCATCTGGATCTTTGTTACATCGCTCCTTTGTTCTAGCAGAGGACAGCCTTCACAGAGGCTTGTAACTCTCTAACAATGCATTATACGATATTTGGAATGACCATTTAAAAAAAAAATTTACAATCAGAGTCCTGAAGATGCACTGTACAACTTTGGAGATGGTTTGCCTCCAACATACTTAAACTGCTCATCACCTTCACCATTCCAGTTTTTAAATCCTGAGTCAAGTGCCATTAAAAAACCCAAACCCAAACCAAATAAAGCCATGCCAATCTCATCTCTTTTTTTTGGCAATTATCATGTCATCTCGTCACACTCTTTGAACAAATAAACAAAAACAAAACCCATAAACAGTCCATTTAGAAGCATTTGTGGTGGACAATGGAGGGCCCAGATTCATCATACTCCTGCTTGCTGATCCACATCTGCTGTAAGTTGGAAAGAGACACCAGGATGGAGCCTCCAATCCAGACAGAGTATTTGTGCTCAGGTGGGGCAATGATCTTGATTTTCATTGTGCTGGGAGCTGGGGCTGTAATCTCCTTTTGCATCCTGTCAGCAATGCCAAGGTACATGGTGGTACCACCTGACAATATGGTGTTGGCATGAAAATCCTTACAGATATCAACATCACACTTTGTGATTGAGTTTGAGGTAGTTTCATGGATTCTACAGCATTCCATACCTAAGAAAGATGGTTCTGTGCATCAGAACCTCTCGTTGCCAATGGTGATAACCTGACCATCAGGGAGCTCATAGCTCTTTTCCAGAGAGAAGCTGGATGCAGCAGTGGCCATCTCCTGCTCAAAGTCTGGGGCAACATAACACAGCTTCTCCTTGATGTCATGCACTATTTCCCTCTCAGCTGTGATGGTGAAACTGTACCCTCTCTTGGTCAGGATCTTCATGACCAATCAGATCCAGAGGGAGAATAGCATGGGGAAGGGCATAACCTTCATAGATGAGCACAGTGTGGGTCACACCATCACCAGAGTCCATCACAATACCAGTGGTACAACCAGAGACCTACAGGGGCAGCACAGGCTGGATGGCAATGTACATGACTGAGGTATTGAAGGTCTCAAACATAATCTGAGTCATCTTTTCTCTGTTGACCTTGGAGTTCAGGGGGCTTCTGTGAGCAGCACAAGGTGCTCTTCAGAGGCCACATGGAGCTCTTTGTAGAAAGTATGATGCCAGATCTTTTCCATGTCATCCCAGTTGGTGACAATATCATGGGGTACTTCAGGGTGAGAATCCTCTCTTGCTCTGGGCCTCATCCCCCACATAGCTGTCTTTCTGGCCCATACCTACCATCACATCCTGATATCTGGGGCACCCAACAATGGAAGGGAAGACAGCTGGACAGGCATCGTCTCCTGCAAAGCCAGCTTTGCACATTCCAGAGCCATTGTCAACAATGAGAGCAGCAATATCATCATCCATGGTGAACTTTGAAGTAGCAAGTTTAAACCCTTAATAGAGAGAGGAGGTGGTGCCACACCTGGAGGCAGGGGGGAGGCAAGTGCAGGCTGGGTGGAAGAGCTCACAGCTGCTTTCTAATGGAGGATACGTTACATAAATAGGCACATAAAAATGCAGAATAATGAAAGGTAACCTTAGATGGAAAGTACTTGGACTAGATAACTTGAAAGGACTCTTTCACATCGGTGGCCCTGTGTTTATATGAAATAAATTCAGAATTCAAAGGCACTGAAAATTTCTTGTGAAGTTAGGGGCATATCTCCAACTTTTAGGGATGAGATGGTAAAGACAAGCAAATACCAGGCTGTTGGACTTTCCAAATTAGAATTTGGCAGATCTTTTGTCTAGCTCACTTTCATATTTTACTTAAATGTAGTAAGTACTTTGCCATATGAATATCCCAGTAAAAGTTTAATAAATCAGAATTTTAGAGAAAATTTGTAAAATATTGACACATTCAAGTTAATGGCAACTCATTTATTTAGTACCTTCAAGTTTACAAAGCAGCTCACAGCAACAATGTAAGGAAGACAGTATCAGGACTATACCAATTTTACAAGTAGAGAAACTGAAGCTCAGAAAAGTGAAGCGATTCTTCTATAGTCATATAGTTAGTAATGATCAGAGCTAGACATTGAACCAAAGTCTTTTAATTCTGAATCAATCAATCTTTATTAAGTACCTACTATATTCCTAGCACTGTGTTAAGCATTGAGCATGAAAGGAAGGCAAAAACACTGCCCTCAAGGAACTTCCCTTCTAATGGAAAGACATGTAAATAAATATGTACATACAAGACTTTTAGAGAGTGGATGAAAATTAAGACCTCCTAACAAAGATAGATTTAATCTGAGACCTGAAGGAAGCCAGAAAGATAAGAGGTAAAAGTGAGGGATGTCAGGATTCCAAGCATGAGGAACAGCAGATAACAAAGGTATAGGAGATGGGGTGTTATAAATGAGGAAAAGTTAATAGGTCACTAAAGTGGGATCTAGTGATTAGTATAGTGCTTGGTCTATATTAAGTACCTAATAAATGCTTGTTTATTGACTGGATTGTAGAGTGTTTGGAAGGAATTGAAGTCTAAGGCAACTAGAAAAATAGGAAGGAGCTTGAAATTGTGAAGGATTTTAAATATAAAGCAAAGGATTTTATATTATTGTATTTGGTGATGGAGGTACTCTAAGAGGGAGCTATTTAAGTGGATTGAGTAGGGGGAGTGACAAGGTCAAACTGGTACTTTAGAAAAATCAGAATAGAATAGGAGACAGATTAGAATGAGCAGAGACTTTTGTTGTGGCAGGGAGAGCAATTAGATGCTGTAATGTTAATGGGATTTAAGATCTTCCCAGATCATCAGTAGGCTTCACTTGGAGCTGATTAAGGGAAGCTTGCTTAGGGGAGGCTTACTTGTTGGAAGGCTTTTACACCTTTTTCAGAATTTCTAATTAGGTACTGAGTCACAAGTATTGTGATGTCTTCTGACTCTGAGAAGTGTATATATACTCTGAGTCAGTATTTTGCTTTGGGAGCTCACTTATGAGAAGGATCTTGTGATTCCCTGGTTGGGAATCTAAGTGGTCATATGTTCAGAGATTCCTCACTACTCAGATGTAAAGGCTTTCTCAATCCAGGGATGTATGTAAAGTGTAGAGTTGATTCAGGCAGTTAGAGCCCTGTCTGTCTTTATTTCTCTGCTTATACTTTCTCTGGTATTTCTCTGAAGTTCAGGGTGCTGACTTTTATCCTGAACTAGTGAATGTAATTAATGTATTTAATGTAATTAAAAAAGATTGTTGACCCCTTAAACAGCTATCTTTCCTAGTAAAGCAGATCTTAGAACCTGTGCTAGCAACCATCCTGGGTATGCCAGTGTGGTTGCCAATACAGATGGCTATTGCAATATAGCAGGAAAGAAAAGTGCTAAGGGTCTACTAGGTAGTGATTAATGTGAGTGGAGAGGAGGAGACATATTTAAGGGATAAAGGGAGAAATGACAAGATTTGACAAGAAATGATATTTGTGTGCTGAGTGCTAGTGAGTTGAGAATGATACAGAAGTTTGAGACTTTTTGCCTAGGAAGATGATTACGAACTGACAGAGAATATTGAAAAAGTGAAAGTTGAGAAAAGGAAAGGGTTTACAACGAGTTCTGTTGTGGACATGTTGAATTTGAGATGTCTGTGGGAAATGCAGTTCAAAATGTCCAAAAGATGTTTTGTAATAATGGGACTAAAGCTCAGGAGAAAGAGTAGTGCTGCATATGTAGATCTAGGAATGATCTAGGTACAGATGATAATTAAAAGAATGAGAGCTGATGACATCATTAAGTGAAATAATATAGACATAGAAGAGAAGGGGATCCAGGGCAGAGTCTAGGAATATACTGGCCACAGTTAATGGACATAGTATGAATAAAAAATCAGCAAAGGAGAAGAAGGAACAGTCAGATAAAGCAGAGGAACAAGAGGAGAGACCAGTGTGATGAAAACCTGGAGAGAAGAAAGTATTTAGGAAGAGACAGTGATCAATAATGTGCAAGGAGGCAAAGAGGTCAAGAAGAATAAGAAAAAAATTATTAAATTTGGCAATTAAGAGAACACTGATCAACCTCGTAGAGACCTTTTTTAGCTGAATGATGGGATTAGAATCCAGAATGCAAAGTTTAGAACAGAGCAAGAGGAGAGGAAGTAGAGAGGCAACTAGTGGAAATGGCTTTCTTGAGCAGTTTAGCTGACTAAGGAGAGACTTGGGATTGTAGCTAGGAGGGATAGTCAGATGAAGAACAGGTTTGTTGTTCTTGTTGTTTTTTTTTTAATGTCCTTGTTTGTAGTCAGTAAGAAAGGTGACAAGAGATATGACAGAAGATAGAGGATGTAACAAGGATGTTAATGGGAACAATTTGCCAAAAAAGACAACAGAAGATAGACTCAGGGATGTGAAGGAGAAGGGCCACTTCGCACTAAGAAATATGAGTGAAATAAGATAGAGTGGGGGACTATGTGCTTAAAAGTGTGGATTCAAAACTAAAAATGGTCCTTGCCTTCAAAGACAATTATTGTATTCTTTTAGAAGAAACATGCACACATATAAGTAGATAAATAAAGCTATATAGATAATAGAGACACAAAATAAATATAAGATCATTTTTGTAGTGTGGGGGCATGAGGGAAGACTAGGTAGTTGAGGGGATCAGGAAAAGCCTCATGTAGAAGGTAGTACTTAATTTGATATCTGAAGGAGGCCCCAGATTCTAAGGGTTGAAGGAGTTAATTACAAACAGCTAGATGGTGCTTTGGGGGCTCAGCATGGAGTCAGGAAGATCTGAATTCAGATTTGGCTTCAAGTAGGAACTAGCTGTGTGACCCTAGGTAAGTCACTTGACCTCTATTTGCCTCAGTTTCCTCATCTGTAAAATAGAGATCATAATAGTACCTCTCCTCCTGTGTTGTGAGGATCAAGTGAGGGAGTAATTATAAAGTGCTTAGCATAATGTCTGGAATATTGTTATTACTATATAAACATTAGCTATTATTATAATTAGAAATTATTCATTCTAAACATAGAAGAAAGCCTACGCAAAAGCATAAACATGGAAGATGAAATGTTAAGTGTTCAAGACAAACAGTACAGCCTTTTTTTTTTCTTTCCCCTCCCTTTAGGAATTGAATGGGGGAGTAGAAGCTTGAAATAATGGAAGTAATTCTGAGGAAAGCCTCTAACCCTGACAAAGGGAATAATTATTTCTTACTAAGTAAATGTTTTAGGAGCAATATTGGTAATGGAAATAACTCTGTATTTGGAATTAATATGCTATGCAATTAGATCAAGTGTTATAAGTGAATGTTGAGGTTAATGAGAATATTGAGCCTGAAAATTACAGTGACTTTGGTCCTTAAACAGCATGCCCTTAAACTGCATCCTAACAGTCATAAATGAAAAAAAAAAAAGCATGTTAGTGGTTTAAAATATTTTATAATGGGGTTGGGGACAGACCTGGAGATGCCTGAGACTAGTGCACAGGTTTTGAATTTTCAGTATGTCATGAAACTTTTGGTAACACAATGAAACCTATGAACCCCTTCTTTAGCAGGTGATGCTTCTAGTCCCCATCCCCCTGAAAATCACAATGACATACTATTTAAAGTATTCTAAATCTTAACAGTGTTTCTAAAGAGTGGCTTTAACTACTGAGATATGTATGAGAAATCTTTTGGAATAATTTTCAGAAACTGACATCTTATTTAGCTTTTTATTCTGCTCCTTGCCCCCCACCCCCCCACCTCAAATGCCCAATGGCACATTCTGGGGAAGGGATTTGACAAAGATATATAAATGACTGGATGTAGGAAGAAATTTCTCCTTCCAACTGAAAACCACAGGGAATAACTAAGAATTCTTTTTCATAAATTACAAAACAATAACTTGAGAAGTACTCAAAAGCAGTTATAATTGACTTTGAAGATTTCACCATCTCCCCAACAAGCAAAGAAAACCTGTGATTCTATGATCTCAGATCTTAAAGATGCCAAAACCGAAATGCTAATTAATGTGCCTGAGGAGAGCAGGGAGGACTAGGAAAGTAAAAGAGATTGAGAAAGCTTCTAAAGGTCTCTATTTCTTGACCTCAGCTAGTTTAGTGGCAAAGAATACAGAAATAGGAATGACCTTCTGTTGGCTTATTCGCTATTTGACACCTCATTTCCTGGCCCTGTGCCTTTATACTGGCTGTCCTTGATCTCTAGAATGCTCTTCCACCTCACTTCTACTACTTAGAATCCCTCATTTCCCTCAAGACTCAGCTCAAGCCAACTTGTGCATGAAGCCTTTTCTAGTCCCTAAGCTGTGAAGGCAAAACTACTTTGTGTTCATTTTGTATGTTTCATGTAATATGCTATTTTTATGTGTTCATATTGTGCCCACTGTTACAACATAAGCTCAAGGGAAGGGATTTTTTTTTTCAACTTTGTTTTTATATCCCTAGTGCTTAGCATAGAACATAGAACATAATAAATACTTAATAAAGGCTTGTTGATTAATCCATTGAAATATCCTTTAAAAGACTAGTCAGAAATTAGTTTAGTATTCCAAATCACTCCTAATTAAAATTAGTTTACTTAGAGTGCATTAGCATTGATCTAACTTTTTCTAAGGAGAGGGAGAGAGGTGGTTTAGAGGAATAAGGCAAGATCTGATTTGTCACAAATATAACCAAAATTAGTTTGTAATTTTTATCCTTTTCTTCATAGTCATTTTTCTTTATTCATTCATTATTCAGATATGTATTAAGAGCTTACTAGTATGTGCAAGAGGCAGCCTAGCAGAGTGTATAGAGAGCTGGCCTCAAAGTCTTCAAGGTCTGGGTTCAATGCCCATTTCTGACCTGCAGAAATCACTCACTGCAAGACCCTGAAGAAATCATTTGAGTTGCCCAATGAAACTCTCCAAGATGAGAAGTTTAAAGAATGAATGATGTCAATCTGCTTTGGCCGTGTGAATCTTCTTATTGAAAATTCCCTATACAAATGAATCAGTGATCTAGTACCTGTCCCTGGGTTGGGAAAGGAATAAACTCACCCATAAAAGAAAAGCAGATAGTAGAGTGGATTAAAAAATAGAATCCTACAATATGTTGATTACACCAAGCACATTTGAAATAGAAAGATTCACAGGTTAAAAGTAAGGGGTTGGATTAGAATCTATCATGCTTCAGCTAAAGTTAAAAAAAAAAAGCAGGGGTCACAATCATTATCTGAAACAAAACAAAAGCAAAAATAGATCCAATTCAAAGAGATAAGGAAGGAAACTATATCTTTCTAAAAGTTAACATAGATAACAAAGTAATTGCAATACTAAACATGAGGTCACTGGATCCAGATGGATCACGAGGAGAAAGTGAGGCTGGTGACCTTGCACAGCTCTCCCTCAAATCAAAGCCTACTGCAAATCACTTCATCATTTCCCTGATGCCATGATCCTCTTTGAAAACACAGAACACAATCTGTGAGTACACAGAGCTGCTTGAATTGGGGCCCCAGCTAGTTGAGACTCAGATCATTCTCTCCCTTCCCCTCTCTCTCTCCCTGGCCCTGTCCCTCCCCCTCTCCCTCTTCTCATCCCTCTCCTTCTTTTTTTCCTCTCCAAAGGAAGATAAATTTTCATGTCTAGAAGCTGCCCACTTAACTTGGGGTTTAGTGGTGAGAGGGTCCTTCCTTCCTCCAATCCACCCAATTCACTCTTAAGCTCCAATATAAACCACAATAACTCCACTTAATGACTGTATTTTGGGCCCTCCTGCCCTAGAATGAAAGTCAATGATAACTGTTTCTCTTTTCAAAACCAAGCCTGAGGGACTTCCCCTCCCAGCTTGATTTTTTCTTTTCTTCTTTTTTCCATTTAAAGGGGCCTATTCACTGAATGGGCATTACCTCACTCTAAGTGAGTATCTGAAAAGGCCTTTACCTAACAAGGCCAGGGTCTCCCATTTCATCCTGGGTCATCTCCAGTCATCTTGAAGAATATCAGGTCACTGGATGAAGATGTCTCTGGAGGAGAAAGTGAGACCGGTGACCCTCCCTCACTCAAATCAAAGCCAAATGCAAGTTATATCATCATTCCCTGATGCCTTGGTCCTCTTCGAAAACAAAGGACAAACACAACAGCAACAATACTAAACATATATAAACATTTGGTACAAATGGCATAGCATCCAAATATTTAAAGAAGTTAAATGAGTTACAGTAGGAAATAGTAAAACTATACTAATGGGGGACCTCATGTTTCTTCTCTCAGAACTAAATAAATCTAACCAAAAAAGAAAGGAGATAATCTCAAAGGACTCATTATGGAAAATGCTATCCACTTCCAGAGAAAGAAATGATGGAGTCTGAATACAAACTGAAACATACCATTTTTCACTTTTTTTTTTTTTGGTTTGTGTTTTCCTCCACAAAATGACTAACATGGAGATTTGTTTTAGATGATTGCACATATATAACCTATATCAGATTGCTTACCATCTGAGGGAGACATGATGGAGGAATGGAGAGAAAGAGTTTGAAATGCACAACTTTAAAAAACAAATGTTGAAAATTGTTTTTATATGTAATTGGGCAAAATAAAATGTTATTTGAAAAAATAGAGTAAAAAGAACCCTGGAATTGAAAAGAAATAAAAGAATCCACCTATGTTGCAGAGGAAAACTGACAAGAGTTCCTATGGTGACCATTAATTCATCAACATCCTGCTAGTTGTACTCTTTAGGCAGTAGTAATAGTTTCCCAGGTGTATTAGGTTGATTAAATTCTGGAAGCAGAATAAAAACTTGAAAAGTGTATATTGGAACAATGGTTTTCTTTTACATTTTTAAACTATGGTGTGGTAGTGTTCCTAATCTTTCATTACACCAAAATCATTGGAAGGGAAGTACAAATAAGTTATATTTTATCTTTGCTCAGTACCATAAAATGACACATTCCTAGAGTTAGAAAGCACAACAGATGTCATCTGGTTCATACTATACTAGAAGAGGAAGCCTCTATACAATATCCCAATCCAATAGCTTAGAGAATTGTGAATGTCTTATATGTTAATACTTCAGTGAATCAGTAACCTCATGATGTGGCAACTCCCATCTCTTGGACCAATTATAACTTGTTCCTTCCCTCTCATCCTATAAGAATCTAATCTGTGTTCTTCCATGAATCTTTTAATGAGGGAAGGAGGTGATAACATGATAGTCCTTTAACTCTTAAGCTGTTATATTCACATTAACAGAGCCTATATGCTCTCCATAAATTATCTCTCAGTCTTGCTACTTTTTGCATCATATATCTCTCTGGCAATATTGTTAATAAGACTTTTCCTCTCTAATGCTTTATTGGTAATGTATTGTAGCTCACTGGTGCTTATAATACCTTTTATCTTTTCATCACCTTTAACTTTAATTCTTTAGACACTGGATGCTCTTTAATCCATAGTCATAGAAAATCATCAGAAGAATAGTATTGTTAAACAAATTAATTTTTCTTTTTAATTTCAGCAAAATATTTAAGAATATAGGGCTCTTGAAAAGCATTATGCAATTTCCAAAAAGCTGTCTGGGCTGTTCTTCTTCTATCTAACTAATGATTCATACCAGTGTATGAATTTGTGCTGATTTGTAATGATATGCTAGGTCTATGTGTAGTTGTATATCATAAGTCTGCATACCACATATTATTCACTTGTTTATGAATGGGTCAGCTGAACTCATTTGAGTGATTATGAATCTAACTTAGGGGACTTTCTAATGAGCTTGATGTAATCATCACGGTGTCATTTCCCATGTAGCTGCACTCCTTTGAACTTTTCCATCATGCCACCAAAAATGTTTTCATCCTGTTAAGATGACTTGGTATCAGACTTGGTACTCAACCTCATCAGTACCTTTGCTGATGAGACCTCTCAAATTATAGGGCAGGGTGGAGAACTCTTCCATTTGAGATGGAGCCCAGGTCAACTATCTTTTTATTTTCCAGCAGGTCAGAATTCTTCATCATTCCCCCATGCCAGGCATCCCTCCTACTTCTCAGCTACCCCTTTTCATCTTTCTTTTGTATGTTGCTTTGCTTTTTTTAAATTATAAACTCCTTGAGGGCAGAGATTGTCTTTATTTTTTTACTTGTATCCCCAGAACTCAGTAAAGTGTCTAGTACATAGTAGGTGCTTAATAAATGTTCATTTACTATTGATTGACCAACTAATAGAGCAGGTAAAGGATTTTAGTATCTTCCTTTGGTGTTTGCACTAAACATTCACCATGATAGTGGAAAATACCTATGGTAGAGCCTATTTGATACTTTGCTTTATATAAAATTAAGAGAGTGGTTAAAACTATTTTATCCCTATTGGTATATCTTTTAAGGACTCTTGAATATATAATCCCAGGGGGAACTGCCTGATCTTGTTCAGTAATAAGAATGAAGTTAGGTCAGGCATATAATTACCCAATGTTAGAAGATATTCAGGGATAATGCCAACCTTCCTCTTGTTTTCAGAGAACTAACTACCTTTCTCTCCAGTCTCACCCTTTGTGAATAGCAGCACTTGTCTCATTTGCCTCAGAGTTTTAGTGTATATTTGTCCAATTCAAATCTTGATTTATGATATTTCTACACACTGATAAAATTGTGCCCTTTCTCCTATTCCTGTTGAATTTCAGTGGAATTTTCTGGAAAAAGTATGGCATAACTCTGTAGGGTTCTTTGACCATAACAATAGGAAAAATGAATAAACTCAAATATATCAAAGCACTAAGTGTGGTCTGGGCATCCACAGTACTTTCCCAGACCAATAAACTATGCCCACCTTGCTTCAGCAGGCAAGCTAAGACACAGGTATTCAGCAAAACACAATTCAAAAGATAAAATCCAAACTTATTTTTTCTTCTATAGGCAGGCTGAGGTACCTACAAGGTGACATGACTCAAATGGTCATTCTATGTTTTGGCCAGTTCCTATTGTTAGCTGTCTTTTTGTACTCTCATTTTGTTTTTAAGGTATTTTTCACTACTCTGAATTTGACACCAGTACTATGAATATCTACCTACACAAAGAATAGAAATAAAGGATTATACATGCAAAAACAAATTTCCTTTATGTATACCTTATTTTTTTTATAAAGTCAGTACAGTACCTCCAAAGCTGTCCCACTTTAGAGATATCTCTCTCTAATCATGTGTATTCTCTTCTTTAAATATTTTTTTTCTAATACTGTTTTTATTCATTTTTAGTTTTCAACATTTATTTCCACAAGATTTCAAGTTACAAATTTTCTTCCTTTCTTTCCCTTACCCCCCACCCCAAAATAGCAAGCCTACTGAATACCTCTTCCCCCAATCTGCTCTCTCTTATATCCTCCCCCATTCCCATTCTAACTTTCTGGGAGGGCAAGATGGATTTTTATACCCCAGTGCCTGTATACCTGTATATCTTATTTCCCAGTTGCATGTAAAAAACTGATTTTTTTTTAACATTTGTTTTTAAAACTTTGATTTCCAGTTTCTTTCCCTTCTTTCCTCCTCACCAACCCCCACTGGGAAAATAAGCAATTCAATATAGGTTGTACATGTGAAGTTACACAAAATGTTTCCATAGTAGATATATTGTGAAAGACTAACTATATTTCCCTCCATCCTATCCCACCCCTGACTTATTCTGTTTTCTATTTTGACCCTGTCACTTTTCAAAACTGTTTGCTTCTAACTACCCTCTCCCCTAATCTGCCTCCCTTCTATCATGCCCCCTCTCATCTCCTTCCCCCCTACTTTCCTGTAGGGTAAGATACCCAATTGAGTGTGTATGTTATTCCCTCCTTAAGCTCAATTCAATGAGAGTATGGTTGACCCTTCCCTTTCACCTTCCTGTTCTTCGCCTCCATTGTAACAATTTTCTATTGCCTCTTTTATATGACATAATTTACCCTATTCTATCTCTCCCTATCTCCGCTCACTGTATTCCTCTCTCACCTCTTAATTTTTTTAGATATCTTCCCTTCCTATTAAACTGATCCTGTGCCCTCTATCTGTGTATACATGTACACATATATACATACACTCACATATGTATTTGTCCACACATACACCCTCCAATACATACATATAGATGTATGTATATATATATATATATACATATATATATGTGTATATGTGTATATATATATATATATATATATATATATATATATATACACACACACACATATATATTTACTTCAGCTATTCTCATACTAAGAAAAGTCTGATGAGTTACAATTATTGTTTTTCCATGTAGGGATGTAAATTGTTCAACATTCATTAGTTCCTTATGATTTCTTTTTCCTGCTTTCCATCTCATGCTTCTCTTGCTTCTTATATTTGAAAGTCATATTTTCTTTTCAGCTCTGGTTTTTTTCATCAAGAATGCTTGAAAGTCCTCTATTTCATTGAATTACCATATTTTCCCCTGAAGCAGTATACTCGGTTTTGCTGGGTAGGTGATTCTTGATTTTAATCCTAGCTCCTTTGACCTCTGGAATATCATATTCCAAGCCCTTCAATCCTTAATGTAGAAGCTGCTAGATCTTGTGCTATCCTGATTGTGTTTCTACAATACTCAAATTTTTCTTCCTGACTGCTTATAATATTTTCTTCTTGACCTGGGAACTCTGG
>CM053581.1:151931020-152020717 GCA_028627135.1 Pseudochirops cupreus
ATGCAGGCACTGGGATAGGGAGATCCATCTTGCTCTACTGGAAAGTCAGAGGGATGAGGGGGGAGGATATAGGAGAGAGCAGATTGGGGGAGGGAGTATACAGTGGGATCACTATTTTGGGGTGGTGGGTAGGGAAAAGATGGGGAGAAAATTTGTAACTCAAAATCTTGTGGAAATGAATGATATAAACTAAAAATAAACACAAAAGTTAATGGAAAAAACATTTTAAATAAAAAGGAAAAGTTTTTGTACAAAATAAGTGCTCCCAAAGTTAGAAGTTATAACAGTTAACTGAAAGAAAAAAACTTTCTCGTGAAAGTTTGTCTAGTAAAGGCCTCATGTCTTAAACATAGGGAATAAAAAACTTCATCCCCTAATAAATAATAAAAAATATATAAACAAGGTGTTGTCAACTGAAGCAATTAATAGACATTTGAAAAGAATGGTACAGTGATATACCATATTTGTGAGTAGTCAGCCTATTTGGAATTTGTTCATTTTTTTTTTAATTAAAATTAGAAATGTATTCCTTGTGAACACTGAGGTCCTCCTGATGCTCCTATTTTTAGATAACAATCTGCTGATCATATTAACTTCTAGAAGATTGCATACCTTCCTTTCCTGAAAAAGTTCAGTGAAAGATCACTCAAAATAATTTAGTCTGATCATCCATAGAAGAAAGAACAAGTAGATGAAGACTCTCTACTTCTCAAATTAAAATCTTTTTGCATATATAAATTATAAAGCTTAGAGGGAGAGAGAGGCGTAAAAGACACACACACACAGAGAGAGAGAGAGAGAGAGAGAGAGAGAGAGAGAGAGAGAAGGATATATTTATGACAGACAGTAAAGATGGATGATGAGTTGGAACTATAGTTAAAGAGGAGGAGAACAGTAGGATGTATTGCTTTTGGAAAACTGCACAACTTTTCTAATTGCCTCAAGATTCCCACAACAGCAAAGGCCTACTTTTGAAACCTTAATCAGGCTGGTACTGCTTTGTGCACCAAGATATGGACTACAGCAGGTTCCTTATTATTAAAAATAAACATCACACAGATTGCAAAAGTGGGTATAAGCGTGCTCCAACAAATAATGAATGAGGAACTCCAAAAACAGAATATGTGTAAAGGAACAATATAATAGGAAGAAAAGATGGTCAGGGGATGACAGCCAGAATGTTCCTAGTGGTACCTTCATGATGTCAGGAGAAATCAAGGAAAACCTCCAAGATATGGGTTAGACTCTCTATGTCTAATGAGTGGTCATGAAGAGCTTGTGATCTGTGTCACTGTAAAAACTAGGCAGTAATAGCATTTTAAGATTTGCAAAGAACTTTACAAATATTATCTTTGTTTTTCAATCCTTCCAACAATCCTGGGAGATAAGTGTTATATTATCACCAGTTTCCAGATAAAGGAACTAAAACAAGCAGATGTTAGGTGACTTGCTCAGGGTCATACAGCTAGTAAGTATCTGAGACCAAAATTGAATTTGGCTATTCCGGAGTTCAGGTCAAGCTTTCTCTGTCCATTGAGACACCTAGGTGTCTCTGGACAATGATCAAATCAGTAAGCTTAGAGATCTGTTTCAATTTTTGAGTATAATACAAAAAAATTCTTGGTATTTTCATTCTATTATGTTACTACTTCTTTGAAGATTTCCAAATCAATATGTACTGAGACCAGGTGCTTTATCTCTCCATAGAAAAAGAGGACATGCTATGTTTGTTACATTTTAGGATTATAAAAGAATAGCAAATATTCAGCAGTAGCACTGCCAGAGCATGTTTGTAGATTATTGATAATAAATGTTAGTTTAAGGCCCAGAGAATGAAATTTGTCACAATTAGGTAGCAATTAAATTTCTTTTTTTTTGTGATTAAATTTCTCACAAACATTTCTTTGTTACTTAGTTATGAATTAAACATTTCTGAACAAATATTATATGTTTATGTAATACTTAAAGATAGTTTATTAAGAAGACTTTAAGTTTTTCATTTAATCACAAGCACTTTTAAATTTAAAAAATGCTGAACATTTTTTTTAGTGAAGGAATCAATTCCAATAAAATATAATATTGTTGAAGACAGAAACTGGTTTTGTTTTTTTTATGTGTGTTTTTCTTTTTTTATCTTTGTATTTCTAGCACCTAGCAAGTATATCTGGCAGATAGTAGGTGGTTAATAGATAGAGTTCTTGTTTTCATATTTTGAATTGAATTTAATATGTTCATATTTCTTTGTTTGATCTAAGTTACTCAAAAAATCAACATATTTCTTAGGGAGTTATTTGGTGCCCTGCACCATTCCGGATACCACAGAAAATACTGAACATATCTAAATGTGTACTAACACATTCTTTTCCCCTCAATCCATCGTTTGAACTAACTTCCTTATTGCAGCTGAAGGTACTATCATTCTGGGCACTGAGTTTCTTAAGCTACTTGTCATCCTCAACTCTTCCATTTCCCTTACTTGCAAGTCCAATTTGCAAAATATTCATCCTCAACATCTTACACATTTCCCTTTTTTTTCTCCTCACACTACAGATTTCCTAGTTAATACCGTCATGACCTGTCCTATGTATTCTTGTCACAGCCTCTTATATGATTCCCCTGACTATAGATTCTCCCTTCTCCAATCCCCCCTATATATAGCTCCCTAACTGATGTTCCCACTATATAGATAATACCAGGTTGTTCCTCTAATCTAGAACCTTTATTGACTCTGAGATCAAATACAAACTCCTTATTTGTCATTTAAAGCCTTTCACAATCTGGTCCCAACCTACCTTTTTAGACTGAATACACACTACTCTCTAATACACATTCCATTACAACCAAACCAGTTTCCTTGAAAGTCCCTCTATAAAACATCTTCTGCATATTTGTTTTAGCCAGTTTTGTTCTTATTGAGAAGGTGATCCTTCTACCTTTTGGAATTCCTAAGTCCTCTCAGGCTTCAATTTAAGTATTACTTCCTTTAAGAGAACTCTTCTTTTTTTTCCTCTCAGATAGTAGAGCCCAAGAACCAAATCACTGCATATTTATTTTGTATGTAGTCTGTACTTACTTATTTGTGAACATGTTGAATCCTCCTAGTAGAATGTAAGCTGCTCAAGGACAGGGACTATCTTTTTTTTTTAATAGCCCAAGAACTAGCAGAGTTAGGTGGTGCAGTGGATAAAGCACTGGGCTTAGAATTAGAAAGATTCATCTTTATGAATTCAAATCTGGCCTTAGACATTTACTAGCTGTGTGACCCTAGGCAAATTATTTCACCATGTTTACCTCAGTTAAAATGAGATGGGGAGAGGCGGCTAGATGGCAAAGTGAATAGAGCACCAGCCTTGGAGTCACGAGGACCTGAGTTCAAATTTGACCTCAGACACTTAGCACTAGCCATGTGACCTTGGGCAAATCACTTGACTCCAATTGACCTGCCTTCCCCCCTCCAAAAAGTAAAAAAAAGAAAAAAGAAAGAAAGAAAGAAAGAAAGGATGAAAGAAAGAAAGAAAGAAAGAAAGAGAAAGAAAACAAGATTTTGAGCCAAAACCTGAGTTCCATTCTGGCTTTGCCTGTTACTTAAATAAGTCACTTATGCTTGTCCCTTACCACAGGAGCTTATGTTATGGTCAGAGAGAGAATGTATAGATAAGTCTCCTCAAGTAATTCAGATGAGAGAATGAGGGCCTATACTTGATAAACAGCTGTGGAGTTGGAAAAGAAGGTCAAATTTGGGAGAGGGGGCAAAAGATGAAATGTTTGAGCTTAGTGACTAAGTGTAGGGAAAAGTTCAAGTAGCTGGGAAAAAGGATTCCTAGGACATCATTAACATAAATGGGAGAATCCAAAAGAAGAGTTAAGGTAAGAAGGAAGATAATGATTTAGATGAGTGTTGTAGCGGAGGGAATTAGTGTTTTGTCTTTTTATTTTTCACTGTTCAACTCATATGCCTAAAATACAGAAATATATTTCCTATTTTCAGACAATTCCAACTGAATAAGCATTATTTCTAGTCACAATGACTGTCATTTGGGATTTGGACCATTGTCCTTGAGTTAGGTAATGTGATGAATGTTTCAGAGGAACACTGAAAGAGAACTCGTTGGCATTTAGAAGTCACAATTAAGCTGATGGATGGCAGTCACTCACTCAGAAGTATTTGGAAAACAGTGAAATATTGAAAATGAGATGTGGTATTCTTTCCTCTTGTTACTAAAGCAGACCAACTGTGAGATTGTAGTTGCTGTCACTTCTCAGAAATTAATGGGCAGGGTGCGCTACTTCAGCTTTCACATTATGTCATATGCTTTAACGGTTATTTATTATTTATTTGTAACAAAACTATAAGAGTAATAACACATGAATAATGATCCCAAGAATAAATTAAGGTGTTGTTATTAATCCTTTGAATATATATAGCATTTGTCTCTAAAGCATTCAAAGTGATTTCATAAATACCTAATTTTTATTTTTCAAAAATCTCTATGTTAGAGACATAAGTGAGAATAATTTTAGTCATCCTCATTGAAGAGTTGTGAAGAATAAAATGGAGAAAATAGTAGAGGAAGGTAGAAGCATTACTGCCTTAATATAGAAATGCCAAAGGATTCAATTGTCCTTTCAAACCTGCCCTTTAGTTCTTATTCTGCCTCCCCAACTCCCTGCTCTGCCAAAAGGGACCCAGGTACCTGACAATAGACCTGACAACTGAGTGGGGTGGCCCCCCTCTCTGTCCTTAATTCAGTGTTTACTGCCTGAGTTGTTGCTCAGTCTTTCTCCTTTAGCCCAGTAGCATGTAGCCTTTTTGTAATCATTCCCTGAATTGTCATACCTACAATTCTGGTGGTAGGAATTACAACAAATGATAATCTATATTTTCAAGGCTTTAGGATTTATTAATATCTGCCCACTTTCTACCCATTCCTTTCAAAGATCATGAAATCTAAGGGAGCAATTAAGGTGAAGTGAAAAGAATAGTGAATAAGAACTCAGGAGATCTGAACTCCAATTCTAGCTCTACAACTATGAGATCTCAGGCAAATCACCTAGACTTTTGGGCTCTCAGTTTCCTCATCTGTAATATGAGAGGTATCAGACTAAATGATTTCTGGTTTTCCTTTCAACTCTAAAATTTTATTATTTTCACTCTTGAAGCTGGTTAATTTCTGGTCAGAATGGGGTAGGGAAGAGAAGATCTACTGTAGGATATCCTGTCCCACCAAAAAAAAAAAGTGAAATTTAGGACCTTCCCATTAGTCCATGCCTGAGAACTATTTCTGAATAGATGAATTTTGAGAGTCTATTCCTCATAGCATGCTTTTTCAAAGCTATAACATTGTCCATAATCCATTCTGTCCTAATAAACTAACCCTTATGATGAATATCTTGAATTCATTTGCGTTTTGCTGAAATGGGATTTAAAATTTACATTCTTTCTCCTATATTATTGGCATTCAGGGTAGTACAGTGAGAAGAGTGCTGGTCAGAGGACTTGAAGTCATATCTTAGCTCTGACACTTACTCTATGTAATGCTGGGTACCATACTTAGCAGTTCTGGGCTCCTCAACTCTGAAATATAGAGATTAGGCTGGATGACTTCAGAGGGCCCTATGATTTTTTTCCTGAAAAAAAAAAACATTTTGGCACATCCATCAATTCCTGGTAAATGGTCACTGTAGAGATGTTTGTGAGCTTCATTACATTTACATGATATAATCAAATGAATGCTTTTACATTGTTGTTAAGTGAAGATCTTTGGCTCTCTCTGACCCTATGGACCACAGCACACTAGGCCCTCCTATCCTCCACCATCTCTTGAAGTCTATCCAATCTCATATTCATTGCTTCCATAACATTATCTATCCATTTTATCTTCTGCTGTCATCTTCTCATTTTGCCTTTCCAACCAGGGTCCTTTCCATTGAGTCATGTCTTCTCATTATGTGGCCAGAGTATCTAAGATTCAGTTTCAGTATTTAACCCTTCGGTGATTAGTTTGAATTAATGTCTTTAAGTATTAACTGATTTGATCTCCTTGCTGTCCAGAGTACTCTCAGAAGTCTTCTCCAGCACCATTGTTTGAAAGTATCGATTCTGTGCCACTCAGCTTTCTTTATAATCCTACTTTCATGGTCATACATTGCTACTGGGGAAAAAAAAGCCCACAAAACTTAGCTTTGACATAGCTATGAACCTTTGTTGGTAAGGTGATGTTGTCTCTGCTTTTTGGGATACTTGCAAAAGCCAAGTTAGTATAGTTGCCAAAGCTATCCTTCCAAGGAGCAAGCATCTTTTAATTTCATGGCTGTAGTCTCTATCTACTATGATATTTGAACCTCCAAATAAAAAAAAAATCTGGCACTGTTTCCATTTTGTCTTTCTCTATTGCCAGGAAGTGATGGGACCATTTGCCATGATCTTAGTTTTGTTTCATTTGTTTTTTTTTTTTATTGTAAAGTTCAAGACAGATTTTATACTCTTCAAGAGGCTTCTTAATTCTTTCTCACCTCCTATCATCAGAAAGGTATTGTCTGAATATCTGAGATCATTGATATTTCTCCCAACAACCTTAATTCTGACTTTTGATTCATCCATCCTGGTCTTTCAGATAATGCACTCTGCATATAAGTTAAATAAATAAAGTGACAATATATAGCTTTATTTTACTCCTTTTGCACTCTTATATAATCAGTTGTTCCATGTTTGGTTCTAATTGTTTCTTTTTGACCCAACTTGTCTGCTGTTCTTCAGCAGACAAGTAAGATGTTCTGTACTCTAATCCCTTTGAGGACTTACCACATTTTGTTGTGATCCGCACAAAGACTTTAGTATAGTCAATGAATTTAAGTAGATTGTGTGTGTGTATGTTTTTTTTCCTGTAACTTCCTTGTTTTTTCCATAATCCATCAAATATTGGCAATTTGGCCTCTAGTTCCTCTGTTTCTTTGAAAATTAGTCCACTCCTCTGGTAACTCTCAGTTCATGTATTGCTGAAACCTAGCTTCAGTACTTCAATATTCTTTTATGCAAATTAGAACAAAAATTGTCTAAGTTCTTATATATGTGTATTTATATATGCATATACATGCACGTGTTTATATCTGTATCTTAGTTCCATATTCTTATTGATGATAAGAAGATCAATGAAAACAATTTTAGCTTGTACTTATATATTTCAAAAATTATGAGTTGATAGTACCTAATTATCTAATAAAACAACTAAACTTTTAAAGTTAAAGTTGTAACAACTCTCACTAAAACTAATAACCAAATTTCTCAAGATCATAGAATTTAGAGCTGTTTCTGTAATGTTTTAGCCAGAGAAAACCTGAAAAAAATTGTCATGTATTTGACCTAATAGTATAATTAAGTCAAAGACAAATAAATACTATAGTTTCTTAAGTAATTGTGGAAGTTTTTCCTGGTGATGATAATAATAGCTAGCATTTTTGTAGTGATTTTGTAATTACTTTACAAATGTTATCTAATTTTATCCTTACAAAAAGTTTGTAAGGTAGGTGCTATTATTGTCTCCATCTTACAAATGAAGAAATTGAGACAGAGTACAGTGCCTGAACATAGCAGGTGCTTAATAAAAGTTTTTTGACCGATTAAATTACTTCTTTAGGGTCACACAACTAGTACCTGAGGCAAGATTTGAACTTAGGCCTCCCTGACTCCAATTCAAGCACTCTTATGTAGTGAACAACCTAGCAGCTTCTAGTTGTGAAAGTTTAAGACAACTCTGCTGAAAGACAAACAGCTTTTTGTGGGAGATGGTGAGGACACACAATATAACTTTCAGTTATGCTTTAGTTGTATCTAAGATGCTTTAATAATAGTTAGAATTTATTTAGAATCTACTACTTAACAAGTACTATTTGATTCTCATAACAATCCTGAGAGGTAGGTGCTATTATTATCCCTATTTTATAGTTTAGGAAACTGAGTGATTTGACCATGGTTGGCTAAGAAGTGTCTGAGGTCAGATTAAAGCTCAGATCTTCCTGACTCCAGTCTTAGAGCCATGTCCATTATACCTCCTGGTTCTCTTGCTGTTATTTGAAAGTATTTTTGTAGAAACAAGCCCCTGGGAAAGTAGAGGAACTTTTGAGAGGTAAATATGTCTGTAAGAAGAAAGAAGTATTCCAAATATGGTGGCCAATGTAGCCATTATTTTTTCAAATAAGACACACTTTCAAGGGATATAAATTAGTAAAGGACATACTTAGAGAACATATGACCAAGATAATTCCTGTTCTGGCCCCTGCAGGGACATCATGCTCTTTCTCTTCTTGTGGTATGCTCATTTTATTCAATATGAGCACAGCATCTCTGACAGGTAGTCTATTGGACTTCTTAGACCTGTTCCTTGATGAGTATGATGTCTCCTAATGAGTGAGCACCTCCAAAGAAAAATGCCATGGCCAGTAGTAGAGAGCAGAAGAGAGATATCTTTTACCTTCCTCAACTCTCTCCTAGGAGATTAGGAGTGACTCAGTCTCAAGAACTGTATTTTTCCTCCATAGATAACTGTTTTCTAATTTACTAGCACTTATACTCTTCAGTACTATTTCCTGACTGACTCTAAATAGAGGATCTTTTTTTAAGGGCCTCCTCAAGCATGAAGGTCAATCCTGTAGCTAGCTGATGACAAGTTTATATCTCAAAAAAATGATAGCAAATATTAAGTTCTTAACATCACCTTCTCTCCATCACTTGCCTCATAGAGTCTGAAAATATATCAATTATGTCAATTCTTCATAGTTTCTATTACTTTAATCTTATATTCTGTGATACTATCAAGCAAGCTGGGGTAAAATCAGTTAATAAGAGATCCCTTGATCAGTCCCCACCACTACTACTTTAACTATAAATTCCTTCCATGGTGACTATTAGGGTATGCAACATTCAGTAAATAATATAAAACAAGTAGATGAGAAATCTAGAGGCCTATGGATTTTCTCATTATTATCTATTTCTGTCACTTTGGGTGCCTACCCATGCTCCTGGTTCCTTGGCTCTATAGGTCCACTCTATTAAAAGTCTCCTGTACACTGCAGCCCCAGAGAAAGTTCTCCTGTGTTATTTTTGGAGGCAATGAAGGAGTCTTGATGATATAAGGTCATTCCTGACAGCTTTTACCATGTCAGAAAATGATGCTCTATACCTTGGATTATGGCCAAGCCATCCACATGCTCAGAGTACAATGGATATTAAAAGCTTGAACAATTCCAATTTGAAACTAAAGTATGCTTAGAATGACAGACAACTCCAAGAATGACTCCTGGCAATGTAAACTGTGCTCTACTAGTTCCATGATTTCAAATTACCCATTTGATAAACACCTACCTCTCCACTGAAAATTCAATAATGAAGCTTATTATTTGACTTTAATGTTGACCTTGGGTGATCTTTTGGGTGATTTCAACTAGTAAGCAAGAGATCACTTCTCCTTTGAGAAATCATTCTCATAGCATACATAGTTTGATACTCTGCTGCATTTATTGTCTAACTGGTTTGAGGATTTCTTCTACTAGAGTAGCCTCTGTGATTCTTGCCTTTGTCTTTTCTTAAGTCTTTCATAAATCATCTATCTAGTGCACTGGGAAGCCTTTCTCTAGTAAAGGGGTTCTTAACCGGGGGTCCACAGATCATATATAAATTTCAGGGGAGTACATGAACTTGGACTGAAAAAAATTCATTTTTATTTTAATATAAATTTGTGTAACCTATGTATTTGTATCATTTAAAAACTGCAAAAAGGTCCATAGGTTTTGCCAGGATATTAAATGGGTCCAGGAAACAAAAACTGGTTAAGTATGTCTCCTCTAATTCTTTTAATATTTCATAGCTAGATCCTAGTACAGCACATTTATCCGTTATACCTTGGTCTCACTGTATGACTCACCTCCCTGTTTTTCCGATCATAAATCTTCTTAATCATAATCAATTCTTTCATACCATTTTTCATATACAAGTCAATATTTGTAATTTCTACTCATATTATACCTACCATGACCCCTTGGGTGACTTTTGTTGTTGATTTTTTTTGAAAATTGTAGTGCTTCGTAATTCACACCTTAAAATCATCATAATATGACAGAAAAAAATATAAGTTGAATATAAAAAGAGGAAGCAAAAGGCATCTAATTAAATCAAAAGCAACTAAGGAAATTATTTCATAAGGTGGCACATCTTTAAAAAATAGAATATGAATATACTCTTCAGAAGAGGATAATTTAAATTTTTTAAAAATTATTCCCATGCCTTGACTGACAAGAGTTGTGTTTATAAAATTGATCAGTTGAATATTGTAGGAAATAAGCTATAGATGAACTTTTCTGCTTGAGTGAAACAAAAATAAATAAATAAGGAAAAGAATGAGCAGTATCTCCCTTTCAGTTCTCTTCTGAAGAGTTGAAAAGCAGATACTTTATGTTTTTAAATTGGTTATTAATATAACTTTTTAATCGTTTGCTCACTATGGTGACATCACTTTCAGTTCTTTACACATGGCAATATCACTTACATCAAGGGACTTTTAAAATAAATAGAGAAAATTGCTTACCCCAAATTAAACAAACAGGTTTGAATAAAATAAGAAAAGAGAGAACAGATCCTTATAAACACTTGAGGATTTTCAGTTCTTCATGACAGAATATATCAGATATTCATAAATTACAAGTATTTTTCTTCCTCAATTATGTTTTCAAAATTCACCTGGGCATGAAAGTACATTCTAAAGGGCTATTTGGAGTAGTGAAAAAAAACTCAAGTCGTTATAATTCTCATTGTTCAGCCTAGGCGAATGAAATGGATTGTGTCTGAAGCAGTTGTTTTTTTTTTTTTTTAAACACAGAAGTGCTTCATTTTAGAGATAAGAACTAGACCAAATACTTGGAAGTTAAACAGTTATATCCTTTATTATTGACTCTTTTTATACTTTGAATAGGCAAAGAAGTTGCTTCTTAAAAATATTATGGCTGGATAATTAAAAAGAAAAAAAATACAGTAGTAACTTTCCATACTTGAGGATATTTGAATGTATTATAACCAGGAAAATTCTATTAATGGTATATCTGCTTTTTATTTTCCCCACCATCTGGAACATTGGAAACTGGAATTGAAATTTTGCTACCAAGTTAAAAAGGGGATTTTAAGTCATTATAATACAATTCCATTTTTCAAATAAGATTTTAAAAATTAATCTATTAATACTTATCAAGGCCTTCAATTTCTGCAAAATGGAAAATATAGACATGTATATGTAAACTGGAACTTATAATATAAAGACCCAATGTAAAAATATGGATTTTCATCTCTTCTTGCTTCACAGCCTAAAAAAAACCCAGAAGTCATCAGACTGAATTACTTAAATCATATCACTTCAAATTAAAGATAATCTTTATATGACTTGAGAAAATAACTTTGAGTATGTTTAAGTATAAGTTGTCTTTAATATGTTTCAGGATTCACCCAGCTGATCCTACCACAGGAATTAGATTCTTTTCTAAAGTAGTAACTAAAACAGTATTTTGCAGTTTTATATCAGGATCAAAGTATATTGCCATTTAAATATAAGTTGGAAGAAAATCCCGTTCTAATCCACTCTATTCAATGAATTGAACCAGAGAATCTGAAAGTTGGAAGTGCTTTGGGTGCCTTCTAATTGAAAACATATCTAATTGAAAACATCTCCTGCACAGTATCCCCAACATGTGGTGATTCAGCCTTTCCTTGAAGACTCCTAGTTGGGGGCAACCCATATTGTTTTTTTAATGGTTTGAAATGTTAGGAAATTGATTCCATGTGTTCCTTCCACATGGTAGCCATTTAAAATATTCCAATACAACTTTCTTATTGTCCCTAATTCTTCTTTACTCCAGATTAAAAGTTCCTCATTCCTTCAGTTGAACCTCATTTTCTGTGGACTTCAGTTCCATTCACCATATTGTTGTCTTTCTTGGGACTCTCTACAGCTTCTCAATATCCTTCTTAATATGCAGCATCCCAAACTGAGTACACTATTTGAGATATGTTCTGACCAGGGCAGAATCTCACAACTATCACCTCTCTTATTCTGGACATTGAGTCTGCCAAGGTGTTCTAAGATTGTGTTAGCTGTTTACCATGATTTGATTCATATTGAATATAGTCCCTTAAAATCTTCATGTCTTTTACACATGAAGAGTTTTCTAATGATACTTTCTCCATCTTATACTTGTAAAGCTATGTTTAAAGGTATGAAGGGAATTTACATTTATATCTATCGAATATGGCCTTTTAGAATTTGATCTATTATTCAAGCCTGTGAGCATCCTTTGGTATCTTGGTTCTGTGATCTAAAATGTTATCTACCCTCACATACTTGTACCAACTATAAAGTTTATTAGCTTGCTGTATATGCCTATAGTCAAGTAAATGAAAATAGGAACTGAGACAGGGTTAAGTTATTTGCCCAGGATGACACATCTATATGTGTCTGAGTTCAGTTTTGCACTCAGGTCCTCCTGACTTCAGGGCCACTGCTATATCTACTGCATCACCTACTTACTCCTCTGTTACGTAGGGTCTATTATTATCTCCATTTCACATTTGAGGAAACTAAAGCAGATAGAGTTGAAGTGACTTACTTAATATTATTCAGCTAATTAAGTAATCTGAGGTTGGATTTGAATTTAGGCGTTCCTAACTCTAAGCCCAGCACTCTATCCATTGCACCATATAGCTGCTTTTCCTTTCAAGTGTCCCTTTGCAAGAAAACAATGGCATTTTGGACAACATAACAACACATATAATAGTAACTGCCAAAAACATCATTGGCAAAATCTGTAATTTCCTTGTTATAGGGATCTCAGAGTGAAGAAATCACTTATTCTAATGTAGATCAGCAAGGACTCTTTGCTACATATCAAACAATATCATATCGTCATCATCATGAAATGGCTTACATTTATATATTACTTTGCATGCATATAGATTTGTAGTCAGTTTTCACGATAACTCTGCAAAGTAGTTAGAACATGTTTGGTTGACCCAGTTTTATTGATGAGAAAACTGATAGAGATATTAAAGGGTTTGATTAGATTTTACACATCAAGGTGTTTATGAAACTCTGAATCAAATCAATGTGTTTTCTTTTAAATGAGGTCCTATTCTCTTTCTACTGAACTGATATATTTCCATTATTTGAATATACAAAAGTACTGCATTTAATGTAATGAGAAGATCACTGCATAGGTATTCAAGTTACCTAGCTTTTAGTCCCAACCCTGCCACTAATTTTGCTATGAGATCTTGGGAAAGTCCTTTAATGTTGAAGTAGACCTCTACAGTACTTGGTAATTACAAAATTCTCAGATTTTATTTTCATCTAGTCATGAACATCTCATATTACTGAAGAAATCTTGAGGGGAAGATGTTATCTCTCTTAGGCTGAGAAAACTGAAGAAATAAACACATTCTTAGTTGTTCCATATACTTGTAAACCTTCTGACAATTCAAAGAAAAATGTTCCAGATAATTATATTGTGGAGGACTACAAGTATGCCACTATTTATAGAATTCATAATCTAGGGGAAAATTTATGAACAGAAAACAAAATTTTCATGATGACATCAAGGACACAGTTGTTCCCTGGGAGGAAAAAGATAATAGAACTACATCATATGAAAAAGACAGCTGGTTGCAGAAAGAGTGATTGACAGATCACTAATAACTTGGTTTAAAAAGAAAGAACATCTGCATGACAAGCTGTGGTTAAAAAAAAGGTATATTTTGGATTGAGTAATAGGAGCAAGAGTAAGAAGACAGATGTTTCTCTACAAAATTGCAACCCAAATAAAATCGAAGAATATCTGTCTATATTTGCATATCTCTATTTCTTTTTTTTCTTCTTAACAGCAACCAAAGGGGGAGTGGAACTTAAAAAATAGTCTAAACTAATTTATATACACACATACATTCTTGAAGCTTTGGGCATTCATTGGCTTAGGTGGTACATTCTGGAGGTTGAATTATGTGTGTAGTGTACTGTGCTTAGAGTCAAAAAGACCGTAGTTCAAATACATCTTCATATACTTGTTAGTTCTATGACCATAGGCAAGTAACTTAACCTGATCGTACCTCATTTTCTTGATTTGAAGTATAAAAGAGTTGGACCTAATGACCTGCAAGGTCCTCTCCATCTCTACTATCCTATAACCTGCTGGATGATTTCATAAACATGAATGAATGAAATTTACTTTTTTGTTCATTTATTCACGCATGCATGCTTCTAAATGACCTCAAAAGATATCCGTGTTTAAATAAAAACCTCTACAAAGGGTACTGAGACTACTTTCACAAGCCACAAATAAAAATATTTTTCACTGCATCATATTCACACCTTATTGAACTCTAAAGAAGGGAATGCCACTCTCTTAATAGGCAGTTGTATTGCATAAGAATTCTCTCTGTCGGAGATGGGAAGAAGTAATCTTGATGATCCTTCTGTGTTAGGGTTTTAACTACCTGTAGAAGATAAGCAGAAATATCTGTTTTTTACATTTCTTTTAAAATCTCAAGAGATGGAGTTCCCATAATTCTCATTTTAGCTTGTGCCCTTCACTGGTGCTTGACAAGCGAAAAAAAAATGCATCAGCCATTTGCATTGTTTTATCTAAATTGTACCCAAGACATTTGCTTACTTGATATTCTCCTCTCATCCAATACATTGATAGTTGTGGGGTGTTTTTTTGTCATATAATATCCATTCACATAATTTAAGTTTCTCTTTCTTCTCCTTAATCTCTCTCAGATTCCATACACATACACAGATACATCTTTTAGGATGCCAACCTCAGTCTGCCTGATGTCAAAACAACAAGGTGAAAAGCAAGGTTAATCTAATGGTTAATATATTCTGTCTATATTATGGTGGGCAAGTCACTTAACTTACCTAGGTCTCAGTTTCCTTGACTGTAAAATGAAGAGGTTGGAATGGATGACCTCTGAGGTCCCTTCCAGCTATAAATCAGTTATCTTATGATTGATTTTTAAGAAGTTCAAAAATTGTGAATTTTTACATTCTCACTGCTGAAAGAGAGTTTAAATGTTAAAATTTAATCTATGTCCCCAACATAAATTGTGAATAACCAGTTGTTAGGAATGTTGATGTGGGGATTCCTTTTTAGCTTATCCTTGGGGGTCCCTTCCTACTCCAAGATCTTATGAATCTTCAGTCTCCTGATTTAGTTAGTATTTTTTTTCCAACTTTGACCCTCTTCTATCACAAGCTCAAAAACATTCAGGTAAATCATACACAGGGCTTTGTGAATATCAGGAATATTAATACGGAGGAGAAAACAAGATAACTGAGCTAGACTTTCACTATTTATTATCCATATGGATATGGGTAAACTGATTCCCTTCTCTAAGCCTCAGTTTTCACATCTGATTTTGATTAAAGAGTTTATAATTAGATGGACAAAAAAAATGCAATGATTCCTTTTTTTTACTGTTTAGTTGGTTTAGTACATTTAAATAAAATGGGATTTTTATCAAGTAGATACATTTTCCCAATAAGTTTAAATTCAGAAGCTGAAGAGCCAAATAAACCATTTAATTCAACTCCCTTCATATCATGAGGGGAGGCAACTAAGAAACAGGGAGGTTAAATGACATACCAGAGGCCACATAGGTAGTAAGGATCAGAGAAAGATTTTGAACCTAAGTTTTTTGACTCCTGTATCTTTGCCAAGAGAAGCCCAAAATGGTGTCACAAAGAATTGAACATGACTGAAATGAACAACAGCAACACAAAATTTCTGACTCCAGAGCCAGTGTTCTTTCCACTGCGTCATTTGTTAATCACCTATCAGGTCAAAGGCACTGTGCTAGGTCCTTGGGTTAAAAAACACAAAAATGAAAGTCTTTGTCCTCAAGGGGCTTGCATTTTTTTGGTTTTGAATCAGACATTTGTTTCTGACCTAGCACTATGACCCTTGTACCTTTCCCTATTTCTATATTTCCCATTTGGAAATTGCATATTTCACTTTTTAGTAGTTCTAATATATATGATATATTTAGGCTATTATGTGTATCTTGAATCATAATTATGTTCTCTCTTTGCTTAAAAATTATAATGAAGCATAATTAGTAAGTTAAAAAAAAACACCCAGGCCATTCCCACACCTATGTAAATTATCTTTTCCTACCATTCTGATTAAAATATAGGTGCTTTTCCCATAGTAGCATGCATAGTAGCAATGTAGAAAATGTCTTTTTTTTTCTTTGAACAAGAGAATAAGTTTCATGACTTTGGAGAAGTTTTCTAAGAAGTTGATGTTCCAACAGGCATCCTTGATGGTTTAGTGGAAATGGGGATATACTTTGAGGAATGATGAAAGAAAGAGCAAATAGCCCATTCAAGACCTACACCAAGTTTTAAACAGTACTTTTTAAAAATTGTCAAAATTTACATCCTGAAGTGGGGGAGAAATATATGAAAATATAAGGCTGTCTTCTGAAATCGCCCACAAAATATTGCTTCACATAAAAAACAATATACAGCTTTAGGTATAGGCAAACCTAAATCTTCCTTTCAGTCATCTATTTCTTTGTGTTTAACAACTTTTATTCTCTCACTCATTATAATGATTTATTTATCGAATTTCTGTTGTGGAGGGAATTGTTCAACTCAGAGCCCTGTATCAGAAAGAATATGGCATGTGGCTATTTTAGGGACCCTAATACTTTCACAGGGGAAGAACTATTTTTTTTTCTCTGAAGTCATGAGATCTCTGAAGGAAAGGGCCTGAGGACAATAAATTTTCTAAGCTCAAAGTTGGTACTAACAATTCAGTCCCCTGTTTAGAACTAAGTGGAGAATAAGCACCACTAAATGCAGTTCCCCTTTCTGTATATAAGTGCCTGGAAAAACAAAAACAAAACAACAAAGATGGGGCAATGTGAGGCAAAGGTGGGGAGTTCAGCAGTGACTAGTTGGGAAGTCTTCCAGGTAAGTTTGCTATGATACACGGACAAGTCCTAATTTACCAGTTGGTGGCTACAAATTAAAATTGCTTTAATAAGTGATTATATAGAATTCATGGAGGGAAAATCAATCTGCAAGAAACTGAAATGGTAAGTAACAGGTTTACTGATCAATAAGTTATCAAACATTAGAGAAAAGTAATGCTGACGAAGTGAAGGGGAAGACTCTATTTCCTTTAATAATTACCAAAAAGAGCATACCCTTTATTTCTCTGTCTCTTTGCTCCTTTAGATAATATTCATTTTGTTTCTATACTTACTGTGGATTGTTTAGATTTTGCACTTGGTAATTAATATCTTTGGAGTAATGAAATGAACACTGGATATCAAGTCTAGGGAATCTGTGTGCAAATTCCACCTGACCCACTTGCTCTTTATCTCTCAAAAAAAAAAAATACCCCCACATGACCAAAGGCAAGTCATAGTAACATTATAAGTCTCCTCTCCCACATACATAAATTAAAGGATCTGGAATAGATGATTGCTAAGGTTGCTTCTAGCTCTAAGTTCTAAGAATTTACCTTTTCTTTTTTCTCACGGCTGTTTCTTTCCCCTTCAAGGTTTTGATCTAGTAAAATGTGAAGATCCGGGAATCCCAAATTATGGCTATAAGATTCGAGATGAAGGGCATTTTACTGACACCGTCGTCCAGTACAGCTGTAATCCTGGGTATGCAATGCACGGTAGTAGCACCATGACCTGCCTGAGTGGAGACCGAAGAGTGTGGGACAAGCCTTTGCCTTCTTGCATTGGTAATGTTGAATAGGTCATATAGAAATAGCTGTGCAACACTGTTAACCTCTAATTCTAGTAACAAATGTGTTTAGTCATGTCTCTGAACTTTCAGAAAGCAGGGATTTATTTTTCCTCATCCCTTCTCTCTCCTGCTTGGGAAAGACTCTGGCTCAGATGAAACTTCATTTTCCATAAAATTGGGGAGTTCTATGCAGCCTCTCCTTTATCCTTATTTGAATTGTGGATTTTTCAAATGTGGAAGCAGTGCTTTCTAAAACTATCATATTGAGATGTTTCATATACATATGTTTATTGGGACCCAATCTTACATTATTTTCATTTCTCCTGACTTTATATCAGAAATTGGTACTTTCTCAGTTGATAATATGGAGGCGTTTCAGGCAATGATGAGGCTAAGGAAATAGGGAAAGAGTTCTTAAAGAATTCTAAAAGGGTAAAATCATATATTTTAATTTTTTTTCTCAAAATATTAGTGCAGAAAATTATGCAACAAAATAGTCTTACCCAAAATAAGGTTACATACTGATATGCTTTTGTTTTCTCCTCAGCTGAATGTGGTGGTCAAATCCATGCTGCCACATCTGGTCGCATTTTGTCTCCAGGTTACCCGGCACCTTATGATAATAATCTTCATTGCACATGGATCATAGAGGCAGACCCAGGGAAGACCATCAGGTAGTCATTTTATTGTGTGTTATGCTGTTTTGGAGAATGTAGTTCTATGTTCTATGCTTGAAGAAAAAAGGGGGGAGTCACATAAAATTAGGCAGTTATCTTTCAGCTGTGATTTATGTCTACCTGCTGTAAAGACTGCCCATGATGGAGTTTCTGCACTTCTCTTTGGCTCAGCTTCTTATTTGGATATACCTTTGGAAATCTTGAATTAAAATGTACTTAATAGACTTACCCAGAATACATGTTTATAGGTGTATTAAAATGATGGCACAAGAAAAATCCAGCCCGGAGCTACAGATAAGAAGAAAATAATTAAACTATATAAAATTGGTAGAATAAAGAACAAAGTAATTATTCTATTTCTAATGAAAATCTGAATTGATTCCAGTGAACTTTTTTAACTTTATGAAAAAATGTCAAATAAAACCTTAAATAATTAATATTAATGCCTCACCATATTTTTAAGTCTAAAGTTCAGTATAAAAGTGAATTATAATTATTATGATGGCCTCTGAGTGAATATGAAAAAAATTTCAATAAATAGGAAAAATAGGATGTAGTGAAAAGGTATCTATGTTTTATTTCAAGTTCATCACTCTCTTCTCTTGTGAAGTTCACCCTTCCTGACGCTCATTTGGCTTTTCTAGGGGGGAAGTGTCAAGTAATGGTGTAATAGAGTGCTGGATTTGGAATCAGATTATCTATTTCTTAGCATCTGTGTGACCTAGTCCAGCTCACTTTCCATTTCCGGGCCTCTGTATCTTCCTGTCAAGTAAATAGGCTGGATAAAAAAGTCTCTAAGGTCCCTTCAAGCTCTAAAACCTATGATCTGTCAGTTTCTAGCCCTTCAAAAATAAAAAGACCCTTCATCTATTAATATCTAGCAATCTAGAAATAGTGAAGAGGGGCAGTGGATAGAGTGCTGGGCCTGAAGTCAGGAAGAAGAGAGTTCAAATCTGGTCTCAGACACCGCTAGCAGTATGACCCTGGGCAAGTCATTTAACTTTCATTTGCTTCAGTTTCTTCATCTTTAAAATGAGAATAATAATAGCATTTCTCTCCTAGGGATATTTTGAAAATCAAATGAGATACTAATTGTAAAGAGCTTAGCACAGTACCTGGGACATAGTAAGCATTATATACATGTTAGCTGTCATTATCGCTGTAGAATTAGTAGTAGCAGACATTATAAAAATCCACTGGAACCATGTGAACAGAACAATTATTGATTATTGCATAGTAGCCAGTGAATGATAATAGAAGGGGAAATATTTTCATCTGCCATTTTCTTAAAGTGAAGTGAGATTTAAAAACAGATAAACGTGGGGGCACAACTTCATATGACAAGCATTTGAGTGACAGAATGTCTTTGAGCACATAGTATAAAAACCAGTGGCCTTCATTTATTATATTTGTGTCCCTAACTCCTCTCCTAGCAGAGTTTAATAATCAGCATTTAATAAATGCTTGCTGATTGATTGAGTACTTGAAGGTAAATAGGACTTCTCCAACTTTAGACAGAGAATCTCAGTATTTCTAAATGTGACATCATTCTTATTATTATCAATTACATGGGCTGTTGTCAAGGTCTTACTGCAGTTTCAAGTTATTAAAGCTTTAAATAGACCTGCATTAGATGTATTTAATAGTTTTAAGCTAAGTAAGCGTAAAACTACATTAAGCCTTTGCTCACATTCTTTTGGGGCTAGTTGTTTTAAAAAAATCATTTTTTAATCTCCTAACAGAAAAATCCTGAGAATTTATATTTTATTTTATGATTAAAATATGATATGCTTATATATGCACATATAAATGCATTGGGGTTATGTCTAGCACATGAATAGCAAAATAAATAACTATAAATCTGGATGTCTCTAAGGGTTCTATTTAGAAAGCAGAGATAGCCAGACTTCGTTATTCATATATGATGTTTTAAGGAGGAAAAGGCTCACAAATTAACATAGATTTGAGGAAGTCACTAAAACAGCATTCCCAACACAGGTTTAGAAAAGCAATGGCTATTCTTTCCCTTTACCTGTAAGTGGGTTACAATAAAAGTCACATTTCAAATTAAAATAAGACAAAATGAACCCTTCCTGCTTTCAAACTAAATTCATTTTCTGGTTTCGCAGCCCTTAGAGCTATAAACTTTCATCTTGTTCTCCTTACTATCAGTAAAGTAGGCAAACTGAGTTTAGAGGACTAGCAGAAATGTCTCAGTATGGCAGCTGAACTGTTTATTGCTATAACACAAACATATGCTAGCAAGTGGTTTGGTGCTTAGAGAAACTGTCATTACATAAATTGTGAGGAGTCTGAAGACTGGAGTATATAGGAAAACCAATGCTGTAATACAATTGTGGGAAGCAAAATTAGGGATTCCATGGTAGTATTCAGTGAAAGCTTTCTGTCTTTCTGCCTTTTTTTTGGTCTTTCTTGTTTACCTTTCTGTCATGCTTTTTAAATAGCTTTCTTCCCTTTCTATTATCTTATTTCTGTTATCTTCTATAAAATTTTTATCTACCTGGATTGCTGGATGCATAATTAAAAAAAGAAATGAAGCTTTTGACAATACTTCAGCAAGCCTAGTTTGTTAAATGCAGTCAGTTATTCTCTTAGGTTTTAGTTTTGTTGACCATTGTTTATTTCCATGTCTCCTTATACAAAATTATTAAAAATGCTTTATTTCTTTAATGTAAAAACACGTTGATTGGTATGGGTGATTTGGGCTTGGAGGAGGTCTGTAATTTAAACATGTACATTAGGAAGTAGCTACCTGAGTTGAATTTAATTAAAAGTTTAATCACAAGAGGTTATTGTAAATTTAGCCACATTAAGAGTTCTTTGTAAACATTTCTGTAGGAGACCTGGTATATTTCATTGCTGAGCACAGCTATAATTTATATAATAAAGGTAATGGTAATATAAACATCTTTCAACAAGCAGCATTAAAGGCTGTGTTTTACATAAATTTTATGTGTGTGTTGTTCTCTAGTTTTAATTGCTTTTCTGTAAGTGTAATTGTCTGGAAAGCTATCTTTGAAAGTGCTTCTTTTCTTTAATCTCATACGAGAAAATGTATTCAGTGGTTTGAACAATGGACTATATGTAAAGTGAAAAGACATTTTTTCTGAATAGTAATTATAATAACTAGTGTTTATATAACACTTTAAGGTTTGCAAAACGCTTTACATCTGTCATGCACTTTATCCTCAAAACAGTCCTATCAGGTAAGTACTATTATCATCACCATTTCACAGATTGAGGAACGGAAGCACAGGAACAATAAATGATTTGTCACACAGCTAAATCTGTATTAGGGTAGGATTCATAACTCAGATCTTTGCAACTCTAATCCAGTACTCTATCTCTTATATGGTCTTCAGAATTAGAATCATGTCCCTCCCAATATATTAAGTTCATAAGATTTTGAATTGGAAATAAATTTAAAGATCATGTAACCCAACCCCCACATTTTATAGGGAAGGAAACTGAGGCCGTGAAGGCATCAAGCTGTGCTCAAGATTGCATAGGAAGCAAGGGATAGAGCCACCATGCCAGCCTAGGTCTTCTGCTCCCATCCTGGCTATTCTGATGCCACTACTTGGCTTCACCAAAATAATGAGGGAAACAGACTCTGTCTGACTTTCCCAGGTTTCTCCTTTTATTCCTTTGTCTCATTCATTTCCTTAGCAGTTCTTACCCACCATTTTCAGGATTTAATGTTATATTTGTTTCTCCTATCATTGCAAGAAAGTTAATAAACTTTCCAACCTCTTATGGCTTTTCGTTCTTTCTTCCCTCACCTCCCAGAATACCCTTCATTACCAACACAATACATTGCACATCTAGAAAGAGGTTGGCCCCATACGAGACCGGATATTGACTACTGGAACAGAGCTGTCCATATATTTCAACTATAGCTGTTTTCTGCAGGACATGTCACAACTTTAATATTTATAACTGTACCTTGCCAACTTTCAATTAGTACTATGTTCTCTCTAAAAATGAGGCATTCAGTTTCCATTTGGTTCCATAAAACTATGCAATAATTGATTGTTATGTAGATTTATTATTTTTAAAAATAATCTTGACGTTGAATTGACAATTTTGAAAGCACTATGTGCAGAGGAGATAATGATAAATGTATGTTGTCATAATTTCTATTTTTCTGGGTTTCTTCTTCTATAGCTATGCTATAGAGGTGGTATTATATTAGAGGAAGTATCCATGTTTTATGAATAAGAGATATTTTATTTAAAAATATGACACATGTAAACTTAGAAAAGTATGGTTTATTTTTCATTTTTCAGGATGTGCATCATGTTTTTAATTCAGTTATATTAGTATTTATGTGTAAGATACAATAAGTGAAAGTGCTAGAAACCAGAAAATTCCCAAACCATAGATTTTCTTTGCTAAACTCTTTTACATGTTCATGTCATAGCCTTCAGGGCTACAGATCAGGGATAAAAATCAACTGGTACATGTGAATTTTTTGTTTCTTGGGGCACAGCCAGTCTTAAACTGCCATCAATCAATCAAATTAAAGCATGCAGTATTGTTACAGAAAAGGATTTTGGGGCTATAATACATTCTTACCTATATGTTGGTATTTCAGATGTGTTTGGTTTTGTAAGTGAATTAACAGAAATAGATACAATAGCTGATCTGATCCTATAGATACAAAATGCGTTTCTGAGTGAGAAATAACATCTTAGACATCATTTTTTCATGTTATATATGCTACCATCTAGTGGGGAACTGAGAAAACACTGACAGCCTATTGATTGCCAGTTTTTCTAGTCTCCCTTTGCTTCATCACAATGAGAAACTCTTCCTTAGTCTGTGCTGTGGCATATTCATGCTTTGTAAGGGCCAGTACTGAAAGATGGGAGTTTTTAAGATCTGAAAGAAGGTTGTTTTCTCTTAAATTAATGTTTCCAATTTTTCCTCTTCTTTCACAGTCTCCATTTCATTGTTTTTGACACTGAGATGGCTCATGACATACTCAAGGTTTGGGATGGTCCAATAGATAGCAACATTTTCCTAAAAGAATGGAGTGGATCTGCTCTGCCTGAGGACATCCACAGCACCTTCAACTCACTGACCCTTCAATTTGACAGTGACTTTTTCATCAGCAAGTCAGGATTTTCCATTCAGTTCTCAAGTAGGTGGAACTTACACTTTTCTTTAAATCTGAATTACATTGGGAGGGGAAAAAAGCCTTCTTTTTCTTTCTTTCTTTTTTTTTAAATGTTGCATTAAGCAGATTGTCCTGAGAGCAAATCATTTAAGCTTTTAAAACATTAGGTGTGCCTGATAGATAATGGTCACTGGCAGAGAAGTACCTGTAATTCACCCCAGTAATTATAAGACCATAAATGTTCTTCTTATTTTGTGGCTATCAGAATCTAGATCTGAGTCCCTGGCCACAGATTGGAATCTGATACTAGGAAAAATTGTTAAGTATTAAAGATTTGTCTTTGGAACTTCTTTCTGTACTCAACCTTCCCAAATCACAAATCCTTCCCAGGTACTGTTTTGTTTCATTAGAATTGTATTCTCTGATCTGAAGCTTACACATTACCCTTTGATATTTAAACATTTATTTATTTTTTCCATCTTGCCCACCTTCAGATTTATGTGTTTAGTTTCTCATTGCCTTCGGGTTCAACATATGAATAATGAATAACCTAATAAATAATCTACATTTATATTAGATACTGCATTCATTTCAATGGTGAGTTTCTAATAATTACTCAAATGGTAGGAATTTCAGGAGGAGGAAGGATATAATTTTCCTTGCATATCTTTCAATATTTCTGGAATACTACTGCTGATCATCCTCAAAGTTCAGATCCGGTCATATCATTTTTCCTACTCAATAAACTCCAATGGCTCCTTATCAACTCTAGAATAAAACATGTAATCCTTCATTTGGTGTTCAAAGCCCTTCATAATATGGCCCTCTATGACCTTTTCAATCTTTTACACCTTATCGCCTCACAAATTCTGTAATCTGGTGACAACAACCCCCCTGCTATTTCTCCTACAAGACACTGTACCTCCCAGCTTGGAAGATTTTCTCCATCCTCCTTCCCATGCCTAGAATTCTTTCCTTCCTCATCTGTTTCCTTTCATCCTTGACTTCCTTCAAGTCCCAGATAAAACCCTATCTCCTACAGGAAGTCTTTCCTGACCTTATTTCTAGTGTTTTCCCTCTGTTCATTTTCTCCAATTTATCCTATATAAACCTTGTTTGTACATAGTTGGCATCTCCCCCAGTAGACTGTGAGCTGCTTGAGAGCAGGGACTGGTTTGTTTGTTTTTTTCCCTTTTTTTGTATCTCCGATACTTAGCACACTGTCTGGCATAGAGGAGATACATAATAAATGTTTGCTGACTAAGAGTCAGGAAGACCTTAGTCAAAAATCCTTCCTCAGACCGTTACTAGCTGTGTGACTCTGGGCAAACCAGTCACTTTAGATCTCTTAGCCTCAGTTTCCTCAGTTGCAAAACTGTTTTTCCGTTGTGTCCAACTTTTTGCAACACCATTTGGGGTTTTCTTAGCAAAGATACTGGAGTGGTTTGCTGTTCCATTTTTCAGCTCATTTTACAGATGAGGAAACTGAAGCAAACAAGGTTAAGTGATTTGCCCAGGGTCACATAACTGGTAAATGTCTTAGTCCAGATTTGAACATAAAGATGAATCTTCCTGATTCCAAGTCCAGTGCTCTAACCACTGTACTGGTTGCCCTAATAATATGCTAACAGGGGATAATAATAGCATTTATCTCATAGGGCTTTTGTCAGGCTCAGATGAGATAATACATGTATATCACTTTGCAAATTTTAAATCTCTATAAAAATTCTTACTTTTTAATCATCACACAATAAATTCTTATTTAATAACAAATTGAATTTACTCATACACATAGTCGAAATCTGACACGTTACTTGTGATTCATTCTTGTGATAACATATGGAACTTACTCTAGGCCAGTGGTTCTCAACCTTCCTAATGCCACAACCCTTTAATACTCGTATGTGGGCATATCTGCATGTGGATGGACCCGCCTGGAGACGATAAAGGAGTGGTGTCTCCATTCCTAAGACCATCGGAAATATGTGTTTTCCAATGCTCCTAGGTGACCCTCAAAGGGGTCGCAACCCACAGGTTGAGAACCACTGCTCTAGGCTCTTAAGATCCATGATGCTTTGGAAAGTTAATAATAAAAATGAAGTGATATTCTTTATACCTCTCCTTTCTTGTTTTGTAGAGCTAAATAAAAAAGGTCATCTGGGGGAATAGAAGAGAAGAAATCTCTCCCCACATCTTTCCTTGATTCTCTATCAAAACTTGAATTATGTGCAGTTTAAGCAAAAATTCAGCCTCACTTAGTGGGTGACGTACAAAAAGCTGACACTGGCATTTACCTACATGTTTACATGATCAAGAGGGAAAGTTTAAAAAGGCTTAACTCTGTGGCTACAAAAGAAGGTACAGATACTGGGTAGATATATCAGGGGAGAGGCCAGTGCAAATTTGTGAAAATGTATACCCCATCTCCAATACCTGCTGTGAGGGTGCAACCAGTCTTTTCTGAGGAGCTAACATTTTCACTTGTTGGTGTTCTCTTTTCGGTTATATCCAACTCTTCATGACCCCATTTGGGGTTTTCTTGGTAAGGATATTGGAATGGTTTCTAGTTCCCTCTCCACCTAATTTTACAGGTGAAGAAACTGAGACAAACAAGGTTAAGTGATTTGCTCAGGGTAACACAGCTAGGGAGTGTTTGAAGCCAGATTTTAACTCAGAAAGATAAATCTTCATGATTTAAGGCTGGACATTCTATCCACTGTACCACTTAGAAGCCCTGACATTCCCACACCCACTCACTTTTATGCATTCCATTCAACATCAAGAGACACTAGGGAAAACTCCAACCTGTCTCTGTGTTACTCAGAGATCTACTGCACCTGTCCCCTAGGTCTTTCCCTTTATGTCCTGCCTACTGGGATATGTTTCTCCCTTTAGGGCACATTTCTTTGGACTCTAACCACAAGAGATTTGTGTCATGGAGTTGACAGCAAAAACATGACTTTAGTTTATCTAATCATACTCATAGAACAAAAGGAAATTACATATGTATAACAAACAAAAATACTCACATACTCTAATGGAGTAGACATTTAAATAACTCTATGAAAACAAGATATATGTATATATATATATATATATGTATATATACACAAACATGTATGACAAATTGAGATACTCAGCAGAGGGAAGTCACTAGAATTAAGGAACATTACGAAAGGCTTATGTATGTGTGTATACATATACACATACAGACATTCAGACATATAGACATACATACATGCATACATACATACATGTAAACTACAATGGGAATCCCAAACCAACAGTTTATCAGTTACTTAAAATGCTCTCTTAGCCACTACCAACAGGAACCAGCAAATGTACTCAGTGCTCATTTTTGCATAGAAGACTGAAGTCCAGTCAGACCAAGAGACCTAACTTGTGCTTTGAAAGAAGATAGGATTCTTAGAGAAGCAGGTATTAAATGAGTATGTTCAAGAATTAGGGGACCACCTGTGGGAAGACACTAGGATGGAGAAGGAATTTCAAATATGTCAAACAGCAAAGCTGGAAAAGTTAAGTGGGAGCTGGATTGTAGAGGCTGCCATACTGAGAATTTTGTATTTTATCCTACCAGACATACAAATTTAATCTCTTTTCTCCTTTAAAAATATATTCATATTACTAATGTTATAAACAACATAAATGATTGACAGCTGAAAGAGAAGGCCAGCCTCAGAATTGGAACAACTTGACATATACTGGCACCCCTGACATATACTGGCTGAGGGACGTTGGGCAATTCACTTAAAATCTCAGTGTCCTTAGAAACGCTAAAAATAGAAATTGCATAACATGCTCATCTGCAATAATAAAGGGGGTTTCGTCAATAGAAGTTCCCTATTCCAATGAAATCACAGGTCCTTATGTGTGTGTGTGTGTGTGTGTGTGTGTGTGTGTGTGTGTGTGCGTGTGTGTGTGTGTTTAGAGATTGATTTCATGGCATAGAGAGCTCCCATGAGGAAATCCTTTTTGAATCTCTTGACCAATGAAGATTGGCTACTTCTCTAACCTACAGTTTGCCTGAGGATACCAATAAGTCATACAGCCTGAGGTCATACAGCCAGAATGTGTCACCCATGAAATCTGAACCCAGGTTTCTTTGATTCTCAGGCTATCTCTCTATCCATTACTTCATGCTTCCTATTCTTTTAAAAATTGTCTATTGCTTAAAAAAAATTTTTTTAAGTAAAAAGTGTATAAATAGCATTGTGGCAAAATACCCTTTAGATGTTGATTATCTTTAAATGGTTCCTGATAATGGTTCCTGATTATATTTTGACCCCTATGCCTTTGCTAAAGGCGATTGTAAATGGAGGGAAAGTGTGTTGTTTATTGTGAGGGAAAATATGATTGTGTTTTCATAGAGATTATACTCCTATAAAGCCGTTTTATGTTCTGTCTCTTTTTGTTCTGAAGGCTTTCCCATTATTGGATCAGGGAATCACAAATCTCAAAAGGATATTTTCTTATGTGACTTTGAACAAATCACTTAACTTCTCCAGCCCTGAGCTTCCTAATTGAAAGAATGAGAAGGGGTGGATTTGATGGTTTCCAAAGTCCTTTCTAGGTCATACTCTATAATCTTTAGTAAAGGGTTGTGTGTGGAGTGGGGAAGTAGGTACAGTTATATATAGGAGGCAATCATTAATAAGCAAAAACTTCAAGCTTTATGACAAAACTAATGAGAATTCTACCCCACTTAATCCTTACCCCTCATTACTCCATCTTTTTCATATAGCTAACCAAATGTAGAGTTCTTCACCATACTAGAGGCTAACCTAGTTTCTAATAAGTAGAAACATAAGAAATTATAACAGAATTCTTTATTCCTGGAATTTTGACATCCTCCCATCCTCAAAATGATAATGAGATCAATCATATAGCTCATCTGCAAGATCATACGTTTATTCTTTTCTAGTAAAATTTGAAGCAGAAGATACATATATAAATATATGTGTATATATACATATGCACATATATGGAGAGAGACATATAGATATATAAGGAAGATGAGGCTAAAGTTCACAAAGGAAGAAATGTGTACTTGACTACATGAAGGAGAGATGCAAGTAGACAGAAGTATAGGATACTATTTACAAGGAAAATGGGATATAGAAGCAAAGTAGTTTTTTTTCAGTCTCATTGAACTGGTTTTACTGGAGTGTATTGAAACTCCTGGTTAGACAGAGAGAACAAGAAAATCTACAAAAGGCCAGCTCTTAGAAAGATTGAAAGCTGAAAGTGATAGAGACAGAGTTCAAGAGGCAGACAGAGAAAAAAATTCTGCCTATTAGAAACTCAAAGAAGATGAACTTATCCCTATTCTTCAATCTTGCGTTCAGGAAATTAAAAAAAAAAAGAGGAAAAAAAGTAAGAATGACCCTATTTCAAGTTCCTTAGTAAGTTAATAAAACAAGTTGAACCAAAAAAGTGCAAGGAAATTATGATTTTACTTGGTCCCTACTTGTATCAGTTAGGATTAAATAGCTTAAATAGCATAATTCCTTTGGGGATCTGGTCCTTCCTGGATTTGACTTCCTGTTGCCTGAGGATTTTATTTTATTCTAGTGGAGGGGTACAGGGTGGGATAGAGGTATCTATATTATCTATCTATCCATCCATCCATCCATCCAATCCATCTATCTATCTATCTATCTATCTATCTATCGTCTGTCTATCTGTCTATCCATCTGTCTGTCTGTCTATCTCTGTTATTTATCTTTATGTAATATGTCTATGTTATTCATTCTCTCTTTATGGGTATTCCTGTTTCTAGAAAGTTGTGCTTACCTAAAGGTAGGGTATTAGAACTTTTCCTTTGCTTTTGAGATATGCAAATAGTTTTGTACCTACTATTTTTTTCCTTCTGTACCTCAGCTGTGGTGGAGAAGAGATACATACTCTATCCTACAGAAATTAATACTTCTACCTAAATCTCTACCTATATGCATCATTAATTATAGTGAATCTCTACTCATACTTATCATTAATCATACCAGACAAGGATTTGGAAGCTATATTTTTCTTCTATTTAGAAGGGGAAACACATTCATTCATAACTACTAACGACAGTGGTAATCAATTGGGGAACAAATTATAAGAAAACAGTTGTCTGTAACAGAGAAAAGACTCAATTAATAAACATGTATAAGCTCCATCTTTCATGTGACAAAAAGGGACCAGAAAGACATTGCCCATTGAATTAGCAGGTATATGCTTCCTGGACTGAATGGAGGTGAGGGAAAGCCAGACTCCTTCTGGCTGGTCTACAATCTGTCTAGCAGTCACATCAGTTTACAGCCCAATGAAAGAACTACTCTTCAGTAGTTGTCTGACTTCTGTGCTCAGTAATAGGAGTATTCAGGGTTGCGGTTGAATGGGACATTGGAGACTTACCAGTCAGGAATTGCCTGTTGAGCTTCCTTTCTTCTGGTGTAAAACAACAAGATAAAAGATCTTCCCTTTCTGTTCTAGTTCCTTTTTATCAGAAGCCTCCAAAAACAGTGCCAGAAAGTCAAGTTCAAAGAAATAAGTTAAAACTACTGAATCCTGGGATAGCCTCTGCTTGAGTTTTCCATAAGCATAACAGAGTTCACAATGTAGATGTGATATAAATAAAACCTGTCTTTTCTACTCAGTTTAATACTTTTTTTGCCCTGAAATACAAACTATGTAAAATATCATAGTATTCCCCAGCTTTAACAAGAGAAGGAGGGATTAGTAGGGTTTGTCCAATATGTCTCTTTCTGGTCTAGTTGGGGTTTACAGACATTTATTTCTTTTAAATATATGCAAATTAGCTAGCTATGTGAAAGGTAGAACAGTTAAATAGTTATTTGTGGTCCAGAACTTATTGTGGGAAGCAGAAAATATGCTTTATAGGGACATTTGTGGACTGTGTTTTGCCTGATATTGTTTGGGGATTATTGTTTGATATTGAATACTTTTGGGGGGTCTTAGTTTCCTTCAAATCTGGGTGGGGTTGGCTGTAGATTTATAAATTTATTCAGTACATATTGATGATCATAAAGGGCTTCAATAATTAGGCCTGCGTTTAGCCAGTGAACCTCCCCTTTTAAGAATGATAATCATTGTGGCTGTCAGAGGAAGCATGCCATTTTCTTTATGAGGTTACCATGCCAATCTTTCCCACTCCTAGACACTTAGATCAAATTCAGCGTTCAGCTGGGCTCCTTCAGGGCCATGATTATGTTTTCACTTTGTTTTTCCTGGACGCTCCAGATGGCAGTGCCAGGTATTTGTATTTTTCTAATGTTCCTATTCTATTTCATGGTACAATAGTCTCTTTTTTTTTTAATTTTGGAGAATGAGTCATGAAGCTATCATTGAATAAGACATATTTTCCATCAGATGTTACAGTTATTTGTGCATATGTCCCATTCCCCTCAATAAACTGAAAGCTACTGCAGTAGCCCCCCATCCAAGCTTCCTATCTTTCTCAGTGCCTGGCATAATGTTCTAGACACAGTAGGCAATTAAAAAACGTTTGTTGATTTTGAATGGTTTTGTAATTATGTTAATATCCCTTAGATGAGCATTATTTTATTTTTAATAACTCCTTTTTCATCAGAGGCTTAGGACATTGTGAAGAAAATTAAGAAATTAATTCACTCTTGATTTACATTTCTTCTAGTCTTGGTCTATTATAATGACCTTACACCTAGGTTCCTCTAAGTTCAAATAATGAATCCGGTAAAGTAGTCGCATTATTTGAAGTGATAATTATGTGTAAAATATAGTCATTGGTTCTGGTCTAATGCATATATTAAGTGCAAATTCAAATAATGCAGCTAATTTGCCATATTTATTATTCATACTAATTAAGATCTGGCTATATTTTTTTTAAAAATTTACTTTAGAAAAATTAGGGCTCCTCAAAAGAAGGAAGATTCTTTTTCCTTTGTAAAGAATCATTTCTCTCTTTTTCTAATTTGACAAGACAATGGTGTCTACTTTAAAAAAGGTTTTATTATTAATAATTACCATTAATGTTGTTTTTATTATTATTATTTCAATCACAAAAATCCCACTCTTCAACCAGATTGTTTGTAGGGTATACTTTTCAGCCATAGCAATTCACAAAGATTATCTATCAAGTTAGTAAAATAATTATCCACACTCAAAATCCAAGTTCTTTGTCTGACCTTGAGGCACTGCTTCTGGGTAACCTGGGGCTAGGGCAATCTCCCATATCAGGGATGAAGGCTGAGCTGAGGTTAGTTTTAGGGATCTCAATTCTAATGAAAGGAGTTACACTTTCTGTTCTAACACTTATTGGCTCATTAAATCCCTTGCCTCATCACCCCCAGAGACAATTTTACTAACTGTTCATATTTAGAGACACCCCAAAAAGAAGGAATGAGGAAGAAATGGTGCTCAATGTGCAATATGAATAAGGTTTAAGAGTTGTCATTTATTTCTACAAACACATAAAATGGGAAACATAAAGATTCACAAGTGTGGATTAATGAAATAAAATTGAGCAACTTAAAATTCCTGGTATAATCTTCAGGGACAATATTTAAAATGCATGAGAACACAAAGCAGATTGTGATGTTACTGATAAGACATTTAATATTTCACATTGGTTCTGAATATTTTCTCTACCCCAAACACAAACCTTCACTGAATCTTGTGCTTATCCATTTCAGCAGTCAATATTCCTGCATCTGCTAAAACTAATTCCTCCTCTCTCTATTACAGCACTCCTACCATTGGACTCATTACTGTCTTTGAACTTCTCTGACACTAGATACATCAACTTTTAGAACTGTGTTCATTTACCTGTTCAGAAAAGAAAAAGAGGGAAAAATGCAGCTAGGGGACAAGGTATCTGGTCTACATTTCATATAAGGAGGGTGTAGGAAGTGACCCTTGAATATATACTTGATTTACTGAAGTATTATTTCCTTATAGGTGCAACGATATGCCTTGTTATTGAATAGATCCTAATAGTTGCATCATTTTATAATTAATTGGAGTCAGAAGCTTGTGTTGAAAGTATTTTTAGAATGCTTTAGAGTTTCAAAGCATTTTACAAATATTTTATCATTTTATCCTTATATTAACCTTAGGAGGTGGGTACTATTCCATTTCATTGCCGTTGGTCCATTCCTCTTTGTGACCAGTAAATTCACATTAGAAAATTAAAATAAAGTTAGCTTTGAGATTGCTCATAGAAGTCCTCCATAATCTGGTTAAATTAGTAATTGAGAAGCCAAAAAAAATGCATTTCATCCATATTGGTATTCTACTTGCTTAAAATACTTTAAGCACAAATTATTCATTCCTTTACATAGTATTTTTTTTTCGATTTGAATCATGAGATGAATTATTCTTACTTCTGAAAATAATGAGGAAGGGAGGAAAAATACTGAAAGTCTAATAAAAATGTTAAGTATTTGATTGTCAACCAATGCCTTGTCAAAATAAGGTTTTTTAAAAATAAATACTGTTTGTATTAGCTTTGACTACTGTAATCTTCTGTGGTAGATATGTTTATTCTTTATTGGAACAGGGTACCCTTAACTAGAAGAATGTAAATTGTGTCATAAGACATTTAGACCCCATGAAAGGTCCATTGTCTTGCCAGCTCAAGACAGCATGTAGAACATGAGGACATGAACTGACTAGTATAATTATGTTAATTGTAATCAGCCCAACACTTTTCATTAAAACTTAATTACCATTTAATCATGCATTAAAAAAAAAAGAAAATGGAGTTCAGCATACAAAACTGACCTTTATTCTGGGGGTTAAATACACTTATACTACATGTTACATATCAAGATTGTCAAGTAGTTCATTTCCTTGGAAAGAAAGGATAGAGGTAGAAAAAACAACAAATAGTATAGTGTTTTGTTTTCTTTTATCTTATAAACTCAGAGTATTTTTGGTAGTCCTGGACTTTGAGAATTAATGCCACTTTAAAAATATCAATATCCTGACACTAATGCAGCATCTATATCCACTATTATTATTATTATTATTATTATTGTTTTAACTTTATTGAATTATAGGGTTATGTTTTTAGCAAAGAATATTGCAGGCAAAATAGGGGGATGTGCTTGATGAATGCAAGGCTTTCAGGGAGATGTCAGAACTGCCAGCTGCCAGACAGAGTGGCCAGGAAGTAAAAGAAGGAATTAGGATGCCCAGTGTCTTTAGTGGAGTAGTACTGAGCCATGAAATTGGTACCTTCTGGCTCAAAACAATTTGATCAGTTTCTGAGTTCCCTCAGAAGGGGTAGGGGATGAGCCAGTGCAGCTGGGAGGCAGCAATGGCTAGTGGGGAAAGGGCTGCCAGCTGGCCAGGATTGTAAGAGATAGGTCAGGTACAGCTGTGTCCAGAAACTGGGAGGGAGAAAAGGAGTGAAGGGAAATAAGGAAGTCATTGTTTCACTTTTAAATAGGTTTTATACTCCTAGAAGTGTACTCTTCCCGTAAATTAGCCTTTAGAACCCAGTATATTACAATCTCATTTAAACTGTGAAAAAATGATTAAGCAACATGACTTTGATTCAAATCAAAATGAAATGCAACAGGTCCTAATTTTATGAACACTTATTTTTGTAGAAATATGAATTTATACATTTTATAAAATAATTTAATATAGTTGTTAACCTCAAACAAATAAATTGTCAAACAGCTTGGTGTAGTGAGACATGGAGGCAAAAGAGAATCAGTTTAAATCTGGGCTTGGTAAATTATGAGAGGCAGTTTGCTATAGGAGGAATACAGAAAACTTGGAATAAGAAGATTTGAGCATTGGTTCTGACTCTACCCCTGTGCCCTGCCCTCCCCCCCCACCTTTTTTCTAAAATAAATTGACAAGGAAATCATAAATCTTTGAATTTCATGAAAGACATGATCGAGAGGACTGTAACTACAGCCTGGCATTTAAGAAATTGTAGTGATTTTCCTCTTAAAAAGTCAGAGGCTCTAGGAGCAGCCCTAGCCAACTCTATACACCAGGCCTGCCTATGGTTTTCCATGACATATCAGGAAAATATGCTCCAATAAGTTACATTCCATCTGATTTGGTTCAGTACTGAATCAGGAGAGAAACTGGGTTAACAACTAGATTCTGGTCCATAGTATTGAAAATATATGAATTTGTCTCTATAGTATTTAGTAAACAAATGAGGTTATTAAAAGCAGGCATATAGGTCATTTTTCTCCTAGCTTTCTCATTTGTACAATGAAATAATTGGACTAGATATCGGAGTTCCTTTCCAGATCTAAATCATGATCTCTAATACCCCATGGTTCCAGTTCCCTCACTGACAAAAGGATGGAATTGGGTTAGATAATATCTTCCCATTTGAATAGTGTAAATTCTAGCACATATATTTTCTTATTTGATTCTTAAAATCTTCTGGAATAGATAAGGGAGTTATAATTATTCCCATAGTGTGTGTGTGTGTTTTCATTATTATAGTATAAATATACTATAGTATATATAGTATAATGTGTGTATATATATATATATGCATGTATGTGTGTATGTGTGTGTGTGTAATAATTCCCATGTATAGATGAAGAAACTAAGGCTGAACAACTTGTTCAAAGGAAGATAACCAGTAAGATAAGACAAGGTTAACTGATCTTTTTCCAATTCTATGAATTATGGTTGTTTGATTTCTGTTCCCTCTAAACAATCAAACAACAGGCAAAATTACTTACCTTCTCTATACCCGATGTATCTCGTCTGTACATTTGCGCAGTTGAAATAGATGCTCTCCAACACAGCTAAGTGACACAGTAGATAGAGTGCAGGGCATGGAATCAAGAAGACGAGATCAGATTCCACCTCACACACTTACCAGCTGTGTGACCCTTGGCAAGACACTTAACCTCTATTTGCCTTAGTTTCCTCAATTGTAAAATAAGGATAATAACAGCATCTCCCTTTGTTGTAAGGATCGAATGAAGTAATATTTGTGAAATTCTTGGAAAGTGCCTGGCATATAGCAGTTGCTTAATAGGTGCTTGCTTGTTCCCTCCTTCCTTCCCTCCCTCCCTCCTTTATACCATCCATCCCTTCCTTCCTTCCTTCCTTCCTTCCTTCCTTCCTTCCTTCCTTCCTTCTCTAAATCTATTGTCTGCCATAAACAGAGCCAGTTAAAGAAGTATGAACTATTCTAAAAATTCACTAATTAAAAAATCTTTTTTATTCTGAGTGATAGCAGCAGAGAGGTCAGAAAGATATCAAGACTTGTTTTTCTTATAGTAGAGAAATACATTAGTTTCTTAGGTTTCTGTTTTGGAGAGCAATTAAAGGGAAAGGTGTTTTACTTGTGAGTAGTTGGAGACTGAATTTTCCACACACCTTACCAAATTGAGGTCTTCTGTCTCCAAATCTAGTTGTTGTTGTTGGTTTTTTTCTTCTATACCAGGCTGCCTATTCTTAATAATAGCTACTCAGGTGAAGAGTACAAAATGGGGAAATTAATTTTTCATTTTTAATGTCTACTTTTGCTTGCATTGCTTCTTTTTACCGACCAATAAAGCTCATTAGAAAATAGTGAAAATGTTTTATCAATGATTATAGATACAAAAATATACAATATTCTTAGTATTTAAAATGTATGATTTGCCTATTACATATAAATATACTGGATAATAAATTTTAAATTATATGCAACCAAGATATACAAAGGGCTACATAGATATTTCTAGAGTAACATAAGAAAAGAGATATACTGCTGACCTGAATGTAGACTATACCCCCTTCAAACATTGACCCTAAAAGGCAAACTTAATTTCAAAGTAGCTTTTGTATAAGCATCTACTAAAAATTACAAATCACATTCCCCTACCAATGTTTATCTTTTTTAAAAAAATAATTATTTTATTTTTAGTTTTCAACATTTATTTCCATAAGTTTTAAATTTTTTCTACCTTCTTTCCCCTTTGCCAAGATGGTATGCAATCTGATACAGGCTTTACATATAAATTCTCATTAAACATATTTTTGCGTTAGTCATGTTGTATAGAAGAATTAGAATGAATGGGAAGAACTATGAAAAAGAAAAAAACAAACAAAAAATTGAGCAGATAGTATGTTTCCATCTGTATTCAGATTCCAGATTTCTTTCTCTAGATGTGAATGATATTTTCCATCATGAGGCTTTTGGAATTGTCTTAAGTCTTTGCATTGCTAAGAGGAACTAAGTCTTTCAAAGTCAGTCATCACACAATGTGGCTGTTACTGTGTACTATGTTTTCCTGGTTCTGCTCACTTCACTCAGTATCAGTTCATATATATATTTCCAGGTTTTTCTGAAGTCCACGTGTTCATCATTTCTTATAGCCGAATAGTATTCCATACATTCATATACTACAACTTAGTCAGCCATTCCTCAATTGTTAGGCAGCCCCCCAATTTCCAGTTCTTGGCCACCATGAAAAGAGTTGCTTTAGATATTTGTGTACATGTGGGTCCTTTTCCCATTTTTATGATCTCTTTGGGATATAGACCTAGAAGTGGTATTGCTGGGTCAAAAAGTATGCACATTTTAATAGTTGCTTAGGGCACAGTTGTAAATTGTTCTCCAGAATGGTTGGATCAGTTCAAACTCCACCAACAATGCATTAGTGTTCCAATTTTCCCACTTCTTCTCCAGTATTTATCATTTACCTGTTTTGTTGTATTAGATAATCTTATAGGTGAGACGTGGTACCTTGGAGTTATTTTGATTTGCATTTCTCTAAACAATAGTAATTTAGAGCAGTTTTTATAAGACTATAGATAACTTTAATTTCTTCATCAGAAAACTGCCTGTTTGTATCTTTGACCATTTATAAATTGGGAATGACTTGTATACTTATGAGTTTGATTCAGTTCTCTATATATTTTAGAAATGAGGCCTTTATTAGATACAATGGTTGTAAAATTTTTTTTTTCCCAATTTTCTGCTTCCCTCTTAATCTTGGTTGCTTTGACTTTGTGCAAAACTATTTACTGTAATCAAAATGATGTGTTTTGGGTTTTTTGTTGTTGTTGTTTTTTGGGAGGGGGGAAGGCAGGGCAATTGGGGTAACTTGCCCAAAGTCACACAGCTAGTAAGTATTAAGTATCTGAGGCCAGATTTGAACTCAGGTCCTCCTGACTTCAGGGCTGGTGCTCTATTCACTGAGCCACCTAGACACCCCAAAATGATCTGTTTTGCATTTCATATTGTTCTCTATCTCTTATTTGGTCATCCGTTCTTCTGTTCTCCATAAATCTGACAGGTAAACTATTGCTTGCTCTCCTAATTTGCTTGTAGTATTAGCCTTTATATCTTTATACCCATTTGGACTTTATTTTGGCACACGGTGTAAGATGTTGGTCTATGCCCAGTTTCTGCCATACTATTTTCCAGTTTTCCCAACAGTTTTTGTCAAATAGTGAGTTCTTATGCCAGAAGCTAGGGTCTTTGGGTTTATCAGACGGTAGGTCACTATAGTCATTGACTACTGTGTCTTATATACCTAACCTATTTCACTGAGTCACCACTCTGTTTCTTAGCCAGTACCATGTAGTTTTGATGACTGCTACTTTATAATACAATTTAAGATCTGGTATATCTAGGCAACTTTTCCTTGCATTTCTTTTCATTAATTCCCTTGATATTCTAGACCTTTTGTTCTTCCAGATGAATTTTGTTTTTATTTTTTATAGCTCTATAAAATAATTTTTGGTAGTTCAATTTATATGGCTCTGAATAAGTAAATTAATTTAGGTAGAATTGTCATTTTTGTTATTTTAACTCAACCTACCCACAAGCAACTGATGTTTTGTTTTGTTTTGTTTTTTTCCAGTTATTCCCATCTGACTTTACTTGTGTGAAAAGTGTTTTGTAATTGGTTCATATAGTTCTTGAATTTGTTTTGGCAGGTAGAATCCCAAATATTTTATAATGTCTACAGAAACTTTAAATGGAATTTCTCTTTCTATCTCTTGCTGTTGGGCTTTGTTAGGAATTTATAGAAATACTGATGATTATGTGGGTTTATTTTATGTCCTGCAACTTTTCTAAAGTTGTTTATTATTTCAAGTAGGTTTTTTTATTTCATTCTTTAGGATTCTCTAAGTATATCACAATATTATCTACAAGGAGTGATACATTAGTTTCTTCTTTGCCTATTTTAATTCCTTCAGTTTCTTTTTTTTGTTTCTCTTACTGCTAAGGCTAACATTTCTAGTACCATACTGAGTAACAGTGGTGATAATAGAAATCCTTGTTTTACCCCTGATCTTACTGGAAATGCTTTTAGCTTATCCCTGTTAAACATAATACTTACTGATGGTTTTAGATAGATGCTACTTACCATTATAAGAAAAGGTCCATTTTTTCCTAATCTCTCTAGTGTTTTTAACAGAAATGGGTGTTGTGTTTTGTAAAAACTTTTTCTCCATCTGTTGCGATAATCTATGGTTTCTATTGTTTTTGATATGATCAATTATGCTGATAGTTTTCCTAATATTGAACCAGTCCTGCATTCCTGGTATGAATCCTACCTGGTCATAATTATTATCATGATAAGTTGCTGTAATATTTTTGCTAATATCTTATTTAAAATTTTTTCATTTGTATTTATTAGAGAAATTGATCTATAATTTTCTTTCTCTGTTGTAACTCTTTACAGTTTAGGTATCAGTACCATATTTGTGTCATAAAAAGAACTGAGTACAACTCCTTCTTTGCCTATTTCCCCAAATAGTCTATATAGTATTGGAATTAATTGATCTTTAAATGTTTGATAGAATTTGCATGTAAATCCATCTGGCCCTGGAGATTTTTTTCTAGGGAGTTCATTGATGGATTGTTCAATTTCTTTTTTCTGAGATGGGGTTATTTAAGTATTTTACTTCCTCTACTGTTAATCTGGGCAATTTGTATTTTAGTAAATATTCATCCATCTGACTTAAGATTGTCAAATTTATTGACATGCAGTTGGGCAAAATACTTCCTAATTATTATTTTAATTTCCTGTTCTTTGAGGGTGAATTCAACCTTTTCACCTTTGAGACTGGTAATTTGGTTTTCTTCTTTCTTTTTAATCAAATTAACCAGAGGTTTATCTGTTTTTATTGTTTTTTTTCCACAAAAACAGCTCTTAGTTTTATTTATTAGTTCAATAGTTTTCTTAATTTCAATTTTATTAATCTCTCATTTGGTTTTCAGTATTTCTAATTTGGCATTTCATTGGGGACTTTCAGTTTGTTCTTTTTTTTTAGCTTTTTTAGTTGAGTTCCCAATTCATTGATCTCCTCTTTCTCTATTTTATTCATGTAAGTGTTCAGAGATATAAAACTTCACCTAAGAAATGATTTTACTGCATTCCATAAATTTTGGTAGGTTGTCTCATTATTGTCTTTCTTTTGGATTAAGTTGTTGATTGTTTCTGCAATTTGTTATTTGACCCACTCATTCTTTAGGATTAGATTATTTAGTTTCCAGTCAATTTTTATACTGTCTTTCCATGGTTCTTTATTTTATGTGTGTGTGTGTGTGTATGTGTGTGTGTGTGTGTGTACATATATATATATATATATATGTACACACACACACACGTGCATATATATATACATATAAATATGCACACACACACATACACATATATTTGTATGTATATGTATATACTTTTATTATATCATGATCTGAAAAGGATACATTTAATATTTCAGCCTTTCTGCATTGGATTGTGAGGTTTTTGTATGCTAGTACATGGTCAGTTATTGTATAGGTGCTATGTACCATTGAGAAAAACATATATTCCTTTCTATGCCCATTCAGTTTCCTCCAGAGGTCTGCCATATCTAACTTTTCTAAGATTCTATTCACCTCCTTAACTTCATTCTTGTTTGTTTTGTGGTTAGATTTATCCAATTCAGATAGAAGGAGGTTGAAGTCCCCCACCAGTATAGTTTTGCTGTCTATTTCTTCCTATAACAACCTTACCTTCTGCTCCAAGCATTTGGATGATATATACCACTTGGTACATATATGTTTAGTAATGATATTACTTCATTGTCTATAGTGCCTTTTAGCAGGATATGGTTTCTTTCCTTATCTCTTTTATTAGATCTATTTTTTGCATTAGCTTTGTCTGAGATTAGGATTGCTACCTGTGAGAACAAGCAAAGTGGGATTTTTTGTTGTTTTTTTTTTCCTTCTTGTTGTTGTAGTTCAGTTTCCCAAGCTCAGGCTAAATTGTGAACATTTGAAGGATTAATCTCCTTTGAACCCTTATAATTCACAGATGTGCCAAGTCAAGTAGATTTTGTGCCTACTGGCTCTGAGCTAATCAGGGGCCTAGTCTTTGTTATATATTCTGGGAGGTTGGAATTTTGCTTTGGGGGTTCGCTCATGAGAAGGATCATTTGATTTCCTGGTTTAGACTCTGGGCAGTCATATGTTCAGAGCTCCCTGACTGCTCAGATGTCTGTACTCCCTTGATCCAGTGATTTATGTAAGGTGTATAGCAACATTGCTTTACTCAGACAGTTGTAGCCCTGTGTATTGGTCTTTGTGCTAATTTCTCTGCTTGTATTTTATATGCTCACTTCTTTCTCTATAATTAAAGTAGAATTGTTAACCCCTTAAAAGCTGTCTTTTCTTTATAAGTAAAACCAAAAGTACCTGTTCTAGCAGGCCATCCTGGGTGTGCTAAGGTGCTTACTATTATACTACCATAGCTTTTTGTTTTCTAAACTTCAGCTGAAGCATAATATATTCTACTCCAGCCTTTTAACTTTACTCTGTGTGTATCCTTCTGCTTTAAATGTGTTTCATGTAAACAACATATTGTAGGATTATAGTTTTTAATCCACTGTCCTATCTGTTTCTGTTTTATGGGAGAATTCATCCCATTCACATTCACAGTGATGATTACTATATATTTCCATCCTATTTCTTCTCCCATTTTATTTCTCCTTTCCCCTTTTCCCTCTTCAAAAGAGTTTTGCTTTTAACCACTGCTTCCTTCAATCTTCCCTCTCTTCTATCAGCCCTCTCCCTTTTCTTTCCCTTTTCCCATACTTCTTCCCTCCATTCTAACCATCCCCTCCATTTTCTTTCCCCTTTCCCCTCCTACTGCCTGTAGGGCAAGTTAGATTTCTGTACCTAACTGAGTATGTTATTTCCTCCTTGAGCCAAATTCAATGAGAATAAAATTCAAACAATGCTCATCTCCCTCCCTTCTTTCCCTCTACTGCAGCGGTTCTCAACCTGTGGGTCACAATCCCTTTGGGGGTCGAATGACCCTTTCACAGGGGTCGACTAAGACCATCAGAAAACATGTATTTTCAATGGCCTTAGGAACCGAGACACCACTTCTCTATCCATCTCCAGGCAGGTCTACCCACATGCAGATATGCCCACATATAATTATTAAAGGGTCGTAGCATTAGGAAGAGAACCACTGCTCTATTGTAATATGTTTTTGTACCTCTTCATGTTATATAATTAACCCTCTTCTGCCTCCTCTTTTCCTCTTCTCCTATTACAATCCCTTTTGTACCCCTTAATTAGGTTTTTTTATCACCATATCAGTTAATTTATACCCATACCCTCTGTGTATTTCCCTTCTAAATATCATAATAAAGATGTATTTATCAAGAGTTACAAGTATCATTTTCCCATGTAGGAATGTAAACAGTTTGCCCTTATTGAATAACATCCTTTTTTTCTTTCCTGTTTACCTTTTTATTCCTCTCTTGAGTCTTGTATTTGAAAATCAGATTTTCCATTGAGCTCTGGTTTTTCCATCAGGAAAGTTTGGAAGTCCCCCATTTCATTGAATGTCCATCTCTTTGCCTGAAAGATTATGCTGAGTTTTGCTGGTTAGTTGATCCTTGGTTGAAATTCAAGCTCCTTTGCGTTATGGAATATCATATTCCAAGCCCTCTGATCTTTTTTTTTTTGAGGGGAGAGGGCAGGGCAGTTGGGTTAAGTGACTTGTCCAAGGTCATAAGACTAGTAAGTATTAAGTGTCTGAGGCCAGATTTGAACTCAGGTCCTCCTGACTCCAGGACTGGTACTCTATTTACTGTACTACCTAGGTGCCCAACCCTCTGATCTTTTAATGTAGAAGCTGCAAGGTTCTGAATGAGCCTGACTCCAGTTCCATGATGTGTGAATTGTTTTTTTCTGACTGTTTTCAGTATTTTCTCTTTGACCTGATAATTCGGGAATTTGGCTATAATATTCCTTCTTTTTTCAATTTGGGATCTCTTTCAGGAGATAATCGGTAGATTCTTTCTGTGACTATTTTAACCTCTGATTCTAGGACGTCAGGGCAGTTTTCCTTGATTTCTTGGAAGATGCTGTCCAGGTTCTTTTTTTCATCGGCTTTCAGGAAGACCAATAATTCTTAAATTATCTCTCCAATGTCTATTTTCCAGGTCGGTTGTTTTTCCATTGGGGTATTTTATGTTTTCTTCTCTTTTTTTCTTTCTTTTGATTTTTTTTTTGATTGAGTCTTGATGTCTTATAGAGTCATTAGCTTCCACTTCCCCAATTCTAATTTTTAATGAATTGTTTTCTTCTCTTAGCTTTTTACCTCCTTTTCCATTTGGCCACTTCTGATTTTTAAGGAGTTGTTTTCTTTAGTGTACTTTTTTCCCCCATTTTTTCAATTGTATTTTAAAAGAATGTTCAGTTTTTCTTTGCCTTTTTCCTTGCTTTTAAAGTTGATCTCAACTTCTGGGGCACAGGGGGCATTGTTGCACACTTCCTGTGCTGGGGGTTAGGTACTTGGGTATTGGTTTTGTGTGTTAGACCTCAGGTTCTGGCAGCTGGGTAAACCTGTAGCTTACCTGGTGCTCAGATGGAGCTGGTGGTGGTGGCTGGTATGTGTCGGTGCCAGATGAGTTTTTATTCCATTTCCCCAGGTTTACACTGAAGCTTGCAGGGTGAGGGGTATGGGGATGTGGGTGATCTGGCTGCTGAAGATAGCCTCTTTGCTGGGTTGAAGTAGAGCACAGGTAGGCTCAGCCACTGTTGAAAACCTGGGTACAATACAAGTGGTAGTTCTCCACACTGGTATCTGCATGTTCCCCTGTTTCTTATTCCACAGTCTTACTCTAAGAAGTTGCCCAATTTTGATCTTCTATTAGACTAACAGAGTATTCTTTAATTCAAAATGAAGGAATTTTTAATAAAAATAGAATAGCAAGCTAAATGACAAGGACAATCTTCCTACATGCAAAGATATCTACTCTCCCACAAGGTGGAAAAGAAAAATGTGCAGCCTAGAAAATTTATTATCCTTGGGCTGTGCCGTAGCCCAGTGGTTCTCAACCTTTGGGTCATGACCCCTTTGGGGACCCCACAGGGGTCACCTAAGACCATAGGAAAACAGATATTTCCGATGGTCTTAGGAACCGAGACACTGCTCCTCTATCTGTATCCAGGCAAGTCTGCCCACATGCAGATATTCCCACATATGAGTATTAAAGGGTCACGGCATTAGGAAGGTTGAGAACCACTGCCCTAGCTGAAACATTTCTCTGCTTCTAAACTACAGCTTCCTGTTTTCCAGAACAGCTGAGAACATTTAATGGTCAACTAAGCTATGCTGCCATATTATGAATGAGGAAATTAAGCGTAAGAGTTTATAACTCAGTGACCATGACGTAGCTTATAAATGGTAGAGCCATCATCATTCACACCTGTCTGCTGATCGCAAGTCCAGTGCACTGCCCACTATACCACACTGCTTGTCATTAAAAGCCCTTACATTTTTTTATGGTAATTTATACTTCATGAAGTACTTTTATGTATTCCCTTCATTTTGGCAAAAATGAGATATGTCTCTCTCATTACTCTAAATTCTAAGTATACATGTTTAAATATGAAAAATATCACTCTGCTAGGTAAATTATGACCTTATCTTGCCTGAGACTAGCTCACCATGCAACTTTCTAGAAATTTCTAAACTATGCCCTTTGTACTCTGGCCCTCTTTTACCTCTGCCACTGGTACCCTGTGCTCCATATTTCACTATATTTTGTCAATTAATTATCCTTGTCCAGCTTACTTGCCTTACTCCTACTTTCGCACAGTTCTTTGTGTTTGGTCTTCTGGCAAATTAGAATGTAAGTTCCTTGAGGCCAGGGACTATCTTGCTTGGTTTATCTGTATCCCTAAAACCCTTAGCAAAGTACTTGGCACAAAAGAATTTAGTGATTTTTTTTTCTTATCCATTTGTTACCATTTCTGAAATTTTTCTGCCTACTGTGTGAAAGTTCTGAAGCAGCATTGTCAACATTGTGGCCTGGCAAAGACACCAATGAACAGACTCCTCATTCAATTTAATGTCTTGAGAGAAGTTCAAGAAACAGACATATTGCAGTTGTGCTACTCCTTCCAACCCTAGCTGCTATCTCCCCTACTCAGAATGGGATGGTTCTGTCATACCACTCCAACCCTTACCCTGGCCCCACCCCCACCACACACACACACACACCATCTCACTGTCTTTTATAAGTCAGTTTAGTTTAAGATACACTAGACACTAAACACACTTGTGGAAGAACCAGTAAAGTAAGCCACTGTTCAATTTAACTACGCAAACAATTCATTATTATAGCTCTGTACCTCATCACACACTTGTTTTGTAGAATATAAGCTCTTTGAGAGCAAACAGTTTCATTTTTTATCTCTGTATTCTCTTCAATTAATGCAACATTGAGGAAGTAATAGGCCCTTGTACTAAACAGATGCTTGGTGAATTTAAATGAAATGCTTTTCCATTAATATGATAACTATTTGGAATTGGTAATTCATAAACTAAAGTAAACAATAAGAAGGAACATTAAAATTGAGGAATTCTAGAATAAATTTTAATGAAAATCAACAGCAACAATTAGCATGAGGAATATAGCCTGTGGAATCCAGGTTGAGTTTTGTACTCAAAAACAAAGTGATCACATCTCACTAAAATGGAATTATTTTAGATGTTTACTGAGATTTCTTAAATAATGATCATCGAGTAAGTACTTGGTAAGTGAGAGAACTATCCTCTGTTGAAACACTCTGCAGCCGTGACACCTGAAGGGGGGGGGGTCAAATGAGTACAATGGTATTTCATGATGACAGCATGTTTTGACTTAAGTCTGATGATTTTACCAGTCCTTAAGTCTATGAATTGTATGTTTTTGCAGACACAAAAAAGGGTTTTCATGTTCTAGAGGACATTTAGTTTGTCCATCAAATGGGAAATCTTTTATTTAGTTGAGTTCCTGACTCTTTCTGTCCTGTTAGCTTACCCATCCACACTTGCTACCCTGCCCCAGTGTCAATGTGTAATCCCCGTTAAACTAATGGGTTCTTTAGGTAACAAATATATCTTTGCTACAAACCCTCATTAGCAAGGACAAGGGGGTTGAGGTTTTTGTTTATTTTGATTTGTTTTTGTTTTTGCTGATTTTTTCTTTCCTGGTAATAAGGAGCTCAGAAAAAAAATGCTTATCTAATTTCTTAAATTTTGCATAAAAGTTTCATGAAGAAGTTTGTCTTTGTTTTTCAAACTCCTATTCAAAAGTTTCCGACTTCTGTGGATTCTAACAGGCATAGTTTTTCACTCTTTTGAGTATCATGACCAAATATTTAGTTTTGTCTAATGGGAAACATTTCGGAAAATAAATGATCTCTTTTGTAAAGAAATCAAAGTCATATGTCATATTTGAAATGTATTTGCATTTGTGGAGTGTTTATGTATAATGTTTTGTCAAAAATCCTCCATCCCCATTCTTTTCAAGAGTTGACAAGCACTCTATATCACAATGGGAACTGTATATTAGTTTACTAAATGTTGAGGTCCTGAAGCAGTTTGACATTTGTGGAGGCAAAAATGTTAATGTTAAGATTTAAATCATATTGACACATACAGATCAGAAGCAGTTCCTATATTTTTGAGGCCAAGATTTTTCTTAATCTTTCTGTTTTGTTGTCAACCAGTGATATAGTGAGAAACAACATGGTATAATGAGGAAGAGCAATGAATTTAGAAACAAAATACCTAGGTTTAAATCCTGGTTTGATTATTTACTACCAATTTAACATTGGTCAAGTTACTTCAGCTCCTCTGCATATACAAAATGAGGAAGTTATAAAAAATAAACTCTAAAAATCCTTTTCAAATCTAAAAGCAATGAGTAACCTAGAAAATTCACCCTCTTTTAGCATGAGGTGAGCAGACTTAGCTGTGTTTTAATCCTTTAAACTCCTTAAGTCTATATTGCAAGAAGTTGTTAATTGCTAATCCATTTTAGTTAAAGACAAAAGAATCTTTACCCTCAAGGAGTTTATATTCTGCAAAGGAAGAATGCAAATTGCTCCCAGATAAATAAATACAAGATAATCTGAGGAGGAAGAATGAACTAATAACTAGTGGAGTCCAGATTTTTTTTTTCCCTAAGTGGTGATATTTGAGTTGACTCTTAAGGTGAGAAAGGAGGCATTTCTTGTAATGAAGATAAGCAGGTTCAAAGGAAAAAAGTTTTAAGATGGAATGGCAAGTTCAGGGAATCACAAATAGGCTAGTTTGGCTAAAATGTGGAATACGATAAATAGGAGTAATGTGAAATGAATATGGAAAGTCTGGTTGGAGCCAGATTATGAATAGTGTCATTTCATTCTTTAGGACCTGAAAGATTTTACACAACTTAAAAAAAATATATTAGTTCTTTTCAGTGGCTGGATGCAATACATTTATCCATTCAATCAATCAATCATTAGATATTTACTAAACACCTTCAGTGTCTCAGGCTCTATGCTAGGCCCTGGGAAATAGAATTATAGTAGTCTAAACAATCCCTAGTGGCAAGGAACCTGCCATTCTGATGGGGAGAGACAGCATTCACAACAATGTACAACCACTGTAGTTCTTCTGGGAAAGGCTCTGGTCCATGCCTATAGAACTGAATCCAGGGTCAGGATCCAGAAATAAAACAATTTTGCTTCTTACCTACTTGATAGAAGTATTATGGGAGTTAATGAGATAATGCTTTTGAAATGCTGTAGGCATAATGGAAGGAAATTGCTCTGCAAATTCAAAGTATTATTATTAGTATTATTATGGCTTGAGAATATTAATAAAAAAGTATAATAAATCATGAGGTTTTATATCCTACTCAGCAGTTAGTAAAACCCCCAGGCTGGAAAAGAACTGGAGCCCAACTTAGCTGGGATGATGTTCATCTTCTAAACACAATTTTATGGAAAACAATGAGATAAGCAAGCCAGTGCCCATGTTTTAAGTGATAGCTCCATTAGCTTGACCACAGACATAATGTTTCAACTACTTACAGATTAAATACCCTATCTGCTGCAGAAATAACAAACCAGATGGAAGAACAATTCAGTTTTCCTGGATGAAGTGAAATTGCATGGTGATAGTAGCACACCTTTAAGCTCAGGAAAGGGTTCTGAGGACGCTACATGAGGGAAACACTGGAAAAATCATCAAACCCCTCTCACCAACCACTAGTCAAATGAATCAATCAATGATGTGACAGTCATCCTGATCATGCTTCTTTAGTCATTTAGTCATATTTAGTTTGGCTGGCCCTAGGACTCAGAAGAAATATCAGCCTTCCAGGCAGTCTTCTTGGCAGCAACTTCAGCTTTCATCAGATTCTGGTCTCAAGAAAACTCCAACTCAGTTCTCAGTCTAGCAAGCAGCAGCCCAGCTTCCAGATGCTGGGAAAATTCTGCTTCCTCCACCAGGAGCCAGCCAGGAGAAAAATTCTAATTCTCAGTGCCTCTCTCTCTAGGGCTCTTATACACACACACACACACACACACACACACACACACACACACACACACACACACACACAGTGGCTCCCTGTCTCAGCCAACACCTTCCTGTTATGTCAGCAACAGGGGACAGAGTTCACACCTTCCATTTCTTTCACAGAGGTACTTAGCCCTTAGTTACTGAGGGCTAAGTACCTGTTTACTTGACATAACAAAAAAAGAATCTTCAAATTTAAATTACTTACCATATATATATATATATATATATATATATATATATATATATATATAGACACACACACACACACACACACACACATATATATATATATATATATATATATATATGAAACATATATATACGTATGCTAATATGTGATCTTACTAATCATTTAGAGGAAGTCTTTGGATGTAGAATTTAACTGATCATTGACAGTGTTGGAGAGAACAATTCCAGCAATTAGAAGTCACTTTGTGAAATATAAGTATGTCAGGGAGTAGAATGCAGGAATATAGAACAATGGAAATTTTTTAAGAATAAGAAGACCTGAACTCTTTTATTGGCAATGAAGACTGATGGGGAGGGACTAAAGAAGAAAGAAAGGGAAAATAATTGATCAAGCTTCTTAAGGAAATGGAGTAGATGACATCAAGGGCATAATAGAGGAGTTAGGTAAAACATAGGGCATCTCAATTTTTCTTCTGAGATTCAGGAAAAGAGAGGTGAAGATGCAGAAGATATTTGAGGCACAGAGTAGGAGAGATAGAGGAATGGATGACAGAAGCATTTATTAATAAGTGCTGGGGCTACAAATGGAAAACAAACAAACATGAGACTCCCTGCTCGTGATTAAGAAACTTGCATTTTAATATGGAAAACAATACATATGGAAGGTTTCAGATGAAGTTAGAGAGGTCTTATAAAATTAGGGCACAGCAACATAGCAGAAAGTATGAAATTCAATTGTCCTCCATTGTCCAGCTACTTCCCACCCTTGATCCTATCAAAATATCTATACCCAAATCTTTTACCTTTAATGTCATTTCAACTGCTACAAACATGCATTTCTCATGTTGAACTATTTGACAGTGCCAAGAACTTTGGTGGCAAGAACTTTCTTTTCTGGGTCTTCAGTAACTACTTTGGTAGCACTTGGAAGAACCTTTGCCAGGCTGGCATCTCCACAGGGGTTGATTCCCAGGATGATGACTGTGATCATGATGCTGAAAGCATTGCTATTCCCAAGGCTCTTGGACTCAGAGTTATCTCCACTGGGGTCTGAAAGAAGCTAGTGGTGGTGTTGGTTTGACTTACTTGGAACATGCTTCATCATGTCTCTCCCTTAGGGTACCTAGCTCCTATAGGTAGGCTGACAAATCTGCCCTGGGAGCCCATGATGAGGTCAGATAGACTGACTCAATTTTCTCAGTGAAGTTGAAGGATTTTTACTCTGATAGAGGAGTTTGGGGTTTTAAGGGAACCTTGAAAAGAATGGTAATTTGGAACACCTGTTGGGGAAGGAGTGTGATTGAGTCAATTGCAGAAGATTACTAAGTGACAGTGAGAGCCAGGTTAAAATTAGATATCAAATTAGTAGTGGAACTCCTCAGCACATTTACATAATTTTCTCCAACAGTTCTCACTGGGTCCAAAGTAGGAGCCAGGAAGGTGAATGTTGAGGATGACTCAGGATCAAGAACTGGAAGGATAAGACTTGAACTCAAAGTATTCAAGGATAGAGAACATTATATGTTTTAAATTGTTAATGATGTTGCCAAAACTATGAAAGGAAGAGTGGAGCAATGATGATGGACTAGGAGAATAAAGAAGGAAGGAGATAATCAAGGTTGTGGTGAGAGTGAAGAATACAATTAAAAGTAATGTGTCAGGGAAGATGGAAAGAAAGAAAAAAAGGAAGAAATGAAGGAAATGATGGGGTTCAGGCTCTGGGAAACCCCTCGAACTCCCACTTGATGAGGCATTTGCCTGAGGTCATAAGCCTTTCATTGTATTGTATTGTACCTGGACATTCCATTGTCCAGCTATTTCCCACCCTTGATCCTATCAAAATATTTCTATCCAAATCTGTTATCCTTAAACTAGCCTAGCCCTCTATTATCTGTCATCTCCAGGTAGCCTTCAGCTATTTCCCACCCTTAATCTCATTACTGGAGTGTGACCTCAGTCCCCTCAAGACCTTCCCTAAACCCCTCTTTTAGACCACCCGTAAATCTTCCCACACTCTTTCTGTATTTAAGATCCATCTTGCCTCCATAACTGGGCTGAGAGTAATCTAGAGCAGACTCATTCTTTGTCAGATTATTCTGGCCCCCTTGTCTAATATAAGCATCACAAATACTTAGGCTCCTTAAGAGCCTACCCATTATCGCAAATTGTTAATAAACTTTGCTTTACTTTGGCTGAGAGAAGACCTTGAGTTGAATTCATTCAGCAGGACCAGACATGTTGGTATTTTAGGGTATTGCACAGCCCTAAACCCTAAACCTCAACAGAAAGATGGAAGGAAAGAGTGAAGGAAGAAAAGAAATAAGCAGGAAATGAGCACTTATTAAGTACCAACTGTGTGCTAGTCATTGAGTGTTAAATGCTTTACAAATAGTTACACATTTGATACTGTTGAGATTTAGGGGTGCTGGGGCCCCAAAATAGTGACATGTGGGTCCTGCCTGAATGAATTTGACCCCAGCCTTCTTTCAGCCAAAGAAAAACAGAGTTTATTAAAGATTATTTTATTAAAGATTGGGTATTAAATTATTATTAAAGATTGGGTAGACCCTTAAGGATTCTGAGCATTTGGTCCAGAATGCATCTGAGCTAGTTTGAATTTGAGCACCTTCATGGAGACAAGATGAACTTTATATACAGAAAGACTGTGGGAGGGATCCAAGGGTGGACAAGTAGTCTGGGGTATCTAGAGGTGGAGTTTGGGGAGGGTCTTGATGGGAGTAGCCAATAGGGTACTCTAGAGGTCAGGCACCAGGAACCAAGAGAAAGGGATTAAGGGTGGAAAGTAGATGAAGGCTACCTGGAAATAACAGACAATGGAGGGCTAAACTAAAGCAAGGATAACAGAGATTTCAACATAGGGATAATCTTAGGTTTATAACCTCAAGCAAAAGCCCAGTCAAGTGGGAAGATTCCAGGAGAGTTCAAGGGGATTCCCAGAGCCTATATCCCATCAATGCAACACTCCAGAGAGGTAGGTACTATAATTATCTCCACTTAACAGTTGTGGAATCTGAGGCAAACAGAGGTTAAGTGACTTGTCCAGGGTCATATAGCTAGTAAGTATCTGAGGCCATATTTCAATTCAGGTCTTGCTGACTCCAGGCCCAGCTGTCTACAGCCATAGGAACTTATCTTCATAAAGGAAATCTCAAAGCTTTTCAGGAAAGAACAAACAGTTTGAGGGAACTTTAATCACTATGCATATTAAGAGGAGGAAAGCAGTTTGGAAAAAGGATCAGGAAAAGATGGAGAAGAAACAGAATAATGGCAAAGAAGGTTCTGAAGGTGGCAGTATGAAGTAAAGTGTATGCCCACTCTGCTTCGTAGGTGATCAATCAATCAGCATTTATTAATTGCTCACTATGAGCCAGGAACTGTGCTAGGCACTGAAGATATAAGGACAAAATTAAAACAGTTCTTTTCCTAAAGGAACTTAGATTTGATAAAAGGAAACAATGTGTGCATACATATATATTTGTTAATGCATGTACATATAGATATACACACGTACATACGTATATTTTTATATTCCTTTATATTTAAATGCAATCAAATGCATATAAACTAATGGGAAAGGGTATTGGCACCTTGAAGGTTTAGGGGAAAATGTCATGTGAAAGATAACTTTTGAGTGGAGATTTTGAAGAAAATGAGATTCTGAGAGACAGAGCTTAGGAGGGAGTACATTAAAATGATTTTGCTAGTCCAAGGGAAAGAAACTGGAAGATGGGATGCTGTTTATGAGAATCACCAAGAAATGTTGAGAGGAATAATCAGCATTAGGGAAAGTGGTTGGAGATAAGATATCTTCCAAAGAAAGACTGGTTCTCTTCCCAGAGCTCCAGAAGATGGCCACTGGGAAAGGGTGAAGGGAAGTTGTTGAAGACTGAGGGACTTCAGAAGACCAACTTTGAGGCAATATGGTTTCACAAGATGGTATTTACAGGTAGATGCTTTATATACCTCAGAAGGAATGAATAGTTGTGAATTCCAAGCAATTGGCTATTCATTTCTGTTATTTACACTTCACAAAAGCCTCAAAGGTGCCTGTAGAAAGTGTTTTTACACATCTTTGCCCAAGGCTTTTATCAGTCTTATAAGTAATTGAGTAGCTGTTAATTCCAAAGTTAACAGCTGTGCATACCTATCATTAACATTTCAAAAACATGTCAAAAGTACCTTTAGGGATCATTTTTTTTTTCCCTCTCAAAGTGTCTGTTTTCAAGCAATGAAAGAAGAAAGTTTTGGGTGCAGCCTAATGAAAGAAACTCTTTACTAGGATTTCCCAGAACTTAACATCATCTTCAATCTAGATTCTTAGCTAAGATTTTTAGACAGATTTACAGGTATAAATTGGGGTACTAACTGCTTTACCCCACTAAAAATTTAAAAAAAATGAATGTGAGAAAACCATAGGAGGAATTTTGTTTCCATATAATTAAACTTGCTCCTATCTTTGATGGCAGAATGTGGGTTAGAGGCGATTGGTTCTAATCAGAGCTGTGATCTAGCAGGGCCAGGCTTCTGATCAGGTAGGGGATTAGAGGTTTGTATGCATGCTTGCTGAGCTGTTTGAGGGAAGGATGACTGGGCAGTTCAGGAGGTTGCACCTAAGCGATGGAGAACCAGGCAGGGAATTCTAATGGAAACATTATAAAAGGGCTTGCATTTGTCTGAGTCAGTGTATTCCATTAAGGGAGTTACCCATTTATTCAGAAAGAATAAATGTAAAATAAATGTAATAAAAATCTTCCCGGCTTTCCAATGAATATTATTTATTCCTAGACTAAGTATATTTCTCACATGAAGAAACCAGTTCATAGGCAAATGCTACTTCAGTTTATCCTAAAAAGATAATCCCACTTTTAAAAAATGCTTAAACATTTGATACTACAAACTACACATACCAGTTTAGAAACTAACTTTTGTGTTAACTATTAGAATTTTAGTCAATTAGTATTTTTACAATACTCATTTTTTCTAAGAGATGTAGAAACTGATATTGAGAGAAATTAAGTCACTTGTCTAAGGGTGCACAGGTTGTAATTAGGAGAGCAAAGATTCAAACCAGATTCAAATCTAATTAAGTGATTTCTGCTATTCTGTGCTTCATCAAGGCAATCTCTCATTATTACTTATGTTATTTTCTTATGCATGATAGAATGGTCTTTTTTTCCCTTTGCAACATTTAAGTACTCATTATCTACTGTTTTACTATTATTTTGTAGCTTCATAATTTTAAGGCTGAAAGGAATTTCATAGGTTACCTAGTCCTTTCTCTTTAAGAGATGAGATAAATCCAGAGTAATAAAGTATCTTGCCCAAATTCACACAGATAGAAGAGCAAAGAACAGACACTAGATTTTGTCTCCAAATTGAGTGTTGGTTTATCCCGATGTACATTAGTTGTATCACAAGATTTTGGGGTTAAAAAAAAGTTGTCATTCTCAAAGACTAAAGGAACTGTCTTAATGTGAGGCCTCAAGATGAGGAAAATAACCCAGAACACGCATGTGTGTGTACTGCTAGAAAATTAATTCATCAACCTAGAGGCTCTAAGATCCTCCAGGAAAGAATTCCTTCCAACCTTGATCATCAATAAATTTAGAAGCAGAGCTACAAGATAAGTTTCACATTAGCTGATGGGCATTTTACAGGTATATATATAGCCAGTAAATGGATAAATGAGATACACAAATAGTGCCATTTTTTAAAAATACAGCTTTAGGGCAACATTATATTCACTTTACTTGTTTAGGAGATTAAATCGTTGGGATAGGATGCGGCAGGGGGTTCTGAGAGAGGGGAAGGAGGAAGGGGATGTCTTACCCTTGGGTTTGTAATTTGTTAACCTTGTTGTCTAAGGAGTTGCCAAAGATCTAGTCTATTCTGGTCGCTATCCTTTTCTGTAGTTAATCCCATTTAGACCTTCTTAGTGGGGCCAGAGTTCTGTAGTTTAACCCATTCGAATATTATGGAGGCTTCTTTGAATAGAGAGACACTAGATTTACCCTGTTGTTGAATAAAACACAGAATGAAAGTCTGTTTACACAACCCTCTAGTTTCTTTTCTTTGACCTCTAAGGCTACTTTTTCTGGGGAGAAAATGTTTCTCCCAATCTCATACCATGTAGGTTTTATCCATTTTCTCCAGAGTATATATTGTATGTTTATGCAGAGCAACTAGATAGGTCAGTGGATAGAGTGCTGGGACTGGAGACAGGAAGACCTGAGTTAAATTCAGCCTCAGATACTTAACTACTGTGTGACCCTGGGCAAGTCACTTAACCTCTGTTTGCTTTAATCCACTGGAGGACAAAATGGCAAACCACTCCACTATCTTTGTCAAAAAAAACTCCATAGATGATATGGTCCATGGGGTCATGGAAAGTAGGACACAACTGAGCATATAAATATGCAGTATGTTTACTTAACTGGTAAGGTTACAGTTTTAAAAGTAAGTCAAAGGCAAAGGCAAAATCAAATCTATGAGGTGGATAGATGGTACCCCTTTCTTTTCCCCCACAATTAGGCTAATCACCAGGTCCTAATCATTTCAGCCAGCTATGAGTCTCAACAATTCAAAGGAACAAGGACTCCTCTCTCTGATTGCTTTTATCCCCAAATGCTGGATCCTGATCAGTGCAGGGTTGCTCAGGCAGTTCTCAAAACTGTCTGAATCTCTTAAGATATTTCTATTTTGCTTTTTTTACAACTTTTTTTTTCTTGCTCCCACCTAGTAAAACTTTCCATTATTCCCATTGCTTTTAAGGTATTATTTATTTGTGTATAGCAATCAGATGTCAGAGGGAGTTGCTTTAGGACATGACCAAAGCATACCACAGTTGCCTAAACTGAGAATGTTGGATTTTTTTCTCAGTAATTCAATCTTTCTATTGTCACAAATCACACATAATGGTTCTCTACTGTCCTTGGCAATAGGAATTAAAAACATAACACAATTCTAGTTCAGGGATGATTATCCTTCCTGCATTTATGATCACAATATCATAATGATTAGACATTTACATTTCAAAGTATTTTCTTTGGGGTAAGCTCATTCTGAGCATTCATATTTCCAGAGGATTTTTCTTAATTCTGGTCTCTAAACAAACAGCATATTGTTATCCTTATGAAACAACACAAGCTTTAAGCGTATTGTTTTTTTTTTAATTTTGTGAAAATGAAAAATAAAAAGGAAAGTGAGGAGAATTTTTAAATTACATTTTCAGTATTTCAGAATGCCATCATCACTACCATATTGCTTCTTTTAACAATGCAGAAAATTATGGAACCATGTTTTGATTTGAACTTACTCTTTCTTGAATTCTTAATTTCTTACTGTATCATTCTTTCAAAACCATAATGGGTAAAACAAAATGCCATGACTCTATAGCATTTTACTTGTTTTTCATTAAAATTCTTTCTAGGGCTAGGAAGGAAGGAATGAAGGAAGAATGAGGAGATGGGAGGAGAAAGAAGAGAATGGGAGAAAAAAGAGAGAGGGAAGAATGAAGTAGTAAAGAATAAAGTATTGGATCACTCCATAAGGAATCAAATACCAAATATTTAATAAGCCCATAACTGTGCATATCCCTGTGTCAGGCACTGGGAAAAGCATAAAGTTTGTATATAAGAAAGCCCCTCCCCTCGTGCATCTAACAGACTAGTAATGGAAAAAGAAGATAGATGACCATATTGTATGATACTATAATGATTTACAGTATTGCAGAGCTAACTGTTGGACAGAAGCCTTTACCAGCTGAAAGGAGTAAAATGGTCCTGGAGGAGGTATATTTCAATTGGTCTTTAAAGAATGGGGGAACAATAGGCAAAGAGGCTAAAAACAAATTATTATATTATTCAATTTGTTTTATTTATTCTAATTTAGTTATGTGAATAAAATGCAATATTACTCAAATTCAGTACTTCCAGTGGGTAAAATACTTTTCAACACAAGGATTGTGGTATTTTAAAAGTAGCTATGGTTTAATTTTCATTTTCTTCACTTTCTGTTGGCTTCTCGCTAAGTGAATCTGCCAGAAGGAAGGCACTAGTATCACTCTTTCTTTTTCTTAACTGAGTATTTTTCTTTGTATTGCATTATCTTCTCAAACGAGCTTCTCACACACTAATTTAAAAGGTGAGAATGTTAAAGGCTTCTTTAACAGAGTTCAAGGACTGATGCAATTAGCAGCTTTGATCTTCCATTTGCCTTTATCTTTTTTCATCACAATTACATGTATTTCAGTGGAACAATGAGCCCTCAGAATGGGATTCTCTAACAGTGCAGCTGGCAACCCTTCCTGACTCCTCATCCTGTGTTATCCTTATCCAGTCCTATCATAAATCTCCCATAAAGGATGCTCCCATAATACTGGAGTTATTCCTCTAGATCATTTAATATTTTATGGATGTCACCTATGGTAACTATTAATCACAATTATAGTTTTAATAATAATATAAATGAAGGAGAATGCCAGAGAATTGTATTCTATGATGATCTCTAATATTTACTAGTTGAACTTAAGCATGTCTTTTGACCTCTGGGAACCTGAGTTACGTCTATAAAATAATAATAATTTACTCTCTATTTTAAACAGTTGTTATGAAGAAAGTACTTTGTAACCTTGTAGCATTGTATTTAAAATTATTAAAACAATATTATTATAGCTTTACTATGATGAAAGTCATTAAGGTATAGTGGTTAAGGACCAGCCTTGAAGTCAGGAAAACTTAGGTTCAGGTATTGTCTTCTAATACATTGCAGGTATCTGACCAGGAGTAAGTCACCTCCTAGTATCCTCAAGCAACTCTCTAGAAGGGTAAAATTATAGATAGTGTACCCTAGTAAGGGTACACTGCCAAGCTCAGAACCACTATGATACAATAAGCAAAAGCCAGGAAAAATCCTTCCAGACTAAGATGGGAAGCAGCAAATATGGTAGAAAGTCTGTGATTTAGAGACAAAGGACTTGGTTTTGAATATCATCTCTATGTCTTCCTGGATAGATTATAATCTCCTTGAGAGAAGGGATTCCTTTTTTTTTTAACATATGTATTCTCATCACTACCATCAGTGCCTTTTGACACATTAACTTAATTAACTTTAGAGGAAGCTAGATGGTACAGTGGATAGAGTGGTAAGCCTGGAATGAGGAAGACCTGAGTTCAAATGTGGCCTCAGATATTTACTAGCTTTGCGACCCTGGGCAAGTCATTCATACTCCGTCTGCCTCAGTTTCCTTACCTAAAAGTGGGGATGATAATAACATCTAACTTGAAAGAGTTTTGTGAGGATCAAATTAGATAATATTTTTAGTGCTCAGTAAACCTTAAAGGGCTTTATCAATGTCCATTATCTCCATCATCATGATCACTATCATTATCATCTTCATCATTCTGATTCATTCTCCATCAGTAGAGGATTTTCTATTAAAAAAAAAAAGTTTTAGACTACCTATGTAGATCCTTGGCCATTCCACCCATACAAGTTGGACCCTCAGAACAGTTGTCTCATGTTCAGAGACTGTATTCACTCAATACCAGATCTTAGAAGTCCACACTAATGGATTTACTTTTCATAATTATTTAGAGAACATAGTTCTTAAAAATCATAGGGTCATATCTCTGGAGTTGGTCAAAGGACAACTAGTCCAATTCCCACATTTACACATGATTAAACAAAGGTATTATGAGATTAAGAGACCTGGCCAAGGTCACAGAGATGTATCAGAGGTGATTTTAAATCTAGATCTTCTGAAAACATACCTGGAGCATTTTGTGGAAAAGAAAACTACATAGCTAGTGTTGCAGGACTGCAGTATCACCTGGTAATATCATCATGCAATTCTTTCTATGCCAAGTCACTATTGGGCACTGCCGTCTGCTAGTCTTATGTCTGGGCTTGATAGATATCATGTCTGTCATATAGAAAATATACTGTCACATCTCTGTTGTTCCCTACTTTTCTACTTTTCTTAGACTTTGCTGTATCCCACTGGATCTATCACTCCACTATTCTCTGTTTCTTTTGAAAAATTTTATCTGCTAGCAGATTTTGGGCTTCACCTTTTCAGGACCACCTACAAGATATCTGCATTCTATTATTACAGATTGTGGTGGTTTTAAAGCCTCTCCCTAATATGGGTACACTGGCAAGCTCAGAACCACTATGATACAATAAGCAAAAGCCAGGAAAAATCCTTCCAGACTAAAATGGGAAGCAGCAAGTATAGGAGAAAGTCTGTGATTTAGAAACAAAGGACCTAGATTTGAATATCATCTCTATAACTTACTATCTGAAAGACTTTGGGGCAAATCACTTAGTCTTCTAGACCTCCTTTCCTTCAAATGTAAAATAAAATAACTAAAATAGAGGTTTTGTCTTGTGTATCTTCTATATCCCATTTTTCTTTTCTTTTAACTTATCTTTATGAAGTAGAAATCACAGGGGGTAGAGTCAAGATGATAGTGTAAAAGCAGGGACTTGCTTGAGCTCTCCCCCAAACCTCTTCAAATACCTGTAAAAAAATGACCCTAAACAAATTCTAGAGCTACAGAATCCACAAAATGACAGAGTGAAATATATCTCCAGCCTAAGACAGCCTGGAAGGCAGACTGGAAGGGTCTGTCGCACTGGGCTGAGAGCAGAGCACAGTCTGGTGTGGGCTGTATAGGCACAGACAGGGCTAGAGCAGGCCTCAGGGGACTGAATCACTGGCAACTGAGGCAGATTCCAGACATCTCAACCCACAAACACCAAAGACAGCATAGAGGATTAGAGGGAAAACTCTGTGGGATATAGGTGAAAGAAGAGCACAGTCTGGCCCCATCCCTCTGATGGCAGAGGTGGGGGCAGTGGTGGCTGCTGCTTCCAGAGCCCTGGGCCCACAGATGGTGGGAGATCAAGAGGCTGATACAAAACCCCTGAAGCCTGGTATAGTACAACCACCCCCACCCCGGAAGTAGAGTCTTACCTTGACAAAGAATTAGAAAGTCAGGTATTTGGCTGGGAAAATGAGCCAACAGCATTAAAAACAAACAAACAAAAACCACAAAAAAAACCCTCAGACTATAGAATCTTACTTTGATGACAGAGGTCAAAATATACAACCAGAAGAAGACAACAAAGTCAGAGCTTCTGTATCAAAAGCCTCCATGAAATAGTAATCACAGTCATTGGTCTCGGACAAACTGTTTGAGAAAGCCATAAATTCCCAAGGTTATCTCTGTCTTGGTATGGAAATGAATTTTAAGGAAAACAAAATGTTAATGAAGGAGGCTACACACCTAGCCAATATTCCTTCCTTTTTAAAGTATTTCTTACAACATAATTGTGCAACTCTGCTTCATTTAAATTCATTCACATGCAAGCTGAGACATCACTCCATGATGTCATTGGTCCTCTTCAAAAACAAAGAACATACTACAGCATATCTTGCAAGGTTTCCTCTACAGTTTTGTATTCTATTTTTCCCAGGGAAAATCTTGCTGCCTCTTTTTTGGTGTGTGTTTGTGTGCATATGCATAGTATTGAAATCTCTAATATTTGGAAGCCTACATTTTAAGGTCCTAAAGCAAGTACTACTAAAATAATCTTTTCCTCTTCTCACTCAAATTCCTTTAAACTGATGCGTGTGACCCATGATTCACTCTTACCTTTTACTAGCTATCTCTTGCCTTGGAATTGCTCAGTATTATTTTATGTATGTTTTGTCTACCAAAGAGCTATTTCTGTTGGGGAAAAAAAGAAGACAAGCCCAAATAAAGCCTTGAAAAGACCCAGGGTAGTAAGAAAATGAAGATCTTTTTTTTTTCTTACCCTATTTAAACATTTCTGGGCTACAAAAATGACTTTTTACCAAGCTAGGAACTGGCATAGCTTTGAAACTTAAAATAGAGGGGTTAAGTACAGAGACAAGTACCATAAATTCATGTCATTTCTAACTGGGCTTGCTTCCTTTCATCAAAAGTATTCCTGCATTTAATTCATGACAACTTTTATCTTAGCTTTTCTTTTAAGGTAACTCCAGCTTACTATGTCTCACACACACAGGATGATCACATTTGGGGAAGGCAATAGTACTCACATTAAGGGTTTTTTTTCTTTTCGGAAGATCTTTTCCAAATTAAAAAAAAATCCAGCTGATAACTTTAAAAGATCTGAAGACTATGTAGTTGCACTAACACTATTATATACTGTCAGTGCAGAAAGATCAATCTAAAAAAGTTTAATTTGAGTATTCATATCTGGGGCTGGGGAGTTAGGGGAGAAAGAGTATGGGTTAGACATATAAAAGTAGAAAAAAATTGCCTTATTACTGCTGTAACAATTACATTTATTGCTAAGAGTATAGTCTGGACTCAGTTTAGCACAGCAGGAAAAAAAAGGGAATATAGTATAAAGGGTCTTAGAATTTGGCTTGAAAGGACTTAGGTTTTAACCTTGGCTGTGTTACTTTCTTCCTGTGTGAAATTGGGCAATCCACAACACCTCATTTGATCTCTTCACCCCTAAGGTATGGGTTGTTTTAGGTGATTTCTTAGGCTCTAGGAGGTGATGTTCAAGCTCTGAAACAATTAAGGATTCATACCCAGATCCTTTGACTCTAAATTCATTGTTTTTTCTGCTATATTATTTTGATTCACCAAATGGGCACAAATGACTTGGGTTTTGCTTTTAGCATTCATCAATGAGCATCTTTTTTTTTTTTGGTTTTGGTTTTGAAGGCAGTTGGGGTTAAGTGACTTGCCCAATGTCACACATCTAGTAAGTGTTAAGTGGCTGAGGCTAGATTTGAACTCAGAGCCTCCTGACACCAGGATTAGTGCTCTGTTCACTGCGCCACCTAGCTGCCCCATGAGCATTTTTTAAAGAACACCTGCTACCTCCAAATCAGATCTTACCAAAAAAACCCACCACAAATTAGAAATATTTTTTTCACTTTGTTAAAAAATTCTTTACAAAGTTCCTACATAAAAAGGTAACCCCAATTTATTTTAAAACTATAAATTACTGGAATGTTGCTTTATATACATTTCAGAATTACCTTATATGAAGTAAAGTACCCCATTACTTTGGGGGAGAAAAGATAACATGACCTACTGATTATAAAAAGTAACATTTTCAGGAATAATAATTATAAATAGTATTTATGCAACAGTGGAACTTTTACAAAGAAATATATCTGATTCTACAAAATATGTCATTTTCCATTTTTTGGTCTTCCTTGTTACTCTAATGGTTGTGAAAGTAGAATCTCAAAATTGTTTTAATATTAATTCTTCTAATTAAGTAATTTGGGACATTTTTTCATATGGCTATAGGTAGTTTGCATTTCTCCTCTTGAGAACTCTCTGTTTATGTCTTTAAATCATTTTTTAATTGGAGAATGGATCTTTTTTTTCTTATAAACTTGATTCAGTGCCTTCTCTATCTTGGAAATGAGATGTATGTCAGAGAAACTTGCTGCAAAAATTTTCTTGGGTTCCTTTCTTTGTTCACCTAATTGTTTACCTTTTATTCTTAGCCTTTTATATTTGTTGGTGCCAAAAACTTTAATTTTTTTATAATCAAAATTATCCATTTTATCTTTTATAAGCTTATGTTTTCCTCACAAGTTATAATTCCTAGGTGAATGTAAATAGTTACTATTATCAAGTGATACGTTTATAACTACATGATTGAATATGTTTCTAAAAAGCACAGCAAGTGATGCATGGAAAAACCTGTGCCCTTGGTAGTGTTTGCTGCCTATGTGTAAATTTTCTTTGCTTTTAGTGAGGTAAGGAAGAATTTGATGAGTTTGAATTTATATTAGGTAAAAAAAAAAAAAAACCTCAGAGGATCATTAGAACCCATAATGACATAACCTATAATTATCTAGGAAACTATGCCCAGAATGATTTTAAATGATTCCATCTGTCTCTGTGGTTTTTGTCACTTTATGTTGCAAAAAGAAATGTAGGCTTGTGCTTTTAAACTCAGTTCAATACGTTTTTCTCCATGGCTACACTGAATCAAAATGATGAGGAATTCCACTGGAGCAATAGTGTAGACATATACCCAAGATATTCAAGGGTTTTTGAGAGTCATTTTTATGACCTACAATGTTCCAGGGAACTACTGTGTGAATTTGCAATTGTCCAACACTTCAATTCCCTTTCTAAGGCAATGGCAGAACCAGAATAATGGAAACAGAAATTATTGCTTCCTTTTTTATGGCAAAAATGTAGAGATGTTCATAGTCACCAAAATCCCATTTGGACAAAAAAAAGAAAAAAGTAAGTAAAACATATCTTACAGTGCATAAAATGAATACTCCAATAAAAAATAGAATGAGTGCATGTTTCACCACTAACTTTGTTATGACCCTGAAGGTGTAAAAGCAATTTCTGACCCCAACTTTAACATCTTTTGTTAGGAGCTCTCATATCACTCTCTGTATAAGCCATATTGCCATTGCCCAAGCAACGTCCTCCAGCAACTCAAAAACAAAAGCAAGAAAGCACAGGCCTTATTTCAAAGAGTAAACTATAATATTTCCCTCTGCATTGCTTAAGATTGTTTTTCTTATGCCTTTTTATTGCTCTTGTAGTCTGACCAACAATAATCCTTTTTATGCAACAACACTAAAAGCAAAGAGGACTGGGTAAGAATGGTGGGTGGGTGGTAACAAAGGAGATCCCATTTCAACTCTGTAGAGCTTTAGCAAGAGATTTATTAGTGACCTTAAATGCTAGTGAATACTTGTCCTTGAGGATGTCTCTCTAGAAGCCTGTGTAAAACCCTGTGTATTTTTTGTGTACTTTGCATTATTAAATTTAGGCAAGTCATATAGATACAACAACAGTAACGATGACAGTGAGTGATGATATCGAGCCTTTTCATGCCACTTTAATGTTTGTTAAGCACTGTACATACCTTGTCTCGTGTCTTCTTCACAACCCAGTGAAGCAGATACTTTTACTTATTGTGGCTTTATTTATTTTTTAATGTTTTTATTGGCCTTTTGGGTTTTTTTTTAATATAACCATATCTTCCCCATCATCGCTCCACTTTCACTTCCCAGAAAACCCTCCCATTTTTAGAAACAAAAGAAGAAATAAAAGGAAGACAATATCAGTATGACTGATTGTTACACACAAAAATCTGAAAATACATTACATGGACAGTAGTTCTGGACCTCCCACCTCTGAAAAGGGATGAAGTGGGGGAGTCTTCTCATAGCTCCTCTTTTGAACTATTCTTGTTCTTTATTCATGTGTGTGTGTGTGTGTGTGTGTGTGTGTGTGTGTGTGTGTGTGTGTGTGTAAAATTGTTCTATTTACATTATTATAGTCATTCGTGTATATTATTTTCTTGACTGTATCCTTCAGTTTACTTCTTTGCATGTAGGTTTTTCCATGCTTCTCTGTATTTGTTGTTGATCAATTCTTACATCATGGTATTCCATTCATACACCACAGTTTATTTAACCATTCTCCTAATCGATGAGTACCTCCTTTGTTTCCAATTCTTTGCTTTCACAGAAAGGACTTTTGTAAATATTTTAGTATGTATTACAACTTTCTTCTTATTAATAGCTTTTTGGGGTATAAACTTAGTAATGGAAGCTCTGAGTCAAATGGGCATTTTAGCCACTTTATTTTCATAATTCCAAACTGCTTTCCAAAATAGTTGTCCTAATGTGTGTAGCTAATATAAAATCCCTATTTTACAGGTAAGAAAAGTGAGACTGAAAAGGATTAACCAACTTTCCCAAGATTACACAGCTAGTAAGCTTCTCAGGTGGGACTTACGCTGAGATCTTCCCGGTACCAAGTTGTAGCCACAGTACCAGTGGCCACTGTAAATATGCCAGCATGGTGCTTAATTGCAAAATATAACAGATTCTCCATAGAGAAGACAGAAGCAAAACATTTCTCAGACACCAGAAAACCAAATCCCTAAACCAGAAAGCCGAATCCATCATAGCACCAAAGAAGTTAATATGTCATAATACAGCATGAAGCCACACTATCCTTTAGCCTTCCCACAAACATTTAATCACAAGCCTAGCCATCTCCTTGCCTGAGCGTCCTCTTTCTTCTACCACCTAGCTGCTCTGACTCCCAACTTCCTGTGGGCTCTGCTCCATCCTTCAGCAAACTCCTCCCATTCCAGACTCTGTGTGATTACATTCAGCCTATTAGGGGGCAGGGAAGATCTTCAATTCAGGGAAGATCTTCAAATTCCCTTAGGTACATTAAGGGGCAGCACAGATCTTCAAATTACCATTACCGTTACACAAGATCTTATCCACTATACCACCTAGATGCCTGATATTACTATTATTTTACAAAGTAAATTACTTACTTAAATACCTGACTGATAATTGACTTAAGATAAGTTTTAACATATACACATAATATGTGGACATATTACATATCCACATGTAAAACAACAAAGGCTGAATTTCTTTTGTTTTTAAACAAGAAAAATTCAGGAGCCTGAAAGAAATGGAATAATTGGCATAAGTTTAAAATCTGGCTTCTAGAAAAAATGAATTTAGCTGTGTACCTTAGGGATTTGGTCATTTCTTTCCAAGATGAAGACTTTCCTTCAGGCCACTTTCATTAATATCCCAGGGGCATGTCACCTTCCCTCTCCTTTCTGGGGAGTTGAAGATAATGAAATTTATGTTATATTTAATTAACTAGTACCTGAGATTGATATTTGCTTTATAAAATTTTCAAAACATTTCATACATACTATCTTCTTTGGACCAATCACCAATCCTGTCAGATAGGTACTACAGTCATTATTATTACCATTTTATAGATAATGAAACTAAAACCCAGAGAGATTACTTGCCTTTGGTCCCACTCTAAATAAGTATCATAAGCAAGACTTTTACCTGCATCTTCCTAACTTGGAGTATTTTTTTTTAATACATTATTCTTTGAAGCTCCTCATGATTGGTATCTCAGGAGTTTCAAATTTAGGAGACTCTATTTGTGTATACATACATATGCCTACAGATATCTATGTATGCCTAGATGTATGCCCATGTATATTGTGCATATATTTGCATATACATACAAATGTGCATACATCCAGCCCTGATATATCTCTTACACTCCAGTACCATGAAAGCACACTCTTAGAAAAATAGCGCTACATATATGTTTATAGGAATTATGTGGAACAAACGCATGCTGAAATCTAGTGTCTTAATTACAACCCACATGCATTATCTGGAGCTCTGTTTCTGTATCTTTCAGATACATGAGCTGAAACAGATGATCTCTACAATCTCTTCCAGTTCTAAATCTCATAACTGTTTGACAGCTTTTCTTTTTATTTTTTGATGGATTTTATCTGGCCAGTCACATTAATTATATCCTCCAGGCATATGAGACTACTCTTTTCCTTTAAGTTGCCAGATCATTAAGGCACCATTCTCAGAGTATCAGACCTGAACCGTTAGATTATAATGATTATGTGGGTTTTTTTCTTTATTTAAAAAAAATAGAATTTCTGGAGGAAATTTAGTGAAACAAAGGAAAAAGATATCTGAAATAAAAACAACATCATCCATCCATCTTTTGACAAATGATCAAGAAGATAAAGAGAAGAATTCTAAATTTGATTTTTTTTTCCCCCATTGGAATTGGATCTGTAATTTCATCTGAGTTGGAAGCTTCTGGTGAGAAACTTCCTCAGCAGTTTTAGTTTACCACCTTTTCTTCAACAATGTGGATTTAAGGAGTTTTCCTGGGTCACAAAAGCTATTATGTGTTAGGGCAGGACTTAAACACAGGTCCTCCTGTGTCAGATCACTATTCATTACCTAATGCTGCCTCTCATGAAAACTTTTTATGTAACAAGTTAATTCAGTAAGCATTTATTAAGTGACTATTATGTGACAGACATATTATCATTTTTAATCTATCAGGAATGCAAGTAATTAAAAGCAGTACCAGAAGGGGTGAGAGAGAGAGAGAGAGAGAGAGAGTGTGTGTGTGTGTGTGTGTGTGTGTGTGTGTGTGTGTGTGTGTGTGTGTGTGTTGGGGAGAAGACAGAATATAACAAAGTTTTCATTGGATAATGACAGAGAGGAGGGATTTTTAGGCTTCAGTTTCCTCCAACTCTGACCCACAAAGGCAGAACTGAGAGCAATGAATGGAAGTTTCAGAGAGGCAAATAGAGGTTTGATGAAACAGAAAGAAAAAAAAATTATCTGAAAAAATTTACAATTAGCTGAAGCCAAATGGACTACCTCTGGATATAATTAATTTTTCATATTAAGAGTTTCCTTGAAGGGTGGATAATAATAGGATAATAGACATCAAACTTGGAGGGACCATAGCAATCATTTAGTCCATTTTGCAAATGAGCAAACTGAGACCCAGGGCAGTTGAATGATTCAATAAAATCATGAAGTAGAAGTTATAAAAGGGATTATTTTTTAGGAATGGATTAGTATCATTTGTTCCTGAGGATCCTTTTACCACTGAAATTCATTATTTTTAACTTTTCTTTTTTCTTTAAATTTTTAAAATTTATTTTCATTTTCAACATTCATTTCCACAAGATTTTGGGTTACAAATTTTTGCCCCATTTTCTCCCTTACCCCCCAACCAAAGATGGCAAGCATACTGATTACCTCTTGCCCCAATCTTCCCTCTCTTCTAACCCTCTTTATTTTCCCCTTCCCCCCTTTCCTCTTACTTTCTTGTAGGGCAAGATGGATTTCTATACCCCATTGCCTGTATATCTTATTTCCTGGTTGCATGTAGAAACAATTTTTTAACATTTGTTTTTAAAACTTTGGGTCTAGATTCTCTCCCTTCTCCCCTCCAAATCCAGCCCCACGGGAAAGACAAGCAATTCAATATAGGTTATACATGTATAGTTATGCAAAACATTTCCATAGTAGTCATATTGTGAAAGATTAACTATATTCCCCTCCATCCTATCCTGCTCCTGATTTATTCTATTTTCTCCTTTGACAGTGTCCCTTTTCAAAGGTGTTTGCCTCTGATTACCCCATCCCCAATCTGGCCTCCCTTCTATCCTCTTTCAATCTTATACTTTTCCCCACTATTTTCCTGTAAGGTAAGATACCCAATTGAGTGTGTATGTTGTAATGCCATGCACCAGCAGATTCCCAAAAGAATGCTACTGTAAACAGCTTTTAAGGTTCAGATTACACAGTATAGTGAACACTCCATTTATTCCATAACAAATCAAGGCAAACATTCACAACAAACCATAATATAATATTCACAACATTACATCTTATCACAGAAAATCATGATATAGTGTTCATAACAGCTTAACATTGGAATGGCCACACAGTTTTCACTACAGTGGCCACAATATTTAGAACAAAAGAATAATCATCTGGCTTTCCTAAGGGGGAAACCCTCCTTACTTAATTATTCAATCAATTCACAATACAATAATCAATACTTAATCATTCAATCAATTCACAATACAATAATCAGTCTTCCACTCATGGGGCAACCATTAACTTAAGCAGTCACTAATCTGGATTCACAATTACTAAATATCATTAATCATTAAGTACAAATCATTAGAAAAACCACACAAACCCTCAACCCCTTGATTTCTAGTAAACTCATTCAGTATCCAAGGAGAGGCCTTTTCTTCATCTCGACTTGGGTGGTCTCTCAGATTCCCTGGATCCCCTTCCATGATCCTAGCTCCTACTTGAATCCGCCAAACAGTAACCTTCATTCAGAGGCAGATAGCTCCCAGGTTCTCATCCAGTCCTCAGAGGTAGACAGTTCCCAGGTCCTTGTCCAGTCCTCTAGGCAGTCCCTGGCATACACTGAAGTTCACAGGGTCTGGCACATCTCAGACCCTTCACCACTTCTGTTGCCTGGAACTCAAGCATCCACCAAGCCACAAACCAATAAAGGCTTATCCTGGTCATGCTTCTTCAGTCCTCCAGCAATTCAGCTGTCCCTAGGACCCAGGAGAAATCTCGGCCTTCCAGGCAGCCCTTCTAGGCAACCTTCATCAGATTCTCCAGCAGCCCAGCTCCCAGATACTGGGCCAATCCTGCTTCCTCCCCCAGGATCCACCAGGAGGAAGATTCCCGATTCTGTCTCTCTCTCTCTAGAACATTTCTTATATACATACACTGTCTCAGCCAACCCCCTCCTGCCACGTCAAGAACAGGAGACAGAGCTCACACCTTCCGTACTTAGCCCTAAGTTACTAAGTGCTAAGTATCTGCTAAATTGATTGCTAAATTACAGTTGTTTCCTCCTTAAGTCAAATCCAGTGAAAGCAAGGTTGACTCATTCCCTTTCACCTCCCTACTCTTCCTCTCCATTGTAACAGCTCTCTCTTACCTTTTTTATGTGAGATAATTTACCCTATTCTATCTCTCCCTTTCTCCTTCTCCCAATATATTCCTCTCTCACCTCTTAATTTTATTTTTTAGTTATCATCCCTTCATATTCAACTCACCCTGTACCCTCTGTCTGTGTATGCTTACACACACACAGATACACACACACACACACACACACACACACACACATATATATACACACATATGTGGTCTGTGTATACATACTTATATACACATGCACATAGACACACGTATATATACACATATATACATGTGCATATACATATATATACATATACATGTGCATATACATATACATATTCCCTTCAACTATTGTATTACTGGAAAATGTCTCATGACTTACAAATATCATCTTGCCATGTAGGAATGCAAACAGATTAACTTTAATAAGTTCCTTATGATTTCTCTTTCCTGTTTACCTTTTCATGCTTCTCTTGCTTCTTATATTCGAAAGTCAAATTTTGTGTTCAGTTCTGATCTTTTCATCAAGAATGCTTGAAAGTCCTCTATTTTATTGTATGCCCATATTTTACCCTGAAGTATTATGCTCACTTTTGCTAGGTAGATGATTTTTGTTTTTAATCCTAGCTCCACTGACCCCTGGAATATCATATTCCAAGCCCTAAAATCCCTTAATTTAGAAACTGCTAAATCTTGTATTGTGCTGATTATGTCTCCACATTGCTCAAATTGTTTCTTCCTGACTGCTTGTAATATTTTCTTCTTGATCTGGGAACTCTTTAATTTGGCTATAATCTTCCTAGGAGTTTTCTTTTTGGGGATCTTTTTCAAGAGGCAATTGGTGGATTCTTTCAATTTCTATTTTACCCCCTGCTTCTAGAATACCAGGGCAGTTTTCCTTGATAGTTTCTTGAAAGATAATGTCTAGGCTCTTTGTTTCATCATGGCTTTCAGGTAGTCCAATAATTTTTAAATTATCTCTCATGGATCTTTTTTCCTGGTCAGTTTTTTCTTTTTCCAATGAGATATTTTACATTGTCTTCTATTTTTTCATTCTTTTGGATCTGTTTTATAATATCTTGATTTCTCATAAAATCATTAGCTTCCATTTGCTCCATTCTAATTCTGAAGTAATTATTTTCTTCAGTGAGCTTTTGGACTTCCTTTTCCATTTGGCCAAATTTGCCTTTTAAAACTTTCTTCTTATTGGCTTTTTGGATCTCTTTTGCCATTTGAGTTAGTCTATTTTTTTAAGGTGTTATATTATTCAATATTTTTCTGTGTCTTCTGTTGACTTGTTTTTCATGATTTTTTTGCATCACTCTCATGTCTCTTCCCAGTTTTTCCTCTGCTTCTCTTACTTGATTTTCAAAATCCTTCTTGAGCTCCTCCATGGCCTGCAAATAATTAACATTTTTCCTGGAGGCTTTTGATGCAGGAGTTTTGACTTTGTTGTCTTCTTCTAGTTCTATGTTTTGATCTTCTTTGTCACTAATAAACATTCTATAATATGATTTTTTTTTCCTTTAGTTTGCTCATTTTCCCAGCCAATTGGCTTACTTTTTGAGCTCTTTGCTGAGGTAGGACTCTGTTTCCAGAGTGGAGAGTGCTGTGTCCCAAATTTCTGGGGATTTGCATAGCTTTTGTCAGAGCTACTTTCTGGCACATGCCTCAGAACTGTGAGGAGGACTACCTCTCCACAGCTGCCACATGCTCTGCCATGCCAGCCCTCTTCCCTCTACCCTGGGAACACAACCCAAGACTGCTAACCAGATCTAAGCTGGGCAAAGCAAGGGAATCCTGCCTCAGGCAGAGATTCCTGCAATTACCCCCTGATCAGCCACTTGGTCCCACCACCATCTGTGGGCTCATACCTCTAGAAGCAGCCACCTGGCTGCTACAGCTGTGCCAACAACACATTGGGGGCGGGGCTGGACCATGGTCTTCTCTCACTCAGGTCCAGCAATTTCCCCACAACCTTTTACTTTCTCTTTGGCATTTATGGGTTGAGAAGTCTGGAGACTGCCACAGCTGTCAGTAATTCAGCCCCCTGAGGTCTGCTCCTGCTGGTCTATGCTGCCAGTCTGTGCTGGCCAGCTGAGCATGGGACTGAGCTCTGCTCCTAGCATGGTGCGATAGACACTTCCTTTTTGGCTTGCCAGGCCAACTTCTCTTGGAGGTGTATTTCACTCTGTCATTTTGTGGGTTCTGTAGCTCGAAAACTGGTTTAGAGTCATTTTTTTACAGGTACTGGAGGTGGTTGGGAAAGGAGCTCAAGCAAGTTCTTGCTTTTACTGTGCCATCTTGGCTCTGCACCCCACCTCTGAATAATAAAAAAGAAATATCGATAAAGGGACCAAATGTTCAATAATGTTCCTGGATTGAGACTAGGCATGGACATTATCAGAACTGATGACTGAACTCAAACACTTCCACCATCCACTTATATCATTTCTTTCTCACACTTATCTGTCCTGAAATTTCTGCCATTCTTGTTACCACTGTTGATATGATGAAATGCACGGATATAACCTCTAGGCCACTTCTCTCTCTTTTTAAACATTTTAAAATAATTTTTTGAATTCCAAGTTCCATCCCTACCACCATCCTCTCCCCTTAATGTGAGAAGGCATGCACTTTGATATAGATCATATTATGTGCAAACATGTAAAGCATGTTTCCATATTGGAAAAGAGAACACAGACGAAAACCCAAAACAAAACAAGAAAACTTTAAAAAGTGTAAAAAGTATCCATTGATCCACATTTGTTTGGATTGATGTTCCCCCCAATTTCCTCCTGTCACTCATTTAACTTTTGTTTTAAGAATTTCAATGTGATACCATTTAGTGCATATATGTTCAGTATTGACATTACTTCAGTATCTATGGTACCTTTTAAAAATGTAGTTTCGTTGCTTATTTTTTTTTGATTAGATCTATTTTTGATTTTGCTTTGTCTGAGATCATGATTGCTACCCCTGTTTTTCTTTTTTTTTGTTTAACTTTAGCTGAAACTTAGTGATTCTGTTGCAGCCACTTATTTTTATTCTGTGTATGTCTCTCTGTTTCAAGTATTATCTTATAAACAGTGGATTGTCTGCTTCCATTTTATGAGTGAATTCATCACTTTCATATTCACAGTTACAGTTCCTGTGTATGTACCTCCATCCTTTTTCCCCCTTTTTAATCCATCTCTCACTATTTTTACTCTGATTCTCCCAAAAGGAATTGTCTTCTTCAGGTTTTGTGTCTTGATCTTGTATGGTTAGACTTTTTTAGTTTTGCTCCTTGCTTATTAACTTTTAACTTCGTTTTAAATTTCATCTCTGCTCCTTGGGTCAAGAGGGAACTATCTCAAGTTTTAGGTGTGTTGTGATGCTGTTTTCAAAGATATTTCTGGGGATCTGAAAGTTTTCAATTCTTCCACTGTGACATGAGCTAAAGAGAAGTGTCATCATTACTTTCCTGAACTGTGCTCTGGCATTCCAGCTTCCACAAGCACTCCTCTATGCCCTGGAAATACTACTGCAAATAGTCTTGATCCTTTTGGCCCTATAAATACAACTTGGGAAAGAAATAGTGTGCTTCTCAATGCTGAACATGAGACAAGGGCCCCCACTCTTCTGTGAGGGACCACAAGTACTTCTCTTTGCCCTGGAACTTTGACCAGAACTCCTACTCTCTTGGAGGTGCAAACTCTAGTTCATTAATGTTCCTTTTTACCCTGGGACTACAACCCAGAACTCTGTATAGACAACACAAAAGGATCCTGCTCCCAGTACAAGCAAAGAGTCCCTACAATCTCCTGCTGACCAGTTGTCCCACACCCTAACAATCTGTGTGCTGAGAGCTCCCAAAACTGCTGCCCCGATATTGTGACAGCCCTAAGACACAGCCCGCACAGCACTTCTAGGGCCCAGCACCACTACTCAATGAGACATACATTTCCTGCCAACCTTAAAAGTTATCTTGGGTTGGAAAATTGTTTCACCTTCATCTTTTCTTGGTTCTACAGCTCCCAAATTTTATTTGAGGCATTATTTTAAAGTCATTTGGAGGGTAATTTGAGTAAGTTCAAGTGAGTTCCTTTTATTCCTCCATTTTTGCTCTGCTCTCTTAAACCATTTCTCTTATTGTAACAACACAGATTCTTTGATCACATTAATAAGTTGACAACTTGGGCTTGGAGTTCCTGAGTAAATTTGTCATCTGCTCCCTCTTACCCAAAATGGTACTTAAAAGTTTTGCATTTGTGGTAGGAGGAACTCTGACTTATGACACATATGGCTATTAAACAAATATATAGTTTGAATGTCAAAATGAATTTTTAATCTATTTGCTAATTTAAAATGAGGGATGGGAATGAATGTTGGTTTTTATGCCTATTTGGTTTGCCACCAGCTGACCAGAATGTATCAAAAGCAATGTATATAGTATTGAATGTATTTATGTGAGGGACAAATCACTTTTATGTTCTTATAAATCAAGGGATGCCATGATACTCTAAGAAGTGCTTTAACAAAGAAGTATTGATTTCTGATCATATGAATTTATTAAATGTGATCCAAATACATTCATCTGTTAACTAACTTTTCTTTGTAGCATCAATTGCATCCACTTGCAATGACCCTGGTATGCCTCAAAATGGAACCCGCTATGGAGATAGCCGAGAACCTGGAGATACCATAACTTTTCAATGTGATCCTGGATATCAGCTTCAAGGACAGGCTAAAATCACATGTGTACAGCTGAATAATCGATTCTTCTGGCAGCCAGACCCTCCTACATGCATAGGTAGGTTGTTACTGTTGTTGTTTGTTCCTCATATTTGAAAAAAGACCAATGACATAAGTGGGTGTTGTGTATGGAGAAGAAGCAAAATAAACATTAAACCTTTTAGCTTAGGATTAAATTTTTGTTAAAATTATTTCAATTAATTTTTGTTGCAAAAATGTGCTTTACACATTATCTCAATCTCTGCAATCTGTTGTTTGAGACTCTTAAAATTTTCTGAGTATTTTATATAACTTTCTGAGGAGGTAAGGTAGTATAGTACAATAAGAAAGTGATTTGGAATTCCAGTTTTGGTTCTGCCTCATTCTCCTTCTGTGACCTTGGATAGGTCCCTTTCCTTTTCTGGATCTCCATTTCTTTATCCATAAAATAAGAGATTTGTATGAAATTATCTATATAGTCACTTTTGGACCTAAATTCTAAAATAATAATAATAACAGCTTTATATAACTTTATATTTTCTTATCTGGGTTGGCAATATGAGAGGCAAATTCTGCAGACATGAAAGTTCCTGATATGTAAATAAAAGAACTGAGGCTTAAAGAGGTTATGTGGTTAGATTATTGACATATAACTAAGGATGCTCAAATAGTGTGAAGGTAACTAGGATTTGTATAATATTTCCTATGATAAAAATCCCCTTATAAAAAAATATAAATCCAAACACTTAACACTTCAAATTCAGATCATTAGAGATTCATGATCTTATAAGTCTGCCTCTAGTTTTAATATAATAAAATCTATTAACTTAAAATTACTTCCCTCTTTGAAATTACTTCTCAAATGTTCAGTATCATTTCAGATTTTTTATTGAAAGGTAGAAATTATTCCCTTCAACATGAATCCCTTTCATTCAAACAATTGACAAGAATTCAAGGAGAAGTCACTATATGCCAAATGTTTCAGTATGGGGCAGAAGTACAAAGAAAAACATGGAGAAAGGCTATATATGTACTTGATATAGTAGTAATAGCTTACTTAATATAGTAGTATACTTTAAAATAATAGTAGTTGTACATAAATTGTGCCTCTCACAATTAATTATTTGAATATAAATGTTTTCGAGTTTCATCCTAATGACATTAAAAATTGTTATTTTAATGATCTGTCACATTTCAATTTGTGTTTCCTTATGAGCTGTTTTTTTGGGGGGGTGAATATAAAATTTGATTAAACTATGAGAGTCAATGATAGTGAAATGGCATGCACATTGTTAATCTGCCATTTTACATAGGGTGACCTTAAGGGGATTTTCCAGTTTGAAATAATTTTTATTGTCATATGCATGGCAGTGTTGAAATTCTCAGTAGTCCTTTAAAGGTATGACATACAGCTTTTAAAATTATCACAAAGCACTTATTGTATAATACTGATTGTAGATGCTATTTAAAAGCAGTACTTATTAGCATTCCGAACGCTGTCAGACGACGATTCATGTTTATTTAATGTTTGGGGCTCTATTCACACTTTATAACTTTCCTGGGAATCTTCATGTGTTTTACCTCAAGCTGAGTCATCAGAAGACATGCAAGATTTGTGATTTTTTTTACTGGAGTAATTACCTATAAAATCAACCATCTTGTTAGTTGGGTCTATTTTTAAATGAAGGAAGTCTTCAGGTTGTTTGCTGCATTTTTGGCTGGGGGAAGAATACATTAAACAGCTACCAGTTAATGTCTTACAAATAGTCCTCTGCTTAGATCAAATTAAACACTTAATTCCAAATTCACACATCTTTCCCTCTAATTTATACTGCTATTCAGGCTCCAAAATTAGTCTTGTGATTGCCAATGACAAGTGGAAAACCTATTGTAGCTCCAAGGAGAACTAAGTATGAGTCTGATGCTGAACTTTTACTCTTTAAAAAATTTTTTTCTTTAGAGGTCAATCACTCTGGTTTAAAAAATATCAAATCAGCAAACAATTATTAAGCACTTTTTACACAGTGAGCACTCTATGAGGAGTTCAGAGAGATGCACAGTTTGGATGAAATATGTCCCCTGCCTAGAAGGAACTTAGAGTAGTAGGGGAAATAATGATAATCTTTCTATAATTGTTTCCCTCTTGAAAGATAAAAGAAATATTATATATGTATATATACATACAAACATATATATACACACATACACATGTATATATGAATATATATATGTATATATGTAGTGTTTGAATATATACACAGAGAGAACATCTTGATTCTGACTTAGTGTCACAGAATATCATAATGTTACTGTAAGAAATAACTATAGAGGTCATCTAGTCCAACCCTCTCATTTTTATAAAGAAGAAAACTGAGATCAAGAGAGAAGAGTTAGCTTTCAGAGTTCGCACAGTATCAGAGATGGGATGTAAATCCAGTCTTCTTTATTCCCAGTTTAGTGCTCTGTGCACCATCCTACCTTTGACTCATTTCCAGATCTGACTAAAGGGTCTAAAAGTCTTGTTCACTAGAATACCTGCATTGGTCTTTCTTAGCTTTTACCTTCATTACAAGATTGGTACCCAGAGGGCAGGTGTTACCTCTGGTCCTAGTGATAACTCTGTAGGTTTTCACTACTGACCTTGTCCCTATACCTCAAGATCATCTCTTATCAGTGGATATTCCTAGTAATAACCCAAGAGATACAATTAGTTCTAAACAAAGGTGTTTACTAAGATGACATAGTAAAAGCAAACAATTTCTTCAATAAAGCTGGAATAAAATCTCCCACAAATACATGGAAAATTGAGGTCAAACTTAAGAACATCGTGGTAATGAGGCACATAGGTAGTATACAATCATGGCAAAGATATATCATATTTCAAGAACTACAATACCTAGAAATTCTCATTTTGTGTAATTCTTTCAATGCTTCTTCTTGAGTGAAGTATCTTTATGGCTCAGGTAAGTCGACCACAGGGTCTGATCCTCTCCTGAATCCATCATTGTCATTCTTTTCTCCTACTAAGGGTTATGTTCTTTGAAACTCTTTCCTCTCTCTAGTAACTATATTTCTATATCCGTGTCTGTCTGTACTGTATTTCTGTTCCCTGCAGAATTCAGTCTATCCTATCGGCCCAGGAGCATTCTTTCAAAGCAACATAACCCCTATGTGTATATTTGTGGGTGTCCAGATGTACAGGTGCAGAAATTCCCTATTTCTCCCCTGTAGTAGTCTCCTTTACAATCAGTTTGCATTTTGCCATCTCTCTTACTCTGAAATTCTGAAAATCACTAGGGTTTAGCTATTTAAAGTCCCCTGGAGCTATGGATAATGTGTTTGTTCAGCTACTCTAAGTTTCCCTTTCTTCACTCAATTAGAAAAGTGTTTATAGCTCATAAAGGATTCAGAGGTTTTATACCTTGCTAGGTGCTGGAAAAGATATATAGTTAGGATAAAATATGATCCCTACCCTCACGAAACTTAGAGTCTATTGAGGGATGTAAACACCAGTATAGTTAATGGACAGGAGTAGGGTAGATGTGGAAAATTTCATCGAGAAGGTGACCTTTATTTTTGGACTTTAAAGGATGAAAACAAATTCAGCAAGTAAAGAGAAGACGTTCAAGACAGAGAGAACAGCTTTAGCTTAGAAGTAAAGACATTACTCATCCCTCTACCCCCATTAGTTCTTTGGTAGTATACAGATATTGACTTCAGTGCCTGGTCAGCATGAATAATTAGCTAAAAATTAGGAAGCTACACAGAGAAAAAGGCAATATGATTATTATAAATTATTCTATCTTCCTTACCAGCAGCCTTTACCACCTAAAGGCCCCTCCTTTTCCAGCTCCCCTTCATATATTTTCTTTTCCCATTAGAAGTAAGTTCTGAGGGTAGAGACTGTCTTGTTTGCCTATGTTGTGTATTCAGGACTTAGCACAGTGCTTGGCATATAGTGAGTTCTTAATAAATACTTCATTTCTCTCTCCTCTCTTCCTCTCCTCCTCTTCCTCTCATTTGCTTTCTCTCTCTTTTTTTTGCACAAGCTGCTGACTCCTCCCCCATTCATAGAAATGTCCTCCCTCCTGATTGAAGCCTCTTGGAGATGTTGACTCCCTCCAGGCTTTGTTCAAGAGCCATATTCTTAAACAGGCCTTTCCTTATTACCTGAGCTGCAAGTGTTTTCCCTCCAGATAACTATATTTCCTTATCTACTAAATATGTTGTATTTCCTTAGGAGAATGTAAGCTCCTTGAAGGCTGGTTTTGAATTTGCCAGCATAGGGACTACCTGACATAGTGCCTGACACTTGGAATGCACTTAAATGCATATTGATTGACTGCAGGTTGACTATTTAGCAAGCTCAGCTGTATATATTTAGGAACCCCAAGTCAGAGCTAATGAGGCCTATTCTAGAGGAGTAGCATTGGGGAATAGAGAGGAAAGAGCAGGTTACTGAGTGAATTAGTTATAGTCCTGTAATGCTCAGAGGTCCTCACATTCAAATTCTTTGGGAGCTGTAATTCTGTAACACTGTCCATTCAAGTTGGTGGATTCAGTAGTTGTGTTACATGCTCACCTCTAATCTGTGTTCAAAATATTGCATAAATTCTCTCATTAAAACCTAATGAGATTAAAATGGGAAAGCAAGAATAAAGGAGGGAACAAACAAGCAAGAGAACCTACTTAATTCTACTTTAAAGATTTTAAACAGTCTCAACCCAAAGCCTCTCCTGGGACCTGCAGGAACAAAGGCATGATTTTCCCTTTGTTTTTCTTCAGGCAGTATTTGAATGTTATATCTGAACTCTCCCCCTCAGAGCACCCTGGAGCCAATGGCCTGAATCTGTCATTTCCCATATCTGAAAACCTATATTGAGTCAAATCAGCTTCTTAGATCTTCAAAAAACTTTCTTTTCTCAAGTTAGCATGTCCTCCCTGTTTTTTCTCCCTTCTTTCTTTTTCCCCTGAACCTTTTAAGAAATGATCAACATTAATTCTTTCTGTTTCTTTAGTTCAGTGAAAAGTATTCAGGTAAAAGATAATTCTCCACTCAACCTCATTGGGCACTATACACAAGCCTGATACATAGTAGGCATCACATAAATGATTATTCCCTTTCTCTCCTTAAGGGAGGAGTGAAGGAGTTGGGGAAAATATTGAGTATATAAGGTTGAGCTAAATAGCATAATGATGAGATTTTAAGTGATCAGGTTATCCTGGAAGGGGCATCTTGTTTCATGAAGTTGAAACCAAGCAGAACAAGGAAACCACATTTGCTAATTTCTGATGAATATTATTTAAGAATAATAATTTAAAGATATCATGCTATTCTAAATATGGTTGTAATGAGTAATGAGTCCAGAAATTTCTATTCTTCTTTAATAACACACGTGATTCTTTACCAACATGTATAGCAAATATGACCTTCTAACATAGAATTTTCTTGGGTTTTGGTAGTATTTCATCATATATTTTGTCTTGTACTGAGTAGGATCTCAATAAGGATATGTTAAATGAAAAAGTAAATTGTTCTCATAATATACTGGAAAAATAATTTCTCTCTTTGATGAATTGATTGCTAAATAACTTTCTTTTTCTCTAAAATGAGAAAGAATTTCTTAAAATGTAAAGTGTTATGTAAATGTGAGACCATGTAGCATAGATATCTGGCTTCTGTGAAAGGAAGAACAGAATTCACATCCCAATCTTTGGTCATACTAGTTATCTGACCCTGACTCAAAGCTGCTAGGCACACCCTAAATTACCGAGAAGATACAAACCAAAACTGATATAGAAAATTTCTTCACTAGTTATAGCACCAGTCTAGTTTCTATATCTATAACTACAAATGATTGTGATAATAAATTTTTATTATACAGTTATATATTATATTATACATATAGACAAATATTGTGTGTCTATGTGTGTGTATATATATGTGTGTATATGTATATATATAATGTACATATATATATATATATATATATATATATATATACACATATATATGTCACCTAAGTGACAATTTATAAAATTTATTATTAAATTCAAGGCAGATATAATGGATAATATATAGACTGTAGAGTCAAAGGACCTATGTTCAAATCTCACTCCTCATACTGTATTTCCATGGGCAAGGTAAGGCACTTAACCTCCTTAAGTCTCAGGTTCCTTGTCTATAAAATAAGGGGATTGAACTAGATGGTTTCTGAGGTCCCTTTCCAGCTCTTGTTCTATGATTCTGTAAACTGAATGAAGTATTAACCTCAACATGGCATGAATAACATGAACTCTGTAATCATACAAATGTGTCTGGGAATCAAATGTTTGATAATTTTCTAACAAAATGGGAAAGACAAAATTATCCTAGAAGAAGAGATAGAGGTTTGGTTTGTAAATTGGTATGGATCCAATTCATAATTATGGGTTATGTGGTTTTGGTTTTTTTAATGTTATGAAAATGAAATTATAAAGGAAAAAATTAAGTTAGGGCAGGGCCATTGCATACAATTGATTAACAGAAAGTTAAAAAAAATGTGTAGACTTCTTGAGTATCAAAGGGTTAAATAGTGACTGAGGGGGTGGAAGTGAGAGTATTCCTAGGGAATATTGGTTTTCCTATAACAGGTTTATTGTGTATAGTTTAACCTAATTGATCAGCTTCTTTTTTTCCTCCCAATCCTTTCCTCTTTTGTGACAGCTGCATGTGGAGGAAATCTGACAGGTCCAGCAGGTGTCATTTTATCACCTAACTACCCACAACCATATCCTCCTGGGAAAGAATGTGACTGGAGAATAAAAGTAAATCCAGACTTCGTCATTGCTCTGATTTTCAAAAGGTATCATTTCTAGAGAAACACCTTTATTTAGCAGGGTTTTAAATGTCATACCAAAAAAAAAATTACACCAGTTATAACTTCATAAAGTTCCTATTTCCATTTTTGACTGAGCCCCAGAGTGTAAGTCTATTATCTTCTATATACATACTGAAAATGACAGAAAGGAAAATAAACGATTTTATTTTATGACCCTTTTCAGTATGTACCAGGAGCAGAAAAAAACAAACATGTATGTCCTACCAAGTCTAGCTTTGGAATATTGAAACTGACATAATTGGTTCCATCAGAGTAAACTTACTTTATAGAATATTCAAGAAAAGTAAGTGAAAAAGTGATTTAGAGACCTTTTGTACATTGTCTCATTAATATAATATCTGGACTTGGTAATAGCGAATTTATCTTTATAATATTACTTATCTGAAATTCCCAAGGTTGGTATTGATATTATCATGAAGGTAGCACTGATTTTTTTTTAGAAATATAAGAAAAAGAACATTCTAATAATTTGATTACTAATAAAGGCTTAATTAATTTCAGACATTATTAAAAGTCTTAATTTTTAAAGTAGATTCTGCTACTCTATTTGAAAAAAATTCGTCATTAATGTTTTTTCATAAAATTATTTTTACAGTGTCCTGTCAAAAATTACTTTTTAAAAACTGAGGATTTCTTTTTCATCTTGAAATTTTGCTTTTAGATTTTTATACAGTTAAATGACTATGATGCTTCTATCTAGACTTAGTCCAGTAGAGTCCCACAATGTATTTCCTTATTCAAGTTAATCAACGACATTTCAATTACTAATATATTGAATACATTTGCTTTCAAAATATTTGTTTAATGGTTAAACAAATCAGGCTCATATGTGGCCACCTCTCAAAATACATTTTAATGAAGGTTGTCAATATTGCGTTTATAATTATGCCTTTGGATATTGTACGTATTAATGACAAGCTAGAATGCTTCGAGTTTACTGATGATGAAATCACACACAGTGTGCTATTATATCATCTTAGCAGACAAATTGTGAGGATGCTAGGTAAATATACATTTTAAATCAGTGGAACTACAGGTCAATCCCCTTGCTTTTCATCTGGCCCACTGGCCAACACCTATACTGGTAATCAACTTTTCAGGCTATCTTTTATGACTCAAGTACTCTTTTTCCCCTGTGAAAAAAATACATACATATATACATCCATACGTCCATATACACATGTATATATATATTTGTGTGTATGTGTATATATGTATATATGTGTGTGTGTGTGTGTGTGTGTGTGTGTGTGTGTGTGTGTATATATATATATATGTATGTATATTAGTAGGACTAGTAGAGAAAGGGCCTCACTGGCACAAATGTCTTTTCAGAGCTGGTTCCCCATCAGTTTCAGTTTCAAGAGTTAGTTCATGAAGTTTTCCAAAGCCAATCATCTTTTAGAGTGTACAGGAATTGCATTGCTACAGATTATCTTCCCATTTGATTTTATAGTCTCCTAAATCAGAATATAATGATTACATATGTCACAGTGGATTACATGTCCCTCACCTTTTCTCTGTATTCTCATCCAGTAAAGAAATATGGTGCCATCACAATATGTTGGCATGACTTTAACTGTCATGTGGATTTTCCAAATTCTTATAGAATGTAGGATATAAAAGTATCTGCAGACCAATAAGTGACCAGTAGCAATATAGTGATATTCACACCTCTTTCAGTATCATAAATGTAAGGAATGACCAGAACCTTGAAAATAATTTTTCAAATCACCTATTTCACAAAAATTCTCTTTAGTAGGAACACTTTGTATTGGTCAACTGCCTCCCTTTTATTAATTAACCAAGAAAGACTGAAGAATTACCTTTAATAAATTCACTCAGAGCGCCAATACAAAATCTAATGAACCCTCCAAATGTGTGTCTTGCAGTAACCACACAGCATAATATAGATTTGGTTAAGCTCTATTGCAAGGGGTCTACTTTTTGTTTATTTTGTTTTATTTTGTAATTATAATCAATCATAATTTGTCACATCCCTGATCGCATGAGGTGTAAGCCATAGTGAATTGTCATAGATGGCTCTGACTAAATCCGTAAATCTGTTGGAGCCATGGGTGAGTAAAATAAGAAATAGCAGATTCTGGATACTAAAAGGAAATGTTAATTTCAAAAAAGGTACTAGCCACACATGTGCACACACATACATACACATATGGAGAGAGCTATATAGATCTTTATATTTATGTGTCTATACCAATATCCATCTGTCTGTCTATCTATCTATCTGTCTAATCCATATCCCAAGTCTAGTGTTCCATGTGATCTTCTTTTTATTCTTTGCAATTCATATCACCAAATTTTACTTACATTTTAAGGGTAGTCTCTACAAAGACTATGAATTATAATTACGTTTGAAAAGCCCTGTCCAAATAACATAAAATGATTAGCTAAACAGACATACTTTGAACACAACAGTAAAAAGTAGAGGAAAAGCAAATTATTTTCTGTGGGGCCCCTGAGCAATTAGATCATACGTCTGTGGTTAACTGATTTACTCACTGGTGGGATAAAGAAGTTCTGGAGCTCCTTCGGCTGTACCCCCTATCATTTTCACCACTGGTTAACATTTACAGTGAATATACCATAATTGCTGTTTCAGTGCAACACTTTTTGAATGTAGTTGTCAAGAATAATTGCAAAGAATATATTAACTGTTAAGCTAGTATTAAACAAACTGCCTCATACATTCAGTATTCTCATAATCACTCCCTCCTTTGGCATAAGTCTTGGCAAATCATTTAGAACACTATGTACCATTTCAGTAACATGAAATATGTTCTACTGAGGTGAAAAAAAAAACTCAGAAACTATCAAAAATATTTTCCCAGTCAGTTCAAATGTATAGTGTATGTTCCTAAAAATAATGAAAAGTAAATTTGTTATGGACGGTCATAAAGAAGATGGATTGTTCTGAAATCTAAGTGAGTGACATAAAATGAAGTAGAAATCATATTATTGAGCTCAGTTCCACTATGGAGGGAAAGCATTTTAAATAAGCTTACTAAAGGTCAAAGAACTGATAGACACATTTATTAGCTTGTAGTTCATAATGCCTTATCCCACAGGACTACCTGAACTTCCCCCAGATTAAAATTATAGGGCAATACAATAGTTTATTATTTTTTAAAGTTGATCTTTGTTGACTATCAGAAATGTGGTAGTTAATTTCTGTGTGTGTGTGTGTGTGTGTGTATGTGTGTGCGTGTGTGTGCGCCTATGCACATGCAAAACAGGTATGGGAAGGGGGGGAAGGGAGGGAAGGAGAGAGAACACCAATACACAAACTAATTAAAATTTTTGTATTTTTTTTTAGTTTCAACATGGAACCAAGTTATGATTTTCTTCATATCTATGAAGGCGAAGATTCCAATAGTCCTTTAATTGGGAGTTTTCAAGGTTCTCAGGCACCAGAAAGAATAGAGAGCAGTGGAAATAGTCTTTTTTTGGCTTTTCGAAGTGATGCTTCAGTTGGCCTATCTGGATTTGCCATTGAATTTAAAGGTATTATATTCATTGTAACTTCTCATCTATTCATTCATAATGTGGAAGGAAATCTGAATAGAATTAATTTATTTCAAAGTCTTTGTGTAAGTGGTCTTACCTTTAGTTTCAAAAACCCTGTCATATATTTCTTTATTGGATATTGATATAAGTTAGTGCTAGCCCTTGAGAAGAATAGGATTTTCCTTACTAAACTTCTGAAACAGCTGTGAGAGTTATGAAAATTATTTTCAAAATATTTTAGTTATTAAAAAAATTAAAATTTATACAGTTGGTTACAAGAGCCTTGAAGAGTTATTAAGTACTTTAAAGTTGTCTTTAGAATTTTTAATCTGGGAAATAAAAAAGTCAGTTTTGATTCATATTAGTTTCATTTTCAATGAATAAAACAAATGGGAATTATATATCTTCTTGTTTTATCTATTTTTATACCCTTCCTGGATAATCCTCCTGCTATTGTCTTCTAAAAAATATCACCAATAACATGTAATATTTTTACTTGGTTGCATAAGATACAAATTGCTTCTAAGTGCTGGACAAAATGTTTAGTCTTTTCTTCTTTTGTCACTTTGCTTAAGTGGAATTCCTATATGATCTGAGAGCACACCAGGGAAAAGTTTTGGGCATGGGCCTATTAAAACAATAAAATATGCATTGCCAAACTTATATTCAGGGAACTCTTGGTATAATATTGAAAAATAAAATGCAAGAATTCAATCTATTATAGAATTTGTGATTCTTTGAAATTTCTTTCACCTGAGATCAAAGAAAAAAACAATATTCAACAAGTAATTTCTCTAATGGAGATGCTAATTTAAGTGTGTAAACTGAGGAATTGAAAAATATAGCAAATTATTTCAGCAGCCAAATTTCTTTTGTGTACATTCTGTAGATATCTAACAGCACTGGGGATCTACCATGTTTTGATATAAACTTAGATGTGAACTTCTTGATGGATGCCATATGATTGGAAGATTCCTTACTCCCTCCCAATCAGTCATATTCTTATCCAATAAGATTCATACTTTTACTATTTATTCATGACATATTTATCTGTGATAATAAGAAAATAACCTCAACAAATTGTTATGCAGGAGCAGTTTAAATGTTGTCATCAAAATAAGGTATGATCAAAAAAGAAGGTTGTGTAGTAAAATGACAAATGAGAAATAATTGAAGAATAATTCACATGCTCCATTCAAGTCCTTAACAATGTCAAGATAATATTTAATGAGCCCTTTAGTAATAATAGTGTAAGACATGAACAAGAGGCACAAAGGATGACCAGTCATGGGTAGATTATCATCTGCATTGTTAGAGGGAATACTTACATAAGTGTGATCACATATTTACTGGAGTAATGGAATAACCATCTCAAAATTAAGTTCTATATCCTATTTTTCCATTATGTTAAGTGATACATTTGCAGGTAGGACAGTGGCATACCCTGCAAAGGGCATTCTAATCATTGATATTTTGTAAGTTAATTCTTTATCACTGCAAACAAAACATAAAACTATACAAAACGTGGACCTACCAACTTTGGTTCCCTGTACCAAAGGTCAGGCTTATGATGTAATCAGTGAAGTAATTGACACTACCTTTCCTCAGGAAACAAAAGAAAATTGAGGGAAAAACAAAACAAAATAATCATGATGTGCAACTAAACATATCTTAACAAATACAATCCAGTCATATACCCGAACAGCACAAGAATGAGAGAATGATCTTTCCAGTTCAATTGACAGTGAAAGTTAAGTTTTGTTTGCCCACTCTGTCTGAGAAACTAGAGTCAGCAGGTGAGTAGGTAAGCAGGCGACAAACAGTTACTGAATTTGCCAGGTGCTATTGCTAATGTGTTGGGGGTGAAAACATAGGCAAAAAGAAAGTCCCTCCAGGAACTTACATTCCAACGGGAAGACAATAAATAAAAGGGAGCTAAAAATCAGTAAGTGTGAGTAGAAAGTTCCCACAAAGTACCATGGTTATAAAGTCTGGAGAGTCAGTCACACAGTCATGAGGGAAATGAAGAAAGGCCAGAATGGTCCCAATCTTATGGAAAGACCCCTTGAGCCCCAGTCCCATAAGGGACTCACCAATGAGAAAAAGGGGCTTCCATGGTGGAAGTATGTTCCAGGATGAGTAGGCCCCAGAGAGTCTGGTGGGACCTAATCAAAGTACCAAGATAAATTAAAATTGTTAGGAAACCCGATGAAAATCTAATCTGACTGCAAAAAGAGTTAGTCATTAGATGGCCGTTGGGTATGCCTTGTAGGCACACATTGGAATTATAGAAGGAATAATTAATATCTTAAATTTCCCATTCTAGATCTTCAAGACATTATTAAATATGCCCTAGAATTACAAAAGTCACAACATTTTTGGTCATCTCTTCCTGGAGGAAAAGGAATGTAATTCTCCTAATTCCTTACTTTAGCCTATTGCAGGATTATTTTTTTACTTTTATGCCTTTCACTCTAACTTCAGTTGAGCAAGCTGAAAAAATGGAGCTGACTACTCTGGAAATGGCAACTTTGATGTGATCCTAGACATGGTTTGTTATTATAATTGTAAGTCCATAGATAAGTACATCTCCCTTCTTGGTAGAGAAGTGGTGAACAATGGGTTAAGAATGAAGTCACTATTTTATGACAAGATCAATATATATCTTTTGTTTAACTGTACATGTTTGTTAGAAGGCAGGGTTCTGGTGGCAGGAGGTGCTATTGGGAAATTATGTCAGTGAAAAAAATTAATAAAGCATCTTATAAATTCATTTCTGAAGACACAACATATATAAAATTGGATGATATATATATGTATATTTTAATAATGTTCTAATAATTTATCAGGTAATCTAATTGTCAGTAACCTTCTGATGTAAAGATGAAAACAAAATGATTTAAAAGAAACAAAAGATTTCCCACTCGTCCTTGTTTTGTGGAAGTAATATATTGTATTCCTGCTTTTGTAGAAAAGCCCCGGGAAGCTTGTTTTGACCCTGGAAATATAATGAATGGGACAAGAATTGGAACAGACTTTAAACTCGGCTCAACTGTGACTTATCAGTGTGATTCTGGTTATAAGATTGTTGATCCTTCATCCATAACTTGTGTGATTGGCATAGATGGAAAACCTGCCTGGAATAGAGTCTTGCCATCTTGCAATGGTATGCAGTTATCATGTATTTCCTTGGAAATATCTTTAGTAATACATTTGGAAATAATTGGGGAACACATTTTTCAGATTAATAAGTTAAAACATATATGTGTATGTGTGTGTGTATATATATGTATATAACATTTTTACACTAATGAGATCTGTTTCTTAGCAGGAGGTAGGGGGAAGGGAGTATTTGGAAAAGCCTTATATATCTCAGCACCTGAGCTGAGCTTCAAAGCTGTTCAGGTACTGAAGGAGGTGGAGGTGAGATAGAAGTTCCCCTCTTTGGGGGCAGGGCAGTAATATGATAAAAAATGTGCCTTTGAAATATTAGTTTGGTAGCAGCATGGAGGATTAGAAACTGGAGAAGGAGAGATGATAAAAATCCAGTTGGGTAGATAAATGTCATTTGAAAAAATGTAGGATGTATTTTTAGAATTTAATAAGGGGAGCATATCAGAAACTTCTAATTATGAAATACTTGGAGATAAACTAAAATCAAATGTAAAGACAAGAAATTTGAAATGCTCTGGATTTTAACTTGTCTTAGAAAGACATGCAATGACTTAATCCTCCCTAAACACAACAGAAAAAACAAAATTACACTTGTGGTATCACTTGGCAATCTGAGACAAAGTCAAACAACTTGGTTTTTACACATATATATACACCTACAAACACACATATGTTTATGTTGCTGTTGTTGAGTAGTTTCAGTCACGTCCATCTCTTTGTGACCATATTTGGGTTGGGTTTTTTGTTGTTGTTTTGGTTTGGTTTGGTTTAGTTTTGGCAAAGATGCTGAAGTGGTTTGCCATTTGAAATCCTTTCAGTTCAGAACAGTGAATTAATAGAACAGTATATCTGATAGTAAGACGGACTCAAAGATTAACTCAAATGAAAAATAGTTCTCATTACTGAGCTTGGGAGTTTTCAAATGCTAAATGCATTGGATAACTTTCATTTAAAGTATAATAAAAGGAGGTGCTATTATATAGTGTAAAATTTTTTAAAGTACCTCAGCAGGAAGAAAGCCCTAGTATTCACAAGGAAACTTGTATGTATGTGTGTATAAATTTTCTGTATGGAAGCAAATTGAGTCTAACTGGAACTGGATGACACTGGAGGCTGGGGGGCTGATGGCAGCATTGTGAAAGATAATTTTTAGGTCTACTTAAATATATCTCCATGATTAAGCTGATGTTTAAATGAGAATTTTCACAGATGTAATACTATATCATATATGCTTGCAGACAATATTAGCACACATCATGTAAACATGAATGTTGTGTGAAGGTCTTAGAAATACATATAAGCTTATGTTAAAATTTAACTTCTTCCTTATAAGTGAGCTAATTTCAGTGGAAAAATATATACACACATATACATGCACATATACATATATATGCATATATAAATGTGTACATATATGTGTGTGTATATATATATACGTACATATATACATACATTATATATTTGTGTGTGTGTGTATATATCTATCTATCTATCTATATCTATATCTATATCTATATCTATATCTATATATCTATCATTAGAGGTGTCTGTTTTTAGTTGCTAAATGGCAGTGCCACCATGGCCTTAATCTGCAAAATTTGAGAACTAAATGTAGCAATTATGGAATTTAAAGGAACCATATTGTAGTTCTAATATCAGGCTCTTGATTACATGGTGAAATTTGACTATGATTGTATATGTGAGGTGCTGAAAAAATGTGAAAAATGAATAACTTAAATGTTGATTGAATGAATCACCTCCTGATCTTGCATTTCAGTGTTCTAAGATCGTTGTAGAAAGGTCTTTTAAATAATGTAAACTAATGCTAATTGATTGAAAGAAGGAAAAGATCAATTGTGTTCTCTAGTTGCTTCTGTTTGTCATGGCCCGTAACTAGATGACACATTACTTTTCCCCCTTGTTACAGTGTCTAATGTGATATTGTCCAGTCAGTTAGTAAGCACTTACCATGTGCCAGGTACTGTTCTGTGTCCTGGCCATAAGTATGCAAGTAAAATGAAAGCTGGTCCCTGCCCTTGAGGAGCTCACATTCTAAAAGGGGGAAGACAACGAAAAAGGGTGCTGAGAAGGGGAGAGGTAGAGGAAAGGTATCTGGTCTAGGGGCATGATGGGGGAATATAGATTGATTCCAGCTTGAAGAGAAAGCTTGAAGAGGCTGCCCTAAGGGTTCTCCTTAAATGGAGTTTCTGAAAGGAGTCATCCAGTGTAACAGCAAGCACCCCAGCACACCCAGGGTGGCTGCTAGTACAGGTTCTTAGATCTGCTTTTCTAAAGGAAAGCAACTCAAAGTGGGTTAACAATCTTACTTTAATCAATCAAATACCATTTAACTAGTTCAGGGGGAAAAG
>CM053581.1:152021217-152134617 GCA_028627135.1 Pseudochirops cupreus
CAAGCCTGGCGCCACAGGCTCCACGTGATCACATTCAGCCTATTAGGGAACAGAGTATACTTTCAAATATCCAAGGGTCCTCAGTCATGTAGACACTTTAGCAAAGGGCCTAGGGGCAGGGAAGATCTTCAGATTCCCATAACATCCAGTTAGAGGGAGGGGCCCACAGGGGCTGAGGATATTTCCATAGTATGAATTAGAGGCCTGAAGTGATCTTCCAAGATGAAGTGTTTATTGGAGTTAATAAAAAATTGTTGAATTAAGAAAATTGCAGTGTTCAGAATAAATCAACTTATAAACAAGTTACACTTTTTTCTTCTCTTTTACTCCTCTCCCCTATTGTCTTTCTTCACCTCTGTTCCCTCAGCACCTTTTCCTCTTTCCTTTTTCCCATTCCATTTCTTTCTTAACTGTAGGCTAAACATTTCATTATAATGGTGTGAAGGAAGGTATTAACAGGAATATATAAAGATTATAAAAGCAGATCAAATGATTGTTTGCAGTTATGCACTTTCACCACCACCACCACTACCATCCCCCCAAATTAAAAGGAGTTACTTCAGATGACAAGCAAGGCAAGCCTAAGCAACTATAAAAGGGAATGCTTTGCAATCAATGTTCCATGACAATGGTGAAAATATATGGAACATGTCCTTAGTAGCATGACTGGCATACCAATAAGAGGCACCAAGCTGCAGTGTGACATGCTTCAGCATTAGCAGTGAGAGGCAGCCTCAGTGTTGTGCTGAATTTTCTCAGCAGCTGCTGTAAATCCTAAGCACATCCAGTTGTGTGAGCCCTAAGATTAGTCCGGCTACATGATTTCTCTATTATTGGTGCAATGATTGGGCCAAAATTCCATGACTATTTTTGTGTACAGCCGCTGTCTGCAGGAACAAGTAAACCTCCTTTGAATGTTGACAGGACTAAGCTGTGGATGAGAATTTTAAGGGAATTGCAGGTCCCAAAGATGGTACCTAGGAGATATTCTGGCTCTGGCTCTCTGGGGTGAGCCTCATAGGAAAGGCAGTGAAGAGATTCATGTACTCAGTTTCAGTGTTTATTAGTGTTGCTTTGCCCAGAATCATGTTAGAAATGAAAGAAACCTTAGAGATCAACTGATCCAAACCGTTCTCTTCAGAGATGAAGAAACTGAGGGTGAGGGAAAAGAGGTAACTTGCCCAGGATCACACAGGTTGTAAGTGGTGAACCTGGGATTGCAACCCAGGTCTTTTGTCTCCAAATTCAGTGATTTTTCTGTTACATGACGTTGTCTTGAAAACTTCTGCACTTTAAAGATGAAAATTCAAAAACTAAAGAGAGTCAGAGGATCATGAAGGAATTTAAGAACTTAAGGAATGTCAAAGAGCATCTAGTCCAGGGGTTCTTAATGGGGTGTTTACAAGGGTTGATAGATTTCAAGGATTCTATGACACTAAGTTAGAAAAAAGAATATATACCTTTATGTCAGTATAATTGGTTTCCTTTGGAACCCTGTGTATTTTATTTTAATAATTTTTAAAACATGATTCTATGAATGATTCCATAGGTTTTGCCAGACTGCCATGACACACAGAAAAGTTAGCAATGCCTGGTCCTCATCCAACCCATACTTAAACGGGAACCTCCTCGATATAGTCCTTAGGAAGTACCCATCCAGTTTCTGACCAGTAGATTGATTTTACCAAAGTCACAAGAGCATATTAGTGACAGAGCTGGCACTGAATCCCAGGGGTCTAGTGATCTATAAATATAAGCAGAAGGAAGGACAGGCATTTTGCTAAACGAAATTATATTCTAATGGGGGAAGATAATACATGAAAGAAAGTTAAAAGGGGAGAGGGTTGGAGAGTCCTGACTTTGGCTTGGAAAGGGAAAAAAGACAAAGGGGGACTCTCTTCCTTAAATGAAGGTACTGAGAAGTCATGGGGCAAGGATACTTCCAGTTTGAGAAATCCACGGATAGAATAAATTTCCTGGGTGAAGAGGTTTCTTTGGCATAGTAGAGAAAATCCACAGAGTCCAGAGTACAGTCTGGAGAAGAACTAATGAAAATGGTGGGCTTACTATATATGTGGTCATAATTGTAAAGCCTAATACATAAGTAGCTTTATTTTCTGTGACAGATAATAGAAGTATATTTTCCACTCAATTTCTTTCTGTCTCATCTTTCTGTCTCTGTCTCTTTTTATTTTTCCTCATACACCCACCACTACTTCACATCACTGATAAATGGTCATCCAACTTATGTTTGAACTACTACAGTGATGTGGTTCTCACTATAACCTATATCATTTTGGGGTAGGACTACCTGTTATAATATTCATTGTTATGATTAATTACCCAAACCATTACTAGAAAGGGTCTTGAGGTATGAGTTGGAGTACATGGCTCTGATGTCTCTTCCCTGTCCTTAATACTGTGATTTCATTGACTATTTTTATAAAGGTTAGAGATGCTATGGAGCAAGACCAGCACATATAACTGTATGGAATACTTTGTTATATGTTTGAGAAGCTCTTATTTGCTAATATCAATCTAAATTTTGTTTAGCTGATTTTATATTAGAAATCTATCTCAATTAAATAAATAGATGCACAACTAAGTTACTACCATCTGTTTTGAGTGTTTCTGTTTTTCTTCATTCCTTTAGGAAATGATCCATTTAACATGTAAATTAGTAAATAGTAAGACCATATTTATGCCTTTTCTTATGCTATCATATTAATATATTGTAATTTAGTTTTGGATACACTGACAGCACTTCATTCCTTCTAAAATATATTTCTTAAATCAAATAGTCATGAGCAAGAAAATGAATATGTAATATGCAGAAAATAGGTACTATTTTATTTTTAAATTCTTCTTTTAATTATTAGTGTCTGAAATGAGAACTGATATTTTGGCATGTCTTTTTTAAAATCCAGCTAAGAATTTGAAGCCTGAACATAATTTATCAAGGAGATGAGAAATAAAATGGCAGGAAAGTTTTATTTCATTTCAACTTTGATTTTTACATTGTTCTCTATTTTTATAAAACCCTGTTCTTTCATCTTATCCTTGGTCAAAAAGAAATCTTTGTGGTCTCACTTGTCTGTAGGTGTCCTTGATCAAAAAAGGATTCTGGTCTCTGATGAGTTGGCATCAACATGCTATAAAAGATCATAATGTCTTGCCTATTTTTCATCCCTACTTGCTGTTTTAATTTATAACTCTATGGATTTTTAGAAAACAAGGAAGACAATGCAGCACTGTGCTTGTCAAATTTATGTAGTTTGGTATCTAGACAACATTTGAGACAAGAGCTGCATTACCAGAGTTAAAGATCTATCAGCATTTCATTGGTCTTCTCCAGCTTTTTGCAATCTTTTAATTTTGTTATATAAAAGTCTCCCCACTTAAAGGTGACATTGATTTTCTTTTGAACAAGAGCAAGGACTCAATGGAATAGTTTCAGAGTGTTAGAGGAAGAGATTGTATGCAACGGCAAAGGGATAACTTCATTTGATAAAACGAAGCTAACAGTTTAGAAACTTGTCATTTTTAAATACTAACAGAGCTCCAGATAGTTATGTTCCTCTGACTCTTACAGAATACATTGGCTTTCCAGGTAACATAGTTAGTCCATAGACATTTGGAATTTCTTCACAGAGCTCTAAATTTGGTGCCATAACAGACTGAAGGGATGATTCATCCATGTGCTACAGTACTTAATATAAGTCCTATTTATTTATCAACATCTTATTAATTTTTCTTGTTTTTACCATGTATATGTACATATATATATACATATACATCAAATATATACATATATGTGTATGTGTACATATACATATATGTTTTCATATATGTGTATATATATATATATGCCTCTTTTTCTTTTCCCTTGGAGAGCTATTCTTTATATCATCTGAAAAAAAAAATGAAAACGCTTCAGGAAAACTAGCCAAAACTTCAACCCAGTCCTAGATTTTTTCTTTGAATTTTCCTTTGCTTCTGATTATCCTGAATTTTAATGATTTCCAACACAATTTTTATAGGATTTTGGCATGTTTTTATGTTCATGTTTTTACTTGTCTCTGCTTCCATTTCCATATCTTAATTTTAATAATAAGGATTAACATTTTTATGGCACTTTAAGACTTGCAAAGCAATTTGAATGCTATCTCATTTGATCTTCGCAACAAGCCTGTACGATAGGTGCTATTAGTATCCCTACTTTATAGATGAGGAAACTGGAACACACAGAGGTTAAATGATGCCCCAAGGTCACACAGTTAATAATGTTTAAGGTAAAATTCAATCTCAGGTCTTCCTGACTACAAGTCCAAAACTCTATCCACTGCACCATGTAAATGCGTAGGGGAAATAAATTATTTACAAAATTTCCTCTACATCCACATCAATCTCTAGACAGCTTCCATTTTTTTTTCCTTACCTCATTATCTGCTTATATTTTTGTAATTTCATTCTCAAGTGTTTCCCATACTTCCTGGACTAACCTACCCAGCAAAATTGTAGTAGACTGAATCATATCTATGCTTCCCCTGAACCCTTTATAATCTGTTTTTCCCAAACCTAGGGTGCTTGTCAGAATATGCATAACCTTAATTTCTTTCTTACACCATCTAGGAAGGAGTGGTCACTTTCTCTCAGGATTTCCATCATTTCCACCTCAGTCTCAAGTTCCTCCCTGTTAGTGAGACTCATACAACATAAAATTTCTACTTTTGAAGAATAAAGTGATTAAGAACGAATGAATAAAGCATTTGAGTACTTACTTTGTACAAAGCACTTAGTGTTAGATATAACCAGAAAAGTAAGCCAAGTCCCTACTCTAAAGGAGCTCACATGCTAATGGGAGAGCCTATATACACACACACACACACACACACACACACACACACACACACACACACACACACATATATATATATACATATATATATGCATATGTATATACACATATATACACACACATATACATATATAAATACATACATATATATATATATATGTGTGTGTATGTATATACACACATACACACACATAAAGGTTGCAGCTGCAAGTTAAATGGAAGGGCCCTGTGGTTTTTAGGGTGAAGCTGCAAAGCAGATGTTATTATCTCCTTTTTAAGGTCATTTTCACTGACAAAATAATGTCATATTCTGATATTGAGCCATGTAACAGTGTCAAGGTCTTTGGTGACAGGAATTAAGGCAAGAAGAGAATTCTAATGGACACACAAATAACTGAAGTTCCCTGTCACTATTGTGTTATGCCTCTGTGTCAATTTTGTTTTTGGTTCCCAAATCCTTCATGGATTTCCCCTTTTATGTCCCAGTGGTTTTCAGCAAAATTTGATGACAAAACCTGTTTCTTTTTCCATTGATCTTTGCCCACATTTTCTCCTCATTTCCTTCCTCTTGTTCTTGAATTTCCTTATGTGAGTATATCATTTTAATACAATACTACAGCTACTTCCTCACAAATACACCCCTTTTCCTAGCTCTCTTTCTTTACAATAAGTTATATCCAAGCAGAACCAAATTTTAGTCAAGGGTCTTCTCCTTTAAATACTTGATAAAAACTGTGTGGTCATATTTTTTCCCCTGAGTTAGAACCTCTAACTCCTCTTCTATGGTTTCTAAACTTTAAATATTTGTATATAGATATTTAAGACAATGGGTTTTTATTACTTGCTACTTTTTTGGATTTTGTTTCTTCTTGTACTGGGATAGTAAATAAAAAGTATAAAGTGTGTAAGTATAAGATAGAGGTGCCATGGTTAGACAATAATTGTTTTGAAAAATATGTGGATAATGTCCAAGTGGGGTAAACAATGATGATGAAGCGACTGGAGTCAATGTCATATAGCCATATTAAGCTTAGACTTTGAGGTTGAATGGCGGGAAATATGCATATGATATCTGTCTTGAAGTATTTGAAGGAAAGATGTCATTTGGTAGAGATTTTAGATTATTGAGCCCTAGAGTACAGAACCAGGAGCCATGGATAGAAATTGCAAAGAGGTGAAGTTAGTACATCAGAAAAGTTTTCTAATAAATAGAGCTGTCAAAAGGGTAATGAACTGCCTTTAGAGATGATGGGTTCCCCCCTCCTTAGAGAATTTTAGACAGAAGCAGGATAAGTAGTTGTCAGGTATATAGTGATGAATATTTATTTTGTTTATGGCTTTGACTAAATGGGTGCAATGATCCCTTCTAAATTTTAAATTCTATAAATTTAAGGGTGTTTCAAATAGTTTTGTTCTTTGTTCATTGTGCCTACTCTCCATGTTACATGACTTGATGGATATATGTAGGCAATTTTCTCCCTTCTCCATACTTTTTTTTAGTTTAAAGGCCTTATGATTAGCTTTGTAAGAATACCAGTAATTGTAGTTTTAACAATTTTTATTTTGTGTTCTCCATCTCTGGATAGGAATCTGTCATTCATATATTTTAAGTCAAGTTCCAGAAATCCAAATCCCATTTTTGACTATACCAAATTTTTTATTCTACTGTCCCAACTGAACCTAACATCTCTGATGTTTTTGATTTTGTTCTTTTTTCTTTTTTAATACATAGTAATATCCAACTCTTTGTAACCACATTTTGGGGGGAGTTCTTGGCAAAGATATTGGAGAGGTTTGCCATTTTCTTCTACAGCTCATTTTACAGATGAGGAACTGAGGCAAACAGGGTTAAAGTGACTTGCCAAGGGTGACACAGCTAGTGTCTTGTAAGGGATTTGAACTCATGAAGATGAGTCTTCCTAATTCCAAGACCAGTGATTTATCCACCAATAACTTAATTGTCCTGAAATAATCTATAAAAACCTATAAAAAACCAGCATGGTACATTAGAAAGAGCAGTGAATGTGAACTCAGAATATTTGGACTCAAATACCAACTTTGCTAGTTGCAGCCTATGTGGCCTCAAGCAATTCACTTAATCTCTTTGCTTCTCAGTTTTCTTATCTTTGAAATGAAGAGGAAGGAAAAAACTTATCTTTAAGGTCCCTTGTAGCCCTAAGTTTATTATCTTGTATTTGAAACATTTCTCTTTTTTCCCCCTCCTATCAAAATTTTCTTGTCAGTCTCTCTAGGACTCTTATGATTTGCTTTCCATAGCTCCAACTTACTTCTGCTAAATTAATTTCTGTTAATAAAGTCACAACAGTGTAACCTATGTGTTACATACCAAAAAATAAAATAAAATAGTCTTGGGTGAAATTTCTAACAAAAGACACTAGATGTTGCTGGTTTCTTATACTACTAACCACTTGAATAGTGCAATTCCTATCACATGGGAATTCTTTAGTAAATATTTACATGGAACAAAATTTTCATAAGCTTATTTTGGTATTTTGCAATTCCACCCAATATATATGGTATTTATAGTTCTTCACCATTTGTATTGAACAGGGTCTTTGCTTACTTCCTCTGATGCCCAGTGGGGGGAAAAATTAAAATTAATTTACAATTCCTTCTCAGATATCCTCTTTTGAGTGTTACAGACTTTTAACTACTACCTCCCTCAATCTGTCCTCCCTTCTATCCCTACCTTTTCATTCCCCTTTCCTCTCTTATAGGACAAGTTAGATTTCTATACCTAACTGCCATGGGTTGCTCAGTGTCCAGCACTTAAGTATGATCAGAGATGTGAATAAGAAATGACCAGACCATGTGGGTAGTTCAAGGAAGAACTATGAACTCCATTTATTGATTCTTAGGACAAGGTTTTTATAGAGCAAATGAGATAAAAGAAAAAAAGGACTCGTCTTATTACCATTATCTTAGTCTTATTACCATTATCTTAGTCTTTTATAGCTGGGAAGTAGCACAGAATGGATAATTTGATAAGGATGTGTTATCTAAGTGTCTAAAGTCTTGGGGTAAAGCCTTCGATCTCAAAATCTCAAGTAAAATTCTTTTAAATGTAGCCCATATCAAAAGGTACCCAAGGAGCCAGCTTAACAAAAAGTTGCATCGTGAAGGACCCTATTTAGGACATACCGTCAAGATTTTTATCTGAGTCCTGGATCAGGCCTCCTTGGCTTCCCACACCTGACTGAGTATATTATTCCTTCTTTGAGCCAAATCCAATGAGAGTAAGTTCAAACGATACTCATCTCTCTACCTTCTTTCGCTCCACTGCAGTGTCTTTGTGCCTCTTCATGTGATATAATTTACCCTTTTCTGACTCTACCTTTCTTCTTCTCCCACCACAATCCATTTTCACCACTTACTTAGGTTTTTTATCATCACATCAAAGTCACCTTAAACCCACCTCCTCTGTGTATATGCCTTCTAAATATCATAATAAAGATGTAGTTCTCAAGAGTTATAAGTATCATCTTCCCATGTAGGGATGTAAACAGTTTGCCCTTATTGAATAATATGTTTGTTTGTTTTTCCTTTCCTGTTTACTGTTTTATGCCTCTCTTGAGTCTTGTATTTGAAGATCAAATTTCTTTTGTGCTCTGGTCTTTTCATCAGGAAAGTCTGGAAGTCTCCTATTTCATTGAATGTCCACCTCTTCCCTTAAAATATTATGCTCAGTTTTGCTGGGTAATTGATCTTTGGTTGTAATCCAAGCTCCTTTGCTTTACAGAATATTATATTCCAAGCCCACCAATCTTTTAAAGTAGAAGCTGCAAGATCCTGCGTAATCCTGGCTATGGGTCCATGATATTTGAATTGTTTCTTTCTGAGTGTTTGCAGTATTTTCTCCTTGGCATTATAATTCTCAAATTTGACTACAATATTCCGTGGCATTTTCAATTTGAGACCTCTTTCAGGAAGCTATTGGTGGATTCTTTTGATGACTCTTCTGGTTCGAGGAACCACTGGACAGTTTTCCTTAATGATTTCTTGAAAGATGCTGTCCAGGGTTTTGTTTGGTTTTTTTTTTAATTATGACTTTCAGGAAGACCAATAACTCTTAAATGATCTCTCCTGAATCTATTTTCCAGGTCAGTTGTTTTTCCAATGGCATATTTTATGTCTTCTTCTGTTTTTTCCATTCTTTTGATTTTATTTGACTAATTCTTGATGTCTCATAGAGTCATTAGCTTCTACTTGTCCAATTCTAATTTTTAACAAATTGTTTTCTTCACTTAGCTTTTGTACCTCCTTTTCCATTTGGTCAATGCTGCTTTTTAAGCAGTTGTTTTCTTCAGTGTACTATTCTTCCGTTTTGTCAATTGCATTTTTAAAGGAATTGTTTGGTTTTTCTTTTACCTCTCTAATTTGACTTTTAAAATCTTTCTTAAACCCTTTCAGGAAGGCTTTTTGGGCCTGAGACCAGTTCATATTCACCTTTGAGGTTTTGAATGTGGGTTTATTGACAATGTTATCCTCTCTTGAATTTGTGGTTTGATCTTCCCTGTCACCAAAATACTTCTTTATGGTCATTCTTTTTCTTTGTTACTTTTTGCTCATGTTGTTTGACTTCTTTTTCTGGCTTTAAAAGTTGCTCTCTGCTTCTGGGGCACAGGGGGCACTGTCCCAGGATTCCTGTGCTGGGGACCAGGGGCCTAGTTCCTGGTTTTGTGTGCTGGGGCATTAGGTGCTGGCAGTTAGAGGCTGGTAGTTTACCTGGTGCTGGACTGCAGTTGTTGGTGGTGGCCAGTGTGTGCCTGATGTTGGCACCTGCCTGCTCCACCACCTTGGGGCTTAGGATCTCCCTCTGGTTTGCTGAAGTGGGGCTTGCTGGGACACTTTTAGTCTTGTACTGGTCTCTTTCAGCCACAGCAAGAGGGACCTTTCCATTAATCCCCCTAAGGATCCTGAGCTAAAAGACTGATGTGCCTTGTCTTTTTGCTGGCTCCACTGTTTCAGGATTTTTCCTAGGGTGGTATTTTCTGAGTTTCTCAAGGCCAAGAAGGGAAGTGAGAGGAACTTACTACATACTTAACCATCTTGGCTCCTGGAAGTAGAAATGGATGACTTTCCCACGTTCTATCTGTGGGCTGATAGCTCCAGGAGCAGCCAGTTCCACTGCCACCACTGTTGATGCTGCCATTCAGTCATTCCCAAGGCCTGCTCCTAGTTTGCTGGGGCCATGGCTGTATTGGCATGCCCTGTGCTGCACTGTGTTTCTTGCTCACTCAGTTCCAACAGACCCCTCCCATTGATCTTCTTAGTTGTCTCTGCTGTTGTGGGCTGAGAAGTCTGGAAACTGCTACTTCTGCCAGTGATTAAGTCCCCCGAGGTCTGCTCTGACTTTGCTGAGGCCAGGTCTGCACTGGTATGACTACCCTCTTCTCTCAGCCTAGTGCCATGTACTCTTCCTGTTGGCTTTCCAGGTTATCTTGGGCTGGAAAATCTACCTCACTCTGTCTCTTTGTGGATTCTGCCACTTTAGAATTTGTTCAGAGTCACTTTTTAAAGTTATTTTAAAGGGTTTGGGGAGAGTTCAAATGAGTCTCTGGTTTCACTCAGCCATCTTGGCTCTGCCCAACTATAAATGGGAAAGTGTAAGTGTAACGACATGCATAAAAGTAAGCCAATTTTTATATTGGGGTTAGGAAAAAGAAATAATAGCCCCCTAAATGATATTATGCGTATGTGTATATATGTGTATATATATATATATATATATATATATATATACACATATATATGTGTATATATATATATATATATATATATATATATATATACACACACATATATAATTTCTACAGTATATAGTAATTTGACCTTTGTTATAATTTGCATAGGAACTGAACTGGAGTTTATAGTTGCACTAACTATAGAGAAAGGTCATGTTATTCAGTGTACTTGAAAGCCATATACTTATATTTCTTTAAAAAAATATGCTATTAAGTCAGACTTTTTAAAGTACAAATTTTTGTTTTCTAGACTTAAGGGGAACTATCACACATAATCTCTTAATTTCTGAGAAGGTGAAAATTGTCAGAAAAATCTGCATAGGAAGTATCTTAAAGATTTTCATATCAAATAAAATGTGGAAAGGCATATTGAAAAAGTGTCAACCAACATGAATGTATACTGTTACCAATAGAAAGTTGATTTGGAGTTTACCATTTATGCTATCATTTAAAAATAGCTTAAATGAAGCCCCTTGGAACAGCTAAATGGCACAATGGGTCAGCAGTCAAGAAGACTGTGAGTTCATATGTAGCCTCAGACACCTACTAACTTTATAACCCTGGGCAAGTCATTTAACACTGCTTGCCTCAGTTTCCTCATCTGTAAAATGAGCTGGAGAAGGAAATGGCAAGCCATTCCAATATCTCTGTCAAGAAAACCCCAAATAATGTCACAGAGAGTCAGACATAAGTGAAAAAATGACAACAACAAAATAATAAATGGAACTCCATTGTTCCTAAGCATAGCACAGTTAAATAATACATATATTATATATACACATATATATGTATATATACATATATCACATGTATATGTATATATATAACACGTGTGTGCGTGTATATTTAACTGGACCATCTGTTATGTATTTATTCATTCATTCATTAACTGTGCTAAACTTAGGTACGATGATGCTTCATTTAAATTGTTTTTAAATGCTCAGCATTATAGCATAAATGGTTTACTCCATATCAGCTGCTTTGTATTGGTGAAAATAGCATTCATGATGAAGAAAGAGAGAGATAGAAACAGAGAAAGGGAGAAAGCCTTAGAATTAGTTCTGAAGGTTAAGGAAATTATATTCTAGTGGAGTATTATAAGTGAAAGCTGGAAATGTGGATATGATTAAATGGAATGACCATATATTTAAGTTAATTTTTTAATGTGTCATAAAGCATCTATTTAATTTATTGCAAAACTTGACTCTATTAATATTAGAGATCATTATTGAATAAAGACCATTTTCAAGTAGAAATAAAGAAATCCTTTCCTTTCTTCTAACTTCACTGAATTAAAGTTGTTTATAAAAAGACCTTTAAATATTATACAATCAAAATTGTCCATTTTATCTTGTTATCCCCTCTGTCACCTAGTCATGAATTCTTCCTTTATCCACAGATCTGAAAAGTAAATTTTTCCTTCTCATTTAAAAAAATAATATCTGTCCCTTGTTTTATTTTAATAATTTATGCACTTAACATATGGATTGAGATGTTGGTCTAGATTTCATGTCTATCACGCTGCTTTCTAGTTTTCTCAGCATTTTTTAAAAATAATGAGTCCTTCCATCTTTCACTAATGACTTTGGGTATATCAAATACTACACTGCTCTGTTTATTTCCTTTGATATGTTGTTTATCTAATCTGTTTCATTTATTGACCTCTCTGTGTTTAAGCCAATATGAAATCATTTTAATGATTACTTTTGTGGTATAATTTGAGATCTGGTACTGATAGAACTCCTTTTTTCCGCTAAAATTATCTGAAATAGAAAACAAATTGAGGTACAAAGCTTCTGAGTAATGATTTACTAGTAATGGTCAACAGGTTACCACTAAGTCAGATTAACTAATTCCTCAATAATTAGTGACAAAAGAGTGATTTACAGAAATTATTTTTATAATAGTAAAGAGGAATTAAAAATAAAAAAACCCATAGCAAACTTGTTTTGAGCATAATTCAATCGGACAAGGTAGGTCATGTGACTACTTTGCTCTCTCTCAGGCTTTCTTAATCCAAATTCATCCTGTGTCTATAAACCTGTCTGTCAAAGTGAAATTGCCTTAGGAATCTCTGCCTTGCACCTGTAGTATTTTGTAACTAGAAAGTTTACTTGAGTAGGCATGGAGTTTGAACTAAGACTGGAAAGAGGAGCTCGTGGTGTGTAGTTATCAGTCACCTCCCACTCCATCTTCTAGCTGCCAAAATGGGAAATTCAACCTTAGAAGGTGAAACTATTCAGCTTATACTTAACTGCTAGATCAAGAAAAAAAGGGGGGGGGGGGCAGAGCAGCTTATCCCCTAAGAGGATCACATCTATTCATATTATCATTTGTTTTTCTTTATTTGAATATGACTGATATTATTAATTGGTTTATTATGTTTATAGTCTTCCTTACGTCAAACCAATTCTTTATTTCTGGTATGACTTCAATAATATACATATTATTTCTAATATATTTTTGTAGCCTATTTTGCAATATATTCTTAAATTTTTAAAATTACTATTGATTCTCTTATCTACATAAAAATGACAACTTGGGACAGTTTTGCTATATCTAGACATTTTACTCTTCTCTGTTATTGACTGTATAGGCATTCAAAGGGAAACTGAGATGCTGTATCTTAAGAGTTATAGAAAGATGAAAGGCATATGATGTTTTGATTAATTCCACTTTCAGCTCCCTGTGGAGGACAGTACACGGGATCAGAAGGGGTCGTTTTGTCACCAAATTACCCACACAATTACACAGCTGGTCAGATGTGCCACTATTCAATAACTGTACCAAAGGAATTTGGTAAGAATTTCTTTTTATATGCTTTTAAAATTCATAGTTATGCCTTTTTGTATTACCTTGCCCTACTTTATACAAACAGATGCCTCAACTCTTAAACAAACACTTCTCCCAGAGGAACTTGGATTGTATTCACTATAGTACATAGATGACAAATATGAAAATAAAAATTAACAGTCACCTCTGTGTTTCTGAAACAATCTATTTACTTGCTCGAACTTTTCCCAAAGGATACTCTATACGTTGGTTTAGAATAGATAGTAAGGATATATAAGGGTGTGGATAATATTATGGGTGAAACAATCTCAGATTAATTTATTTCCACTCTTAGAAATGGAAAATTTAACTCTTCCTAACTGTTTTTCTTGATTGTCCTCATAAGCTGCTCTTCCTCTTTACATTCGTAGTCATCTACTGGGGAAGGGAGACTTGGGGAAAAGAGAACTAGACAATAAGAACAACAATTACAAAGACAATAGTTGGCATTTGTTTATCACTTTAAGTTTTGTAAAGCACTTTACATACATTATCTCATGTGATAGATAATAAGCATTTATTAAATGTCTACTGTATACCAATCACACAAATATTATCTTATTTTATCCTCACTACAACCCTGGAAGGTAGGTGTTATTATTATCTCAGTTTTACAGATGAGGAAAGAGACAATCAGGGCCCAAAGCCCTACAAGCAAGTGTCTGAGAGTACATTTGAACTCAGATCTTCCTACCTTCACTCATCCCCTGAACCAGCTAGCTTCCTCCATGGAGCACTTTACATATATAATCTCATTTGATCTTATACATACAGTTCTCCCCCTGAGCACATGAACTTAGTTTTTGTTGTTTGTCATACACACACATATATAAAAAAACCATGGAGCTAGTAGTAATATTTTTAGTATCTGCAAAGTCTGTCTGCATCTAAGAGTTGATTGGACAAGAACAAATAGGAAAGAGAGAACAAAAGTTACATGGAAAGATACTTCAGTTACTAGGCACTATATACTTGAGGGTTGTGCTGCAAGAGGCATCCTGGGAGTCCAAAAGAGCTAGGTTCAGTTTCTGCCTCTGATAATGTCTGTGTGACCTGTGAGCACCTCACTTAGCCTCTCAGTGACACAATACATTCTGAGTTGAAGAACAGTTGTCTCTCTGTACTGATAGAATGAAGTTTATTATGCAGAGTTCTCTAGCCTACAAAACACTGAAATCACAGCTCTGGAGCCTCCCAAACCAACCCTACCTGCCCCTGCCCTTGAACTCTCCAAAAGAATAAAACTGTTACCAGATAGTGTAATATCTTATGTTATATGATGGGGCATCCGCTAATCCTATTTATTGACCATTGAGAGAGACAGAGAGAAGAACAGAGAGACAGAAACAGAGGCAGAAACAGAGAAAGAGACAGACATAGAGACAGAGATAGACAGGCAGGCAGGCAGAGAGCAGGTTGACAGTCAGAAGGACAGGCTGACAATTAGACAGTCAGGGACTAATATCGAGAATTTTAGAGAAATATAGTTATCCAAGAACATATTATATCCTTTCTTGAGTCCACAGTGATCTCTCCCTCTTCCCTACAAGGCAAGTGACACATATTCTCAAAGAATAAGACTGATCTAAAGTGGCAATCATAAATATCTCAAGGACTTTATATTTTATTTGAGAAGGTAGGAAACGTGCAATAAATAAATAGACAGATGGACGGATAGATAGATAGATAGATAGATAGAAAAATAAATAAATAATACAGTTCCCTAAGTGCCAGATGCATACTATAATAAATGGTGTCAGAGTTTAGAGATGGAAGAGATCACAGTGGACGCTGATTCTTAATATATTTTAGTAATGTATATAGGTATGTGCTTTTTCCCCCTTGTGTTCTAATTATTTTTTTTTTTTACTCCAAATGGCATTTTATTTTTATGAATCCATTTCTTAGGAAAACAAATCATACTGGGCTTTTTACACTGTTGCTTTTATATAGTTTTTTGGGTTTTTGCTTTTAAAAACTAGTTTGTTCTAATATAGTAATAAATCCTGGCTGTACTAAAACACTGTGATCTCTTCTGCAACCTATACTACTTATGTTAAAAGGCAAACCGGGATTGCAGATTATCCTCAGCAGGGTTTTCTACTTTAGTTTGCTTTGGTTACTTTACCTAATCAAAGGTAGGTCTTGTGTAGGTCATCTCTTTCTTTGGTTTATAGTTTCAGACAGAGAAGTATGTTACTCACTTCATCATGTGAGATCTATTATACTTCTCAAGTACCTGCTGAAAGGGAACCACCCTGTCTACATAGAATTTTTCTTCTCCCTGTGTCCTGGGTTTAAAAAAAAGACCCTTCAACCTTTTCTTTTTTTTAATGCTACTTCTTTGTCCAAAATTATAGTAAAAACTCCACTAAGTTCTTGATTCCTGAATCACTATTTTTCCTTAGATCTCATGACCTTTACCTATATATCAGGATCAATTACCGAAAGAAAGTAAGTTTTTGGCAGGAGACTTCTTGGTTCTGTGCTTAATTACTCTGCTGGATTCTCCCTGCCTTATTAATGAATAGGAAATTTTAACACAGAATGAAACCGTTTGCTGAAGTCGGCATTCCCACAGCTTTTTATCACTTCCCAGGCTGTTTTCTTCCTGAACATTTTTAGATATAACTAATAATTGACTCGTTTTCAAACATTCCAAGCATTATGGTTATCATACATATGGAAATAAAATCAATAAAAGATGAGAACATAAATATTTCCATAAAGCTAAATCATTAAAGATATTTTAAAACTTATAGCAGATAAATTACTTTCTGAAAATAAATAGCTTACCACTGTAAGATAAATAATCTCATTGGGAATATTTATTACTTTACTACTTTCAGTGCTTTTAAAATCTAAATGATACCTAAAAACATTACTCACCTAAAGTAGCATATCTTAACTCTCATAACCTTAGCATTTTATATATGATGTAGCCATAGTAATCTGCTAACAGTCATCTTTATTTCTCAAATACTTCTAGCAGTTATGAATCACTCATGTGTCTAGGTACTGTACCTCTGGGGGAAAATTCATGAAAATGTAATTAGAAATTGTGTCCTCCACCATAAGCTAAGGAGGAGAGGATCAGATACCTAGGTAGTACAGTGTATAGAATGATAGACTTGGAGTCATTAAAACCCAAGTTCAAGTATGCCTTCAGAAACTTACTAGCTGTGTTACCCAGAGTAAGTCAGATAATCTCTAGCTACCTCATTTTTCTCATCTATAAAATGGGGATAATAATAGTACCTACCTTAAAGCGTTATTATGAGGATAAAATGAAATAATTGCTTTCAAACATTAAAGCACCATATAAATGATAACTATGATAATTATATCATATGTGTCAAAGGATAATATCAACCAGGTGACATTTGTGTTAATTCCATTTAAAGAGTAAATTTTAAAAATACTATTACATAGTTCCAAGAATGAGAAAGCTGGGAGTTGGTCACTGAGGCAATTGTTCAACACTTTGACTTTTAGGTCAATTTAAGAGGCATTTATTGCAAGTCTACCATATGCTCAATAGGAGTTATAATCTGAGCAAACCTTTTGTGAAGTGTTTCATTAGAACCAATGAAATAAATAGACTGGAAGGTAGTTTTGACAATGGAGTTTTATTATTTTATCATTATCTTATTTTTTAAAAATATTCTTTAAGTAAGCAAAGTGTTTAGCTTGGAATTCTGAGTTGGGTTGTAGAAACTATCCCTTTTTCTTTGTAAACAAAGGAGATTCTGGGCAACAAATTTATTACTATCTCATAAAATGATGGTAAAGGAAGTGACGACAGAAACCAGATTTATTTTCTTGAGAGCTTGCTAAATGTTTTGTATCAGGTTCCCTTGTGAAGCCTGAACTTCTTCCATGAATGAGGTGATCCTTGTTTCTTTTCTTCATTTCCCTACTCAAAGCATTCTGCTCAAGATAAATTTGGCACTGGTTCTCTAAGGATTTCATATTCATTCCTGCAATAAAATACAATTTCCAAAAGGTTTCCATCTCATTCATAGACTAAAGAATGTAATTTTAAATTATTGGAACACATTCTTTGCCAGGGAAAAGCATTTTTTTTCCTATCATAAATATTAATTGCAGTTAACTAAGCTGCAAGTCTTTTGGCATACCAAAAATCAAATAGATTAGTTTGAAGGAAACAAAAATGTTAACTAGAGATGTGTAATATTTAATGGTTCAGAGATATAACTAGGGTATGGAGTATGGAGCTTTGCTACAAGGTGTAAACTGTAGAGGACACAGCAGAGTGCCCAAAGCTTGACACAGTACCTGGTGTGTAAGAGACACTTAATACATCCTTATTGCCTGACTGAAAGCACTTGTGATCCTTTAACAAGACACAAACAACAAAGCTAATTATCTAGTTAATAAGAATTATTTAAAAATATGAAACAACCAAATGACTCATGTCTTTCACACCATACCACAGATGCATAATAGCTCTAGTGACTCTCAAGTACAGTGGCATTTTGGTATGCAGGGATCTCTTGCCCATGGAGACCCACATGCAAATTAAAAAGTTAATTTGGGAAAAATTTTGTGTGGCTTACCCCAGCCATGGTTGGTGTTGCCTCAGGTGAAATATAATGAATTAAGGACCTTCTCAACTTTTTACCTAGTCCTACCAATTCTTTTCCATAGTTCCATATTTTGGTTTGGTTTCGGTTTTGCCTTATGTTGAGATCCATTCTGCCTATCCATTCCTGCATCCCAAATTCAGTCCTAAGAAAACCTGTATTGCCTGCATCCCTTTGTCATTTGCTCCCTCTCCCCTTCAAACTGTTAGGAACAGTTAGAATCATTTTCCTTGGCTAGAAATTATGCTGATTCTGCCAATGTACATATTTTAAAAACAAAAGCTGTTGTAGTGAAATTGTCTTTTCATTTTACTTGATCTTAATTAAGTGTACTGTTCTTTCTTATGCAAATTATATCTAAAACACACATATCTTATTGTGTCAGGTAATAAAAATCCATGCAAATTATTTAGATTTGAGTAAATTATTTTTTTTTAAGTTGAAATTTCACTTATTGATAAGAGGGAAAAAAGTGGACAATTATACTGTTATGAGCTCCAATTGTTTTTCTTTACAAAGGGAAAAAAGTCATGGATTTTATTTTAAAAATACTTGAAGAAGTTACATATTATATCAGCTTGGTGTTCAAATCATATACTGTTATGATCAAGAACAGCCACGGAATTAGTTTTTCCTGTTATTTGGACTTTAATGCCTGGATATATTATGTAATATTTGTGTTTGTTGTAAACATAGATTTACAACTGTGTTTCAGAAATGAATCTTGCATCATTAATATATAGTAGTGAAAGTTTCATATATTGCTACATTTTTTCTCATGAAATTTGTTAGTGCAGCTCAAATATTAAATGGAAAAATAATTGTAATGAAAATAAATAGAAACCTGATATTGAAATAGCAATTGCATAATAGTAAACCAATTGGATGAGTATGGTGTAGTTAACCTAACTTTGAATCTACTATCAGTTGACTTGAGTTTGAATTGCAGCTCTCTTGTCTAAGTGACCTTGAGGAACTCAGCTAGTCAACTATCATGGAAAGGTTAATTTACAGGGTCTGCATTTTCTCCCTTGTAAAATCAGGGGATTGGACTGATGACCCCTGAGGCCCACTTATTTATGACCTGGCTATTTCTCCCTATACCCACAATCTAAAGGTTGAAAAATTATTGGAATGTTTCTAAAATTGATAAAGCAATCACCACAACTCTCTGGATATTCTCTTTTGATTCAATGCCACAACTAAACTTTGGTACTTCAGGGACCTGTGATATGGTCAATATGAGTTCTCTGTGCCTTCAAAGACAATCTTCTTGATTTATTGTACCTGAAATACTCATTATCCTGGAACCTGTAAGGCAACAAGCCTTTCTAAACTTAGGCTGGCCATTAGTTGACCTACCTAGAGTTCTTCAACATCTCTATACTCAATCTTTCAGTCTGGTAGAAGTGGTTTGTGCTCTGTTGGCATTGTTTTTCAGAAAGAAATAACAGAGAAAGACTTTGATGAAGAAATTAACCCAAAGTTAACAAAATAAAAATAATCTCCACTAACTTTATATCTATAAGGGGATAGATGGAAATATCAGGTGTAATCATGGCTCACGTACTTACAATAAGTGTCAGATATGAAAAAATAAAATCAAATTGATTAATTTATAAACTTCTGAGGAAAATTTATTTCATTTATTTTTAAAGGCATAAAACAATTTAAAACTCTTTTGTTCATATGAGATTTGTTAAGCTAAGGATCCAACAGGAAATCAATAATTTGCAGAAACCTAATTTCACAGTAACACATTTATTGTTTATTTTTGAATGGAGATTTTCTCATTTTCCCCCCTTATTATTTTGCAGTTGTGTTTGGGCAGTTTGCCTATTTTCAGACAGCACTGAATGATTTGGCAGAATTGTTTGATGGAGCACATCCACAGGCCAGACTTCTCAGCTCACTTTCTGGTTTCCATTCAGGTAAAGAAGCCACAAAGATACTTTGGAGAACATAACAGGGAATGAACATTTCAAAATGTAGGGATGAGTTATTATGGCCTCAAGGAAATGGCAGAGGGAGGTACAAAGTAATTGCTAGGTTTTAACTGCTAATTTAACATATTAGAGATTTTTCTTCTTTTAATTTTTCCCTCACATTTTCATTCAAACCATATTTATTGCACACTTCTGGTGTGTTAGACACCAGGAACACAAACGCAAAAATGAAATAGTGTCTTCAAAGGGCATATGTTCTAATGAGGGAGGACTGTGTACACATATTACTATATATAAAGTACAATATATACCTAATAAAAACAATGTAATGGATCTTTTAGGGGGAAGGAGATCACAAGTAGCTGTGGAGTATGGAAAAGTTTCATAGAAAAGGTTTTATTTGAGCTGAAATTTGAAAGGAATAAGGAAGTATTTATACATACACACACATATATAGTTTGTGGTAATGTGTATTTTTTCTATGGATTTCTACTTACGTATGTACAAATTATTAAGCACTTAGTATATATAGTAGATTGTTAGGTGCTCATGAAATGTGTCAATATCTCTTCAAAAATGGGATTTATATCTTACAATTATAGAAATTTACATTCAGTTGAGATGAGTATGCAAAGATAATAAGGAAGAGTGGGTACTATGGATCCTGTCAGAGACAAACCTAAATTGTTCAATAAAGAAATAGAGTGAAAATAATTTACTCTTTCAAGTCTTTGGTTTTCTTTTTTCTTCTTCTTTCCAATCACCACCCTAATTGTGTATCTAAATAAAATATGGATAGCTATCAATTTAGGCAACTTTTTAAAGGTTAGGGTGGGGTAAGGGAATTATAAAAGACTTTTAGTAATACATTTAAATCTTTTAGAATATTGTGAATTCTAAGAAAGGTTTCAGTCGCAGAAACAACTCCCAACAAAAGTTTTAAGGTTATTCGTTCTAGGTGAATTAAGCCCTAAGTGATTCTTCAAGAAAGCAATTTGTAGATTATTCTCAACTAATAGAAAAGAAATATACCACAAGTGGCTATATTTCATAAGAAGTCATCATTTCATAAAGAGTAAAATGTTTTAATTCTAAAGGGGACAAAACATTTTAAACCTGACTTACAAAATAATGTATTTGAGTGGTAAAGCCAGGGGGGAAAATTATAAAAATATAGCAGTTTATTAAAGTGAGATTGTAAACATAGTTAATTACTTTCTTAAGTATCATCTCAGAAATTTTATTATGCACCATAGATTGGTGCATTTTCTGGATTCCCTGATATATATATATATATATATATATATATATATATATATATATATTTTTTTTTTTCCCCTTCTTTTTTCTCTTCTTATTTTCAGGGGAAACACTGCCTTTGGCTACGTCCAATCAAATTCTATTGCGGTTCAGTGCAAAAAGTGGTGCATCTGCCAGGGGATTCCATTTTGTTTACCAAGGTAAATTTAGCATAAAATTTTTCTTTAGTCTATTCCTTGTGTGCTGAAAAGAAGTGTAGACTACTGGAGAATACACTGGACTGGAATTTTGAAGGTTTCTCAAATCTGACATTGAGTAGCTGTGTGTTCAGGCAAAGATTTTTTTATAAACTCTTCTACTTTAATCATTATAAAATTAGAACATTGAACTGAATGGTGTCTTATGTCCCTTTGGGCTCCAAGTGTTATGATTCTATGAATATTATGTTATCACTATATTTGACAGTGTCTGTTATGAAATGTAGTGGGTAAAGTTTTTGTTAAATGTCTATAGTATTCAAAATACCAATAGAAGTTTCAGTTGTAAAATGAGCAATTAATATACATATGTACCGGTAATGCTTTAATTCATGTAATCAAATATGCTTAGGGAAATCAGAATGTTGATTTTAAAATTAATTGTTTAAAGTTGAAATTTTAAAGTAAATATCAGTGTTGATTTTAATTTTAATGACATGGCTACAATACAGCTTCATTTATCTGGCATCAGTAGAGATAAAAAAAGTTTTCTAAATAACTGGTTTACTTCTTCAATGATTATTTCCACCCCTTTACTACCTACTTAATTTTTATGTAATTAATTCTAAAATGTCTTCTGGATTTGGCGGGGTCTACTTTTCTTGTTAACTCAAGATTGTTAGTCTGAACGTGCCCTATTATTTTATGGGAGAATTTACTTTTATTTCTGAGTTGTCTTATTTGTTTCATTTATTTCATTTTCCTGTATATCAATAGTCACAATTTTTTCTGCCAACGTACTTGCCACAAACAGCCTCCCCCACCTTCTTCTGCTTTTCTGCCTCTATTCTCTTGTGACTTGAGAAATCACATAACTTAGAAAATTGTATATTATGTTCAAGTCAGTGAATCTCCGAGTTAGGGGATAAGGAGTAAAGTGATTCTCTCACATTTTCCCCCTCCTACCCTGCCCCCCTGTTTTGGACACTTAGACTCCTTTTTCATATACTTTCAAGCTTAAGGCTGTTAGAGAAATAATTCATTCCATCTTCAAACATTTATTAATCACTTGCTGTGTGTGAAACCTTTAAATAGGTGCTTAGTGAAGATGAAGTTCAATAAATAAGGAGATATTTGTTAAGTACGTACTCTGTGCCAACCAATGTATTAAAGCTCAGGAGAGGAAATACAAATACTGCCTGTCTCCAGGGAGCTCACGTACTAATCGAGGAGGCAGCAAAGTAGACACATACATGCAGTGATAGAATAGAAAGAAGGCGACCTTGACAGGAAAGCCCAAGTCACTAGGGAGACTGAAAAATCCCCCCCCCCCCCCAAAATGGTTCAATTTTAAATGAAGCCAGAAGTATCAAGAGGCAGAGGTGAGGAAAAAAGCATTTAGACCATGAGGTTGGAGGGACAGTCCAGTATAAAGGTCCAGAGATAGGAGATGGAATGCACTGAATGAGGATCAGTAATCTGGCTAATATCCTCCAATAGTAGAAGAGGAGAGTAAAGCATGACGAGCCTAGAAAGGTAGAAAGACTAGATTGTGATAGGCTTTAAATGTCAATATCTTGATATTTGACCCGGAGGTAATAGGGAGCCTACTGCAGTTTGTTATCTAGAGGAGATGATGTGGTCAGGCCTATACTTTAGGGAAATCACTTGGCAGCTGTGTGGAAGATGGAATGGACTTGGGAGACACTTAGAATACCATTGTTATGGTCCAGGAGAGAGGTGGTGAATATCTGAAGTAGGATGATGGATATATGAATAGAGAGAAGGAGGGAAATGACTTGGACTAAAAGGGAGGAATACTGTGTTTAGTAGTTATGAGGTGACTGTGGAGATAGTGAGTGATGGGATTCAATAATTGTTCAAAAGGCATTTATTAAATGCCTACTATGTGCCAGACATTGCTCTAAATGTTAGAGACAAAAAGAAAAAAAAATTAAATAGGCTACCCTCAAGGAGTCATTATTCTAATGTGACAGAAACCATATGGCAGAAGACTGAGGGAGTACATGATGGTGAGCAAGTTAAGGAAACAAGTTTAGATTACATTTTAGAACATTAGTTGTGAAAGATAGAAGATAGGACAATAACTTATATGGGAAGAAGATTCAAGGGAAATTTCATTAGTTTGTTTTAGGATAAGGAATATCTTAGTATGTTTATAATGTGGTCTGTGTCAGCTCTGAGAATCCTGATCATCAGCCACTCTCACAGATGAGCTCCCCAGAGCTAAGTTAAATCTCCCCCTATGGATACCAGAGGATGCCTTCTAGAGGATACAAGGGTGATTCTCTAAAACCATTGGCTTACTCCTTCCAATGACCCATATCCAGGAGGATTAGCAATTGAGAATCATTTAGTACAGCATTAAGCAACCTTTAGAAAGAGGTGTTTTCTAAAGTGATGCAATAAGAAAAGTTGGTGTAAAACATCCCCAAAAGTCTATGTCATGTTCTCCCCCAACTACCTGCAGAGTTCAGTGGAAAATGGACTCGAGTTTAGAGAGCAGATGTGGCAAAGGGGTATCACACATCCTAAATGACAGAAAACATTTCTTTTTTCCCACCTATAGGATATGGAAGATTTTCTCATTTAGCATAGTGTTGACTTTTTGTCTGACTCCTTGTAGAACCATGAGTGTAGTCTCCTTGGCTCCACATGATGCACACACTGCCACTAACTGATTCAGACACAGATGGGAATATAAGAAGTTCAACATTTCCCAAATCCTTAGAAGCTAACAGGTCCTTCTCTAGTTAAAGGTAGTTCCTTCTCAGGAGATTCAGGTAGAACTCCATACTCACTCCACTCTCTCAAATGAATACTTTCATAATTCCTTAATAATTTCTTCTAATCTCTCCTCCAATAGGGCATAATCAACATCATTTAACATTATCCAAAGGAGTTATATCATATTTAATAAAGTCTTTTGATTTACTAATTAATAGATTTTCTCACTTTGTTAGGGTGTCATAAGTAAAACAGAATCCTCAGGATTAGCAAGGAAATGGAGCCAGTAGAGGAGACATTAATGGTGCCAGAGAATGATTTGAATAATACTTTCTTTCTGCCCTCTTGAAGTTTGTGACTTAAGTGGGTGATATGACTTGACTTGAGCACAGGGAATTACAATAGTACATGCAAAATGTCTTAGGGAGGTGTTAATTGTCCTTAGTTTTCAAAGAGGATCATGACATCAGAGAGGTGATGCCATGACATGCAAGTGAATTGTACTTAAGTAAGAGAGAGTTGTGTAAAATTATCAGCCTCAATTTCTCCTCCAGAGCCATCTGGGTCCAGATATAAGATCAGGACAACTAGAGATTGTCTTCCTTCCTTCCTTTCTTTCCTTCTTTCCTTCCTTCCTTCCTGCCTTCCTGCCTTCCTTCCTGCCTTCCTGCCTTCCTTCCTCTCTGTCTCACTTCCTCTCTTACTGTCTGTCTCTGGTTTTTTTTTAAAGAAGCCATCCTTTGCCTCATTTATTATTAAACCTTAATGACCGAATGGCCATTGCCTTAGTCAAACCGAGATTTATCAAAGACCTTACAAAAATGAAGGACAAAATAAATGCTAAGAGACGACCAAAGAGATCATCACCAACAACAAGAGTGACTGGGGAAGGTGGTTATAATAGGAAAGATTAAATGCTGCTAATCTCTGATTTAGTAGACTGTTAAAATTGTTTTATTTTATGGAGATGTTATAAATGTTGAATTTTTTAAAAATTATTTTTCATGTTTTTTTCCCCTCCCCGTTGGGGTAGGCCAGGAATAGATTGCTAACTATTTCCCCCTCCTTGATCAAGCCTCTTCCTAGCAAACAAAAAGGGACATTAAAAAAAAAAGCTAGAGTTAAAGTCTGTTACATTGTTTATAGATCAGTTCTATTCTAATGCTTTTAGCTCAGATCCAATGCAAAACGCATTCCCAGAAAAGATTTCTTATAAAAATGCTGCACTGTTCAGTCATGGGGTATTCTAGACTGTAATAAAGAAATAGACAGGGAATGATTGATTGATTCAAGAAAAAGTTAAGGAACCTCTGAAGTGAGTTGAAGTAGCAATTGTTTGAGGCATGGTAACGTCTCACTGAGTTAAAATTACGTATATAATTGGTCTAGGCTATCTCATTGTGGCAAAGTAAAGAATTGTGTTAAAAAAAAAAAGTAGAAAAGTAGCAGGAGAAGCAATGTCACTTCCCCTCTCACAGATACAAAGAATAGAAAGGCAAACCAGCAAGGAAGCTTGGACTTCCTTACACAGGGTACAAATCTAGGCTTTGCACCTACCTCTCAGTATTAAACACTGGAAAATAATAGAAAAGTTTAGGAAGTAGTTGACCAAATGGCTAGAGTAGAGGAGAAAATAGAATTCTGGGTATCTGTTTTAAGCTTGGTTGTACTAGCAATTTAAATAAATATCAGTCTATATGTATGTGTGTATCTGTGTATATACACATACATATATACTATGTGTAATACAGATATAGATATCTACATGTTCGTGTGTATATGTAGATAGTACATGCATGCATATATGTGTATATGCATGATATGCATACATATATACATACATTTATAAACATGCATATACACACACATCTATATCACTTAGTGATTTTTAAAAGCCTTGTGTACTTCATTTGTCTGATCTGTTGCCCCTGGGACCATGTTAAAACTGATGTCTTTTCATCAAAATCATATTCTTTGGAGGAATAGGTTTCTGATCACAAATGCAATTTAAGAATTCACTCAAGAGCAACTAGAGAAAGTTTTCAATGTATATGAAAAGTCAAATTAAACATTTTTTCATGAAAGATAGTCATATTGAAGCCTAGAAATTATTTGAACTGCACTGTGTAAAATTCCAATGAATTGTGTTTTCATATACCACTTAGAGTTTTTTCCTTTCATAAATTATTAATGCTTGAAATTGCACAATGACATTTTAAAAAAAACCAGTAATAGAATGACTAAACCTTGTTAACAGGCTGACAGTATGTACATACATACACATGTGTATATGCATATATATGCATGTGTATGTATATATACACACACACACACACACACACACACACACATATACAGTATCCACTTACTTCAGGGAAAACAGTTATAGTAGAAGGGCAAAAAAAATACATATGGCTTTAGCTCTATAAGGTCTTAATTTTCTGTCAAACTTGCATAGAAATATTTCATAATCAGGCCACAAAGAATATTTAATAATAACTTTAATGATGGTGTTAACATATCTATCAAACATTTTTCAGTAAATGGTTGTCTAGTGGACTCTACAATATGCTGGGGTGTCATGGCATTTTTAGACTCAGTCTCTATGTACCATTTTTTTTTTTAATTAGAGCCCCTACTGGGTGCTGTTAGGCAGGTTACTTCACTTGTGTGAGACTCACATTCCTCATCTATAATGTTAGATCTATAATGTAAGCTATTGTTTAGCTCTTACTTAATCTTTGAACATTCTATGAATTTTTAGGATATGGCAGCCACAGAACTATTGGGAGACACTGTAACCATTTCTCATTCTCTAGCATTATGAAAGTTCCCAATGAGAGTTTTGTATTCCCAAACTGGACCAGGATTTCCTGGGAATTCAGAGGACAGGGATCCTATGCCATGGTTCATTAACATGTTATATGATAGTCTCAAGACAGGATAAAATTCCTCTCTAGCCAATTGTCCTTGTTGGCTATATTTGTTTTTTCACTGTGTGTACATGCTTGGAACTACCATCACTCCCCTTTCTACTTCTCTTCCTTATCAATTTCTTTTTTGTTTGTTTTTGGTTCTGTGTCTGAGGACATTGGGAAACTCACTAATTAGGTTGGTTATTCTATAAGAGGCAACAATGGTATTGGCTGATTTCTGTTCTAAGAGAAATCTGCATATTCATTCATATTCACTTTTCTTTGGTTAGTCTTTATCATTACATTAAAGAACTGTGCAACTTAAGTGTTCTCATCACTGAAGCTTTTGTCATTTATCATTTCATTAATTCCTGATATATCTAATATATCTGTATCTTCCAAATCAATGCCAGTACTTTTAGGTTTATTAAACAGGATTGTTTTTGTTTCTTTTTTTTTTTTTAAAGATAATATACTATTAAGTTGTGCTACCTCATTCATTTAACTCTAGTGTCAACTTAAAATACTATATAATAAATGACTGGTATATTTATTGTTCATACACCATAATTACTAAGCATAGCATGTTCTCCATGGAGCTTCAAGGTTCAGAATGGGAGATGACACTTTTGGAGTCAGTAAAATCTTAATTCTTCTCCTACCCTCCATTAGATTATAAACTCCTCAGAAATATATCTATGTTATATCTCACTCAACTTAGTGGGCACTGAATAAATATTTGATGCATTGTTATGACCACTTCTTATGAGGTGGCTTAAAATTGTGTAAGGTTTTAGTGTTTTATTTTCCCATTCCAGTCCCCTGAATAAAAAACTTGAATTTTAGAAGACATGTAGGAAAGAAATAGTCCTGGTCTGGTAAAAAATTGAGCTTTAATTTCAGTTCTGCCTTCAAATAAGTAATAATTTTTCATATGTTATTTGATTTATATAGGGCTATTTTTTCCTCATAAGGCAAGTGGATAAATCAACTGCTACTGTCCTTCAATGATGATGATCTGTGAACATGCTTCCTTGGCTCAGTTGAGAAAAATAAAAATTTTCCCACAAATGGATAAAACACAAAAACAGATCCAATATACAGAATTGTCCTATTCACACATTTGAAAGGCAACACATAGTGGAACAGTTAAATCTGAATTGGAAAAATCTGGATTCATATCTCACCTCAAATACATTCTAGCTATTTAACTTTGGGAAAATCATTTAATGTCTCTGGGCACATGTTCTTCATTTGTAAAATGAGGGGCTTTGGACAAGATGGTGTCTAAATCCACAACCTTATGATTTGTAATCCCTAAAACTTAGAATTGAACTCAGCAAAAGTGTTGGAAGAAACCTCAGCAATTCATAAGTAGGAGTAGAAAATACAAAGTAGAAGCTTATGTGTACATTTGTATAGACAGCTCTTCTCCTTTCATTTTTTCCTTTTCTTGTGGTTTATTGATATGCAAATTTCATGTTATTATTGATTTTTCCCTACTATTCATTTCTTTTTCAATATTAGAAACAACACATGAAAGCTTAGTAGTTTATTTTCTGCTTGTACTGAACTTAAATTTATATCAAGAAAGTAAGAAATACATACTTATTTTTTCTCTAAAGACGCTAGAATATAAAAGTTTAGTTTGTATCCCAGTGAATTTGATTTGAATTCAGTTGCTGCTAGATGTAGACAGAAGAATTAAAAAATGTTTTAGTAATTGGAAAAGATTGATTTTGGAAAAAAGGAAATACTACCTTTGGATCATAAAATGAATCAAGACAGCTTACTTCACTTGCATGCTGATGCTTAAATTTATATTTTTACTACATTTAGTTTTAAAAGGGATACATTGGACAAACCACTGTATATTCATTTCTGCACTTCAGTCTGCTTTTGGTTTTGATGATTATCAATAAGACTACTACATTTTCCTCCCTTTTCTCTTCTTATTAAAAAAAATGCATATAGTTGCAGAACTGACTATTCCCCAGCATCATAAACTTCCCCAGAGATCGGCAACCGGTCTCTGTCTGAGCACACTAATCTGGCCTGCAAAGTCAATCATTTTATTTATCACCCTTGATTCCAGATTGACCTTATTCCTTTTCACTTTTCCACTGGGCTGATTTCAATTTTGTTTCACAGCAGTGTGAAACATTTACTAAAAGATAGAGAATAATTACTCCAGTAAATGGAATTTATCTCATGCTGGAAATGCCTAGCTTAACATCAAGAAGTATGGGGAATGGCTGATGGGGGGAAGGGAGGGGGGGAAGAACATTATTCTATCCCTTCCCCAAAGACATTGCACAGATCACATCGATAACTTCATGTCTAGATTCCATAGTTCTCTCTTGTCCCACTTTTATTTTATCTTATATTTTCATTTAATTTTATGCCAAATTCTCCTCTCACCTAGGCTAGATATGCTGCAGCCACTCATGGCTCCATTCCACTATTGGCAGGCTTGGGGGTTTAGAACTCATCATTTGGGTGCTAGACTTCATGTAGATGGCTTCGTAATAGAGTTAGCTTATTGCCGCTCAGAAATGTGAGCTCAAGTGATAAACCAACCTCAGCAGCCATAGTAGTAGAAATTACGGGTATATACAAGCATGCCCAGCTCCTGCCCCACTTTCTAAGAAATGTCAAATTAGTTTCTTTTCTGTGTTTTCTAATCTTCTTTCTCAAATGGACACCTCTCCAATTTTATTCAGGCGTGGGTTCTGTTCAGTTGACTTTAATACACCAGCTACTGTCATAAAAACAAAAATTAACAACAACAAAACCTCTGCTGCCTCACCTGTTGTCTTTTCTCCGTACCCCTGCAGTCCTATACAGTCTTCATGCAGTGAAGATCTTATTACATCTTGTACATAGAAACACTTTCAAAAACTTCCCCTTTTTCCTTGATAATTGAAGTCTAAATAGAAAAATAATTAGGAAGATATTTCTCCATCATTTAAGAGGTTCTCAAACATTGTTTGTTGTAAACAAATTTGGCAAATAGCTCTCTCCCTCCCTCCATAGCTATGTTGCAATCATAAAACATGTCCAAAACATGTGGAAAGGAGCAATGATAATTTTAAAGTAATATACTTTATAGTATCTGTTAGTGCAAAATTATAAGCATCTAGGTCTTACTTCTTGTTTTAATTGTTTTTTTTAAAAAGATCCAGGCTTTAAATAGTGTTTTTGTTTTTTACACTGCTGAGATCATGGAGTATCGGAATCTGAAGTCTGTTACCCAATTTTATTCACTTTAACATCTTATTGTACATAATTTTAGATCCTGAATAGAACTTAGGTCAGTCAAAATAATCTCCTTACCACTGTTCTAAATGAATTGCTTTTTTTGGCAATGTTTCATAATGCAAGCTATGGCATGGTTCATCATTGTTCATTTTCAAGACCAGACAGTAGTTCTATAGCATAGAAAAAGAACGAATTCTGAAAGAAAAAAGAAGTACTCTTATAGAGTTGCATATGTTGTGAATAAAGAAATGAAGGTAGAGAGATAAATGAAGGTACTGTCGTGGATATTTTAGGTTTGGGGCATCATAGTATGTTAGAGCTGGAATGGAATTTAGAGGTCATTACAATCCACTTATTTTACTGAAACTGACACCCAGAGAAGAAGAAAAGTGATGTGGCTAAGGTCATACAGTTAGTAGCAGACCAAATAATCTGAATCCAAATTTTGACTCCAAATCTTTCCACTGTACTACCTTGACTCAATTATAAAACTAAATAAACATTGACATTAATAGCAGATAACAGAAATGCAAGAAAATGTATCACTTTATTCAAATTTTAGAACAAAAAGACTTCATTAAATTCATATATACATATATGTATATACACACATGCATGTGTGCATACATATATATATATATATATATATATATGTGAGTGTGTCTCTATGTATGTATATTTGGACTAGACCTATAATTTCATTGGTTTAGAAATCTCCTCAGGAAGAACTTCCTTTACCAAAGCAGGTCAGTAAAGATTCTCTACAACTTACAGGGTGAGAGTTGCCTGGGACCACTGACAGGTTCAGTGATTTGCTCAGGATCAAATAGGGAATACATGTTGGAGTGAAACTTGAACTCGTGTCTTTCTGACTCTGAAACAAGCTTTCAATTCAATATTCCAAGGCATTTCTTGGGGGTGTGTCTATGTCACTAAAAGGCATACATTCTCTCTCTTTCTCTCTCTCCTTGTCTCTCTTTCTCTCACTCTGTCTCTCTCTTTCTCTTTCACACACACACACACACACACAAACACACACACACACACATGCGCGCACGCACACACACGCACGCACGCACACACACGCACGCACACACACACACACACACACACACACACCCCTCTACCATAAAGATAATGCACTGGAATCATAGACACTTGAATTTTCATATAGATTTGCTACAATCTCAGTGGTGTTGGGCAATAAATTCTGTATTATATTTAACACATTTAATAAACTAGGGATTACAGTGCTTACCTCACAGGATTGTTGTGAGGTTAAAATGAAGTAATGAATGGGAAAATATTTTTAGAAAACCTATGTATGATGTGTATATAAAGTATAATTATTATTTAATGTTTTTTCTATGTTCACTTTAAATTCATTTAAAAGACATTGCCATTTATTACATGGGAATAATATTATTTTTCCTTCTTTGGAAAAAAACACCATTACTCTTTAGCTGTTCCACGTACAAGTGATACACAGTGCAGCTCTGTCCCAGAGCCTAGATATGGAAGGAGAATTGGCTCTGAATTTTCAGCCGGTTCAATTGTTCGATTTGAATGCAACCCTGGATATCTACTTCAAGGCTCCAAAGCAATCCGGTGCCAATCAGTGCCTAATGCGTTGGCTCAGTGGAATGACACAATACCAAGTTGCATAGGTAAGCAATTATTGCCTAGGTTTAGTAGTGCACGTGAGCCCTAAATCAGAATTGGACAGCAGTTTCAGAAAGCAGTTTTTCCTACACGTATATATTCATTCACCATCAATTAATAACGGTCATGTCCAATTTAAAAGGGCAATTTGTCATGTCAGAAATAATTGAGTACCAGCTGGAGGATAGGAAATATAGTGTTTCTTATAATAACCCATTAGACGAACAAGTATGATGCATGTTCCTCCACCCCTTTGAATATTTATTAACTATGTGACCAATTCTAAAGCTATAAATATAGTACATTAATCTGGGTTTTTTTTTGAAAAGTAATATGTTGATAGATCTTTTACATGTTGTCCCTTTAGTGAATTTGTGCTGATGAATTATTGAAAAGTCATAGGCAAATACTGAGCAAACAACAATGGTTCTGTCAGTTGTGGCTTATTTGCTTCATTTTATGTAAAAGCCTCTGGCAGAATTATGCTCGGTTCTTTGCATTCATTTGTACATTTCAAGAGTGTTTTCTCTCTGATTTTGCTCATAAATTCCATTAATATAAAATAAGAAACCAAATACTTAAGTCACATTAGATTAATTATTCTAAACAGCACTCTTTTCCATTGTTATAGACCATCCTAGTTAATATTCAAAATAATTTTTGCCCGTATATTCAATATAATTAATTGTGTAAATATCATAAGATGATTTTTTAAAATTAATAAAATATGTCAATTTCTGTATTGATTCAAACCTGCCATATGTGGATTGTTGCGTTATGTTTGAAAACCCTCTTAATAGTGGATCATATCTCAGAAACTCAAGCAATACATCACATTCTACTTTATGTTCACAAACTATGTACTTAAATACAATAATGCTTTCTAGTTCCCTGCAGTGGTAATTTCACACAAAGGAGAGGTACTATCCTCTCCCCCGGTTATCCTGAGCCCTATGGCAACAACTTGAATTGCATATGGAAGATCATAGTCACAGAGGGATCAGGAATTCAGGTGAGTACCTGTCTTGCAAAATGGGGAATGCTTAGCCTCAGAACTTTGTAGTAGTTTATTGATATCTTTTTATTTTAAATTTGTGGAAAACAATTGGTTTTCTAGTGGTTTTTGTTTTTAATTGATAACTTCTAATGCTTTGTAATTCAGTAAAATAATAATGGAGAAGAGGAAAGCCAAATCTATCAATTATTATATTTTCTGTAATTCATTATGTCTGTATACTTACAGAACTCTGGCTACCTTTGTCTAAATCTTTCCGTGTTTCACACGCATCGAACGTTGGTTATTTTGTTTTATGTTAATTTACTATTATGATTTTATGTCATTATAATTCATTATACAGTATCTGTTTCTATAGCTTTACCTTGTGCATGTCTGTCTTTGGTTGCTTTATTTGGTGTTATTTTAATCTATAATTTTATGACATTTGAATTCATTATATCTGTATCTTTACGTACATTTTCATGTACAATTCCATTGTGTTCACTCTTGGTTCCTTTCTGTGGTGTTATTTTTATGGTATTTGTATCTATGTCGAGTCAATATTTATACTTATCTTTCATGTATCAATCCTTGATAACAATAATATCTATATCTTCATCTGCATCTGTTTCTCTAACTTTCTCTTGACATAGTTCATTTCTTTTTCATTTCACGGTTGCTTTCTTTGGTGTTATTTATATTGTATCCCTCTTTATTTCATTGAGAATATTTATTTAACATTAGTCTTTAAATAAAAAAAAATAGTTAACCTAACCTCATTATGTTCCAGATTCAAGTGATCAGCTTTGCCACAGAACAAAACTGGGATTCCCTTGAAATCTATGATGGTGCAGATATGACTGCACCAAGACTTGGAAGTTTTTCAGGTAATAAAACTATAAGTTCTTTCTCATTCCATAGAACTCAAATTAAACTTTCTAAACAATTGCAAAAGTAGCTATGTACACCTAAAAATAAAAAAATTGTTTTAAATTTTGACACCTATTTTTCCCTGTATTATTTTTGGATTTTTAATTGCATGAATACAATCTATTATTTGTATGCATCTTAATAAATTTATCAGCTTACATTTGATATGAAGTTAATATTAAGCATTTACCTGAGAAATGATTGTTTAATGTGCATCAAAATGCCATATCAAACCAAATAAAAAATATAGACTTACATGAACAGATACTCATTTTTGTGCTTATTCTCATTGATATTGTAAATTTTACTATTTATGCTTCAAAGAAGGTGATTGTTTTTCCATTTATTTCCTAATGAAACATCAAACATAGTCCTCTTCTTGCATAGACTCAAGCACAGATTCAGCAAGAAGAGGAAGTGAGGTAGTGGAGTGACAAATGAAAACAGCCTCTCCAGTTACCTTTTTGGTCACCACTCCCAAGCAGTGCTGCCTCCTCCTTGCCATGACTGTGAACACTGCCAGGATTCTTGGAATCATTCATTGGTTTTCAGAATATTTATAAAGTTGTCATTTGAGTTTGTAGCAACCTAAATCTAATGATGATAAGAAGATATTCATGATGCATGTATTTTTTAGAATATTTGTTACACACACATAAAGAACATCAGATTCATTTTGGAAATTTTTTTTTAAAATCAAGCCATTTAGGTAAAAGCCTTTTTTTCGTTCAGAAAAACTGAAATATGCACATGCATACACACACACACACGCAAGCACACAAATGAGAAAAATGTCCAAGCACAAACATGTGTTGTTTTAAGTTGTAGCAGTAAAGAAGCACTTTTTTTGCTCCAATTCATTTGCAAATTAGTCCTGGGAAAAGACTTTGTAAATGGCAGTTTCACTTTGCCTTCTGTGTGCTAACCATTGATTTCAATATCGCCATTACTAGTAATTAAGTTTAATAAGTAAAGAAATGGAAACCTTACCTAGCCCAGATAGGGACACAAAGGTGAGATTTCAACCATTTAAGTGGATGCTATTTCTCATAGTATTTAAATAGAAAAAAAAAAGTCTCATACTGTATAGTGAATGTGTGTGTGTGTGTGCGCGCGCTTATGTATGCACAAGTGTGTGTCTGTGTATGTATATGTGAAATTAGTCTGATTCTTAGTCCTTCAGATATAGAACATGTTTCAACTAATGAGTGATTTTAAATTTATCTTGAAGACTCCTCTAAGTAGGACTGAATTCAATTAAAGATGAATATTAAGGTATCTTAGTTACTCAGATAAATTAATCAAATATTCAATATAGTTATTATTAGCAATGTGGGTCTTACTTAAATTTTATATTAGTAACATATAACTTCTCCCAAACAGATTTAAAAACTGTACATTTTAGAAAATAAATAGTACACTGAATGAATAAATAACCTTTAGAATTTCAAAGAAGTCAACAGACATGAAGATAAGAAAGTCAATAGTACTTTTAATAGATCAATATCTAGTGGAAATAGTTCAGTTGAAAGCTAAAGAATGTCTATGCTTTGTCTAAAGGCATTTTCTATGGAAATAAGTAGTTCGTGCTTGTTGAGATTTTTTTATGTTCTTTATGGATGTCTGAAGTACTGCTTTTCTAATTTAAAAAAAATGTGCACCTTTTCTTGTTGTTGTTCTAATAAACATGAAAAATGGAAATAGATATTAACTTTTTATCCACTGGGTTTCCAAGCCTTTTAGCATGCATTCTAGAAACAATCCAGGAATGTTTATTTAGTACATATTTTAAATTTTCTAGGGCCATATTTGTAAACTACTTAGTTTTGGACCATTTTCATGAACGTCTTATATCTTTTCCCCAACATCATCTCTTTTTACATACTTATGTATAGGGATTTTGTGCAAGGTTGATGGTAATCCCAGCACATCTTAAAAAGCTGATTGAACCAACTTACATAATGATACAGTTAATGTTTTTTAAGTGGTTGTCATCATAGGATGGATTGGAGAGCATATAATTGAGGTGAGAAGAGTCATTTGATGGCTACTACATATAAGACTCAAGATGACTCAGGGGGTCAGTTCTGAATGACTAGGAAAAAATTATGGGAGCATTAACAAAAATAAGGCAGGGAAATCACTTTTAGAGAGGGAATAAGGAGAAAAGGAATTTTTTTAAAAATTAAATTCAATAAAATTATTCAAAATTTCCTCTGGGCAAGGAAGTGTGCTAGGTGTTAAGGGAGGTGCCATAATAAATAAAACAGTTTTGCCCTTGAGGAGCTTACAGTACAGAAGGGATGATGAAATATGTATATGGAGGTCTATAAAACAAAGATAAAGTGAATTCTTGAACTAGAAGAGTTAGTCATCAAATAATGTCATAAGGTGCACACAGAGAAAAATATGACAAATGCATAAATTAGATACAGAGTGTTGGGTGATGACAGAACAACTGGTAAAAATATGGGATTAAAGCCTGGGATTGATAGCAGGGCTAAAGATAACTGATTTAGGAGTTTTGTCCACACAAAAAGAAATCAGGCTATATTCTCATCTGTGATAAACTATTGATCTTCTCCCATGATTTTAGGTGAACTTTTATTCAGTTCACTAGGCCTCCAGTTTCTCATTTGTAAACTGAGGGTCCTGAGGCAGATGTGGTGCCCTGCATCTGTTATCTCTACTACAAGGGAGTTTGAGGTTGGTGGGTCAAAGTCAATCAAGTAACTATATTATGCACCAATATGGAAGGGAGGCTGCCAAAGAAGGTCAAAATTGAGCAGGTTAAATCTCCCAGGCTTACTCATTAGTGAGATCAGGCCTGCGAGGGACTGCTGCACTTCTAGAGGGACCTAGTCTCAAAAAATACCATAAACTAAGTTCTGATCTAGGTCATCTTCAAACTTTCATACATTAAGAAAGAGTCCAAGTCCTGACAATAAATGAGGTCTTGCATTTATTCTAGTCATGTAAAAAAGCATTTACTTGGGCTTACTATGTGCCAGGCACTGTACAATCATGGGAATACAAACAAAGTGGAGTCAGGGGTATGTCCTGGAGAGAAATGGAAAAATGACTAACCTGGATATTTTCCTAAAAATGGAAATTCTGGGAGGAACCAGACAGAGGAAGAAGTCACAGGGGTAGAGGATACTTCTAATGTGAGAAGTCTGGAGGGGAAATAACCTTCTAGGATGAGGATGATTCTGTGGCATGATAGAGAAAGTCCAGAGAGTCAACAGTGCAGCCTCTCCCTTTTCCTTATCATTCATCAGTCTGCTTTCATCATTTTTCCCTCCTATCCATCCTTTCCCTTCTATTCTCAATGCCAGCACCCTAATAGATGTGCTAAATCCCTTAGGACAGAAATATGCCTTGCTTTCTGTCTCACTGTGATGATATCAGTTGCATTAATTTGTATATAGAATTATAATGCTAGAGGGAATATGAATATTTTACTATTCAATCAATCAACGAATAAAAGAATCTGCAGCAGAAATTGTGCCCCATACCTTCCTTGTCTACTTTCCCAAAAGTAAAATAACAGGCTTCAAAATAATATAACAAGCCATTATTAGTTATCATAAATAGCATTATTTCCTGAAGCAGTTTATAGTAAGTTATACTGTTTATGGCAAATTTTATTAACTTTCAACATGTTAGAAGAATCTGCCTATAAAATTTTTCTTTCCCTGGAGGGATTATATATGAATACATATGCATGGGTGTGTATATATATTTTACATATATACATATATATAAAAGCATATATGTGTGTATCAGGTTTGGAATAAAAGTATTTGAATTATTCATAAAATTATGAAGATGCTTTACAGATCACCCAATCTAACTCAGTTATCTGAGAGAGAAGACAACTGAGGGAAAGAAACCTTTAGTGATTTTGCCCATTATCATCCAACTACTTGAATCAGAATAACTCTAGTATCTTGTGTCCCATTGTTTCATTCATGAATTTATTCACTTATTCATTCATTCAGTTCTACTATATGCCAGGTACTATGTTAGGTCTGGAGATACAAAGATAAAACCGAAACAGTGCCTACCCTCAATGAGTTTACATTCTGTTGGAGGAAACACTGTGTACATGAACAGAGAAAATTAAATACAAAATAGATCACAAAATAATTTCTGGAAGTAAGAGCACTAGAACTTGGAGAGATCAGAGTACTTAGGTGAAGTTTTGAAGGATAACTGGCATACCTAAGACACAGAACAGCCAGTACAAAGGCACATAGATAGGAAAGATAATGATGTTTATAGGAAGCAGCATGCTGCCAGTATAGCTGAAATGTATACAGAGTGTTTGAAACAGTCATGGGAAATAAACCTGGAACCAGACTGAACAATTTTAGATGCCAAACAGAGAATTTTGAATTGAATATCAGGATTCATATCTAGAAGGAACCAGCAGACTTTCTTGAACAAGGGAGTGATAAGACCCCATCTTGTTTAAGAATATTAATTTAGTGGCTATGTGGTAGATAAATGAGAAAGAGGAAAGACTGGAAGTGTTCCAATTAGGAGAATATATCAGTAGTCTCAGTGAATGGCAGTAAGTGCCCAAAGTATGGTAGTTATATTACAAAAGGAGAGAAAGGGGTGAATGTGAGGGATGTTGTGGAGATAGAATTATTCTAGTGCTCCTGGCACTAAACCATGCTGCTTTCTCACAACTTGCATGTAGACAGAAATCTGTTGTAAACATAGCTTTTAATAGCTATTACTTAACTTGTACTAATATCTCTTCGAGGAATACCTTTCCTTTGAATCAAGACATACGAATCTTTCTGATCTTTAAGCTTTTTGGTAATTTGGCAAAAAGTATAACTTGACTTGTTTAATTTAAGGCATATAAGAAATAATTCATGTACTAAAGTTCTAATCTGATGCCTCATGAAAATGACTCTTGGTTCTTGAAGATCATGTTGTCATCATTGCACAAGATTGGGCAAAACCTACCAGAGCAGAACTTTAATTACAGTCCCTGTGATACTCAGCCTAGCTAAGGGCTAAGACCCTTTACACCAATTTTGAGCACCAAAAAGTTATTTTTTTAGCTCTCTGATTTATTAAGCTCCATCTCTGTGTTGTTTAGAGGATGAGATTAATAACAGTAGAAATAGTACCATTTTGTTGAAGTATTAAATAAAATTTATTATTTTATTTTTAAAAATTATTTTATAGTTATTACACAGTTATTTCATTTTTGACTCGATACCCTGGGATTTTCTTTTTAAGTAACTACCCTAAAATTCTGGGCCCATCATTATCGATTTCCTCTAAAGAATAACTCATCTCTATCAATTAACTGAATTGTGCTTCCTTATTAAAGTTAAAGAATCATTTTAATAAGACTATAAAATACAATACATTAATAAAGGTTTCTTCATTTGTATATTATAACAAAAATAATTTAATTTGCTTATCATTTTTAAAAGAGCCCATTTTATTGTACTTTTTTAATTTAAGGCTTTGACTGTTCTGGGAATTTCCCTTTCTGTTATTTTCTTATTTCAAAACTTTCTTCTGTATTCTAATTTCATTTTTCAAATATGACCTTAGCTCCTCTGTGTCTCCTACTGATTCTTCAGTTGGTATAACATGAGGTAGGGCATTTTAAGTGGAGAAAGTATTCAATATAAATGAATATATACCTTCCTTTTTCACACAGTTTTGGTTGAAGTCATTCAGAGACCTCTGTGGGAACATCATTCAGTGTTAGTCACAGTGGGAATAGAAAAGAGGTTACCAGTCAAAAGCTATGTCCCATGAATAATGCATTGGATCAACATCTTCCCTGACCAACTATCCACAGTCAGACTTCTGTGTGGTCTTGAAATGTTTTTCCTCCTGATGGCCTTGTCAAATTGACTAAATGGAAAAGGCAAACATTCAAAATGGAAAAAAAAGAAACCAAAGTAGAGAATAAACCATATAAGTAATAAGTATTCATGTGGTGTTTGTATGATTTTGAATGTTCAGCATGTGTTCTCTATATCATGGTACATTAAGAAAACATCCGGCAGAGAACTAAGAAGATAACTTTGTTTTAAAAATACCTGTGGACACAGTTGATATTGAACAATAGAAATAATGAAAACTGATACTATGAGAGACACAGATGACTGAAGATTATTTTGCATTTCCTGATATTAGTAAGACAGATATATTAAAAACAATTCCTGACACTGATATTTAAGGCCTTCCATAATCTATCAAAATATCTTTTTAGCATTAGCATATTCTACTCTTATTTCTGTTTTCTACAATTCAGTTGAAAGAATACTAGGATCAATCCTAAAATGCCATTGAGTCCACCCCTTCATTTTACAGATAAAGAAATTAAGGCTCAGAAGGTTTAAGTGATTTACCTTGGATTACAGGTTGTCTCAGGTGGGATTTGAACTGAAGTCTTCCTGATTCAAAGTTTACTGTCTTATCTACTGTACCATGCTGATATATGCATGTGTCTGCATGGTACAAAGCTGACTCTGTCTCCTTTTATATTTTGTTCTCCCATCATAGACATCTGCTTCCATTCTTTTAAGTTTTTAAGACTATTGTCTCTGTAAAATTTTCCCTACTTTTCCCAAATATAAATGATCACTCCTTTCTCAGATTCCTATTCTACTCTCTTTGATTCTTTCCTTATCTTTCCATTATATTACAACCTATTTTTAAAAAGTTATTGGGAATTTTCCTTTATCTCATGTACTAGAATATCTATATGCCCATTAAGACAGTAGTCTATATATCATAATTTAATAAATAATTGGTATTTGAGGAACAGAATTAAATTGCTTTGAAGAAATAAGCACACCTATTCAAATGTTTCACATGTGAAAAAATGATGTTAGAAAGTGGCATGAATTGGAATTAAGGTTAAACTACTTTTTTCTCTTGCAGGTACTACTGTGCCGGCACTGTTGAACAGTACCTCCAATCAACTCTATTTGCACTTTCAATCAGATATTAGTGTGGCAGCAGCTGGCTTTCACCTGGAATACAAAAGTAAGACCTGCTATCTGACCTTTCAGACTTGACATGTTATCACTGGTTTTATGAGAAAATTGTTTTATGCTGTAAATACAAAGTGAAACACAATGTTAAGCCAAAAGTCATTTTTAGAACTTGTGGGAAATCACCTCTCATTGAAATTTCGTCAGAAAATACAAGGAAAATGTGTTGCCTTGTATCTTGGTGAGAAAATGTAAGAATGTCTTAAAGATCCTGATTGAGGTAGTTAGTTTAATGACGTTATAACATCCTTGAAAATTAATTTAGTTTTATTGTGAAATCTATACATGTATACTTCTTAATACCTAAAAAATACAGTTAACCCCGTGTATTAATTTGCAATTTATTTGCATGACTTTTCTATTTCTCTTCTCAAAGAAGTCTTAAAAATCTGTACTAACAAAGAGCAGCAGCTCCAGTGCTGATGTCTGTGTATTATTCATTTTAATTGGAAGTGTAGGCATTGCAAAGGAGGCTCTAACCTTTTAAAAATGAATGTGAGGCTGAGTTAATAGTCTGATAAATGGGATGACAAAGGTCAAATTCACAAATCTTCTTTGACGTTTGATTATGCAGGTAAACCTTGTAAAAAGAAGAAATAAGAATTTCCAGTGAGAGTGAAGTTTATTTTAGAACATGTTTTCAAGCACTAAAAATGCTTAATGTTGATATTCATCTCCCTTAATAAGCTGTTGCAAATAAGCAAATACATAGATAAACTTTAATAAGTGATCTTTTGAATTGAGATAAACAGTTTTTGAGAATGTAAATGCATAGATGTTTCTGAAAGACTAGATTTCCAGCTGATGATAAGCATTCAGAACCAGACACAAACCACAAGACAGTCTCATATTCTGGTAAAATTCCCCTTCTTAAGGCCACCATTTGTATGCAAGTTTGCAGCAATTTATTTGAATAGGACTCCATTAATGACTGTGCAAAATGAGGCCTTGGATATTATTTACATGGGCTACATATGGAGAATTTGCTCCCCTTTTTGACATATTTTTTGAACATCTGTAGATGGTGAATTATGAGGTTCATTTCCTACTAGTAGCTAACAGATGCACTCATTCATGTGGTGATATTATGGGTGATGAATGCTCTTACCTAGTACTCTCAAGGTGGTCCTGACTCTTCTGGCTTCACATCTACTACCAATGTGGAAAGATGTTATTAAAATAATTTGTCTACAAATTTCCATAGAGCTATAAGGACATTTGCTTCACCAACATAGTCATCTGTGGTTTGGTTTTATTACTAGAAAGTAGACTTATTAGAAGAAGAAAATGAGTACATATCTCACTGAAAGGAAACAGCTTTGAGGCTTAAGTCAAGGTCCTTGTTTCTGTATTTTTTTCCTTTGGTAGTATGTGGTACTAATTTGACACATTTCTTTTTTTTTTTTAATTTTCTAACTCAAACCTCTTCATATCTCTTTTTCTAGTTGTCAAGTATGATGATGTCTATGTCTATCATTCTGAATATAATGGCTGGAAATATGGATAATCTGAAGTTATAATAAAACTAATGCTACTGAAATCACCAATGAAGGGGTAGCATTGTTTAGTCTGTAACCTGTGGGGCTTAAATTTAATGCCTTTAATATGTTGACCTAATACAATGCTCAACATGTATAGGGTACTTAATAAGTTGTTGACTAATTGACATGACTAAATAAAACATTTATGTCAGGGTTATCACAAGTATTGGGCTATGGGGCCTTTGCTGTAACATGGTGGAGAGGGGCACAGCTCCTCCCTTGGATGTGTATCTTTTCCAGGAGGTACTGTCACCACAGCACTCACTGACCCTTGGCATTGCCTTTTGGAGCTCTGCCCTCTCTTCCCAGGCCATCGCTCTCCATGTTCTTTAGCTCCTCTGAAATATTTGTCTTTGGACCATCTTCAGATTTTCATCATTATGACATAATTTGTCCAGAAGCACCTCCCCCTCCTCACCCCTTAAGAAGTCAAGGACTGGAATACCTTCTATCCAATTGCAATTTCACCTACCATTCCATGTTCTAACCTGCCTGTCCCCTTGCCAACACCTTTTGCACTTGTAACCTAGGTTTTTTGATTCTAGGCACATTTACCTTACCCTCCTTTAAAAATTCAATAAATTTTCTTCTGTTGCCTTCCTTTATTATGGGGTATAGCGCAGAATCTTATATTGCTTCTAATCCAAACCACAGAACCTCAAATCTCTTCTGATCCAAACAAGAATTTCCTCTATACCATTTGTGACAAGTAGCAGTCCAGTCTCTTTTTGCAGCCCTTCAGTGAGAAAACCCATGACTTCTAGAGACAACTCATTCTATTTAAGGACAACACTACAGTAACTTTTGAAAGGTTTTGTCCCTACGTGAAGGCTAAATTTATCTCTTTGAAATGTCTGCCTTTGCTTAATGCCTGTATACTGACTGATAGATTGATCCTTTCTAGTTCTACCCCTTGGGGACAAGCTGAAGAAGTTAATCCCTCTTCTGGGAAATGACCTGACAAATACTTGAAGATAGATGTCATCCTTGCTATAACACCTGACTTTTCCTTTCAGAGATTCAGTTTTCAAACCTGTAAAATGAGCCCAATATTGTCTCTCAAGTTAGCTTTCATTTTCTCTGATACACACACACACACACACACACACACATTCATGCACTCACACTCACACTCACACCCACATGCACACACACGAGAGAGAGAAACATTTTTTTCCCTGCTATGTGTATATTGTGGTGTATAACATTGGAAAGACATAATTTCTGGGTAAAAATAATTTTATTAATAATGCTAGCATATTTTTAATAAAAAGTCTCAAATGCTCAAGACCAATCATGAAACCCACTCAATATTTATATGCTCATGGAAGAGTGAGTCTTCCTGCAAGTGGCAATTGACTCTTATTGATTAACTAGTAATGAGAGAGAATGAATATTATAATGGGAGGTGAACCTATTCTAATGAGGGGCTAGGGCATGTGACTTTGGTCATGGCATTTACCTTCAGATCATACCCAGCCCTGGGCAATTTAATCAAAGAATGTATCCCTCCCCAAATTTGAGTGGAACATAATGGGCAGGAATTCAATTAGATAAGATGGTTTAGGTGAGATAAAATTTTGGCAGAGGTCAGCAATGTCCTTCAAAGGATGGACTTTGAAGATGGAAATAGAACTCAAAGCTACCTATAGGGACATAAAGAAGTGCTCTAAATCATTTTTTATTAGATATAAGCAAATTGAAACAATTCTGAGGTACCACCTCATACCTGTCAGATTGGCTAATCTGACAGAAGAAGACAATGATAAATGCTGGAGAAGATGTGGGAAAATTGGGACACTAATGCACTGTTGGTGGAGTTGCAAAATGATCCAACTTTTCTGGAGAGCAATTTCAAACTGTGCCTAAAGGGCACCAAACTGTGCAAACCCTTGGATAAAACAATACCACTGCTATGTCTGTCTCTCAATGAGATCATAAAAATGGGAAAAGGACCCAGATGTACAAAAGTATTTATAGCAGCCCTTTCTGAAGTGGCAAAATATTGGGAGTTGAGAGGATGCCCATTAATTGGGCAATGGCTCAACAAACCATGGTATATGAATGTAATGGAATCCTGTTGTGCAGTAAGAAATGATGAATAGGCACATTTCAGAAAAGCCAAGTAGAACTATTAATGGAAAATGGAGAAAGGTTATAAGCTTTCTGTAAAGGAAGATTTTCAAAGGACTTTAATGTTCTGCTCTCCAATTAGAAGGGAGAGATAAGTGAGGATGAGTACAAAAGGTGCTGGGTATAAAAACCTGAGTCATTCTACATGGGGATGAGATTTCTGGTGATCAGCTTATCCTGTGGTCTTGCTGTTTCCTGGAGAGAAGCCAAGCAGAGCTGCCGATGGAAAATGGAAACTGTCTGCCACTTTCTTCTCAGAGGCAGTATGATGTAGTGGGAAGAGCATTAGGCTTAAGAGTCAGGAAGACCTGGGTTTGTATCCTGCTTGTGATACTTTTTAAAAAAAATTTAATAATTTTTTTTAGTAATTTTTTTTAATTACATGTAAAGATAATTTCCAAGATTGATTTTTGAAAGATTTTGAGTTCCAAATTTTTCTCTCTCCTTCACTTATTTCTTGCCTCCTCAAGACCACAAGCAATCTGATATAGGTTATACATGTGCAATCACATAGAATATATTTCCACATTAGCCATGTTGTGAAAGAAAAAATAGAATAAAAGGGAAAAACATGAAGAAAATGTGAAAATAGTATTCTTCCATCTTTTTTCAGATTCTATCAGTTCTTTCTCTGGATGTGGATAGCATTTTTCATCATGAGTCTTTTTGGAATTGTCTTGGATCATTGTAAAGCTGAAAAGCTGCTTCTGATACTTAATACCTGTGTGACCCTATGCATGTAATTTAACTTCACTGGACTTTAGCATCCTCATCTATAAAATGAGAGATTTGTACTCATTGACATCTAAGTTCCTTTCAAGTTCCAAATCTGTGGACTTGTGATATTTTCCTAAATCTTCTTATGAGTCATGTCCACTAATTATGGATTGCAAGGCTCTGTATCTTACTATGTTCTATGTATGGTGCTAAGCACAGAGCATATAAATACAAGCAAAAAGAGAGTCCCTACCTTCAAAGAGCTTACATTCTATTGGGGGAAGACAACAATTAAAAAATTTTTAGAAGGACCCAGAAAGGAAGGAAATGAAAGTATTTAGCACAGAAGTGTGATTTTAAAGTCCAAAAATACAGGAATGGGGGGCAAGAGGGGAATGAAGGTTGCTTGGCCTAGTGTTTTCACAAAATGGAAGGAAGAGCCATAAGGAGCTCACGAATAGTAGAAGTGGAATGAACCTCGTTGAAGGATGTTCTAAGATGATCCGACTTCAGGGGTGGTAGGATGTTCCAGGGTAAGGAGGCCCTAGGTACTGAGGGAAGTTCTAGGATAAGAGAGCAAGCTGTAGAGGTTTGATTTTGCAGTCCAGAAAAGTCAGGAACAGAGTGGGCACATCAGTATCACTTGTGTATATTCCCTTCTCTCTACTTAAGTGCCTATGCCTTTGTTTTGACCCTCAGTACGTCTAGAACTAAAGAGAAACTCCTCTGCCATTTAAAAACCTTAAAAACTTGACTCAGTTTTCTTTCCAGCTCATTGCACATTATTCCCCTTCCTGACCCATACTGTCTGATCAAGTAGGCCTCATACAGTGCAGTGAATGCACCTTTGCCTCTTAGAATCCTTAGGCAGCTTCAAGACTCTGCTCAAGGGCCACCTTGTCAACTTTTCCCTGATGCCTTAGTTATCGTATTCCCTGCCTAAATCATCTTGTATCTATTTTATATATTTTTCTGATATGTCTACATATTTACATGTTGTCTCCAACTATATAATTTAAGCTTCTTAAGAGTAGAACCTATTTCACTTCTTGTATCCCCAGTCTGGGGAATCATAGTCTTCGAAGCATAGTAGGTCTTCAGCAAATGTTTATTGAGTGATAGGTCATAGTGATTTTATTACTTTTATATCTGGGGAGGGCGGGGCTATTTTTGACAGTAGAGACATCAAACATTTATAAATGGAATTTTCTTATTGCCATTTTCATTGAAACTTTGAACTGATTTTATAGTACTCTTTTGAGCCATTTTTGAAATAGCAAGTATAAGAGGATTCAATTTCTTTGCAAAGTTTACTTTGCAATAAAAGCCATAGTACTTCAACCATAGCCACAAGGAAGAGATCTAAACACTTAAAAAGAAGAATCAAATCTCTTAACACTATTGCTTTGAACCATGGAAGGGATGAAGGGGATATGGCTTCGTGTAAGAAACCATTGCTGCATCTCTGTACTTTCTGATAGTTAAGTAGCATAGTATCTTGTATAAATTAAATACTCAATGAATATGAGTTATTTTGATAATAAGTTACAAATAAGATACTTAATGATCATCAAAGTAATCTCCTAATAGATTTCTCTCCCCCCCCCCCCCCATAATTATACAGGCTGTTATGGGATTGTCAGGAAACCTCTGATTTCTCCTTCAGATTTCTAACAATTGAACCCTAATTTTTTGATCTAGCAAACAAATAGTACTTTTCTACTTTTTCTAGACTCCCTTATATTATTTGGTCAATTCAACCATCAACCATCAAAAAATTATTTACTTAGTACCTTCTATTCCACCAAATCTGCCAAACTGCAGGGTAGAAATAAAATAAATGTGGTATTTATTTTATAGTCAAATCTAAAGCCATGTGAAGTATTTTCTTTGAGCAGCTTAATAAGTTAAATTTGAATGGAATTTCAGGTCAATTTGCTATAGACAATAAATAGCAATACCAGCTTAGAGTAGCAATATCTTTTGGTGAGGTGTTTTTGCATTTTAATAGTGATATAAAAATTAAGATAAAGGGCATCTTACCTGCCTCTTTCCTGCTCTAGGCCTCAATTCCCATATCTGTAAAAAAAAAAAAGAGATTAGACTAAACTTTCTCTAGTTTCATTTCCAACTTTAAAATTAGATGATACTAAGATTTAATATCATAATTTAATATCATAATATCATAATTTAAAATAATAATTTAATATCATAATATCACACAAGATTTAATATTATAATATAATTTAATATCATAATAATATTATAATATCATAAAATTTAATATCATAATCATAATATTTTCAGCATTGGGTCCTTCTTTGCATCCCTGAAACTCAATTTTGTATGAAGCCATATATTCAACTTACACATGTGACCTAATCTACTTGTTAATTCCAGGTTTGGGTTTTTTTTTCATTTTTGGTACATTTCTTACAATCCATTTTTGCTTTACTCAGGATCCAGTCAATTTTGTGCTAATGACCAAAAAAACCTTTTAAAAAAATTTGAGTGAATAGAACCCTGGAATCAGCAGGACCCAAGTTCAAATCAGGCCCCAGATATTTGACATGTACTAATATAGCAGGTATAAGAGGATTTAATTTCTTTGCAAATATTTGAGATTTGTCATGTGGTAACATGAGTGACCTTGGGCCAGTTACTTACCCCAGATTGCCTCACCTTCCCCCTCCAAAAAAAATTGAGTAAATGCATGCTGTGTATAAAATACATTTAGGCCTTTATTCTCTTTTTGGTCCCATTTAAAAAAAACGTTTTTCACAAAATGTTTTTGTCCTGTTCGAGTTTTATCTGTTCTTTTGTTATAAAACATGCCTCCCTTATCAAAGATAGCATTTCTATATGCTTTAAAAAAAGAATAATAATAACTAAACTTACTTGAAAGGGGAGTAATTTTATTAATGTGGTTACTCTGTCCACTGATAAGAGATTTTAGACCCTTTATACCTTAATAAACTCTCACATGAGCTTCTCTTCTCAGATCTTCTCAAGAACTCCATGAGTGGGTTACTGTTATTATCCTATTTGACAGATACTAAAGGTTAAGTGACTTTCCAGGGTCACACAGGTAGTATGTATCAGAGGCATGACTCAAACCCACATCTTGTTGCCCAGCATTCTATTCCACAAAACAAGAAGCTACCTAATGAATTCCTACCCTTACATAAATATGCTGCTTCTCAGATCTTCATCCAAAATCTTCTGACAGTAAGCATTTTATGTATCTTCCAATCATTTTAATGACAAGCTTAAGTTGTGCCTTCTCAGCGCTACTGCCCTCTAAGTGATCTTGTAGCAATTTTTTTTTTCTGGCATCACTCATTTGGTATTTATGTATATCATATGTGCTGTATTTTCACTAAAGCCTTTTTTGTTCTGTGGGGACTTTAGGTCCTATATGACCTGAAACTGGGTTGTAAGCTACAGAAATACCAGAGGGTGCTCATTTATTAATTCAGGGATCCCCTGGCATCTGTTTCTGTCTTAGAGCTTCCTGTCTTGGTGCCCATTCTCTGTGTTTTTTCAGTCTCTGCATTCTGGAATACTCCTCACAGTGTGCACTCCTGTCCATACCCTATCTCAAATTTTGAAAGACCTTTCTGTTTTGTTTCCCTATGACATCCTGGAATGGGGGGGAGGGGGTAAAAATCACTCACTGTGATTTTTTTTTCTTGGGTTTTCAGATTAGAATTCAATCTGGTGCATTTCTAGATCTTTATGGAGAAGGTTTGGTGAGGACCTAGGATGTACTGTTTCCTTTTAGTCCATCATCTTGGCTTCCTAGTGCCATTAGGTTAATAAAGGATATACCAGTTTAGTAGAAGTTCCAATATATTCTTAACACTCTATAAGGTTTATATGTTCTATATGTCTGTCAGTGAGAGGGGAGGTCTAAGAAAGTTTGGATAGAAGATGCTATCATTAAATGGTTGCTTAGTATATCTAGTTATATCTATCAACCTATCTACTTATCTACCAAACTTTTTGCCTTTCTATAGATCTATCTATCTATCTATCTATCTATCAATCTATCTATCTACCTACCTGTCTGTCTATCATTTATCTAACTCAAGGAAATAAGTCTGCAAAAGTATGAAGAGGTTGGGATCATAGAGAATTGCTCGAAGAATTAGGTACATCCAATTTGGAGTATACAAGACAGGAGGTATGATGGCTGTCTTCAGATATTTGAAGGGTTTTCATTTGGAGGATGGACTCATCTTGTTCCACAGGACCCCAGAGGTCAGAAACAGAAGCAATAGAAAGAAGTTTCAAAGAAGTAAAGTTAAGCTTGATGGAAGGAAAATTTTTTCTCTAATGCTTAGAGCTTTCTAACAATGAACAGGATTCATTTAGACCAGGGATTTTTAACCTGGGTCCATGGACCCTTTCAAGAGGCCATCAATTTGGGGGAAAAAATACATTTTTATGATCACTAACATATAACTTCCTTTGTAAGCCTATGTATTTTTATTTTATGCATTTATAAACATTTGGAAAGGGGTCCATGATACACAAAAAATTAAGAACCACCACCAGTGGTAGGTTCCCCTTCACTATAATGATCTTTAATCTGTATAGCTACTTGAGTATTATATAGAAAGGTTTTTTTCAGGTTCATTCCAATTCAGATTCTGTAAATTTATTTTTATGGAAGAAATTTTCACATCAGTAAAATCACTGGTCCTTAAAGTAGAGGTATTGGCTAGTTATATAACAAAGTCCTTAAAGTCAGAAAACCTATCATATATTTTTTCTGTATTCCTTATAGCATCTATTATATGCCCCTGTACATCATAAATATTCACTATAAATAGGATGATTAATATACAAGGGGTTATAATTATGTATTGATTGCTAATCAGTTAGATACACTGGTAGAAAGGTATTTTCAAAATCATGTATGCTAGTTCTGTGATGGCTTGTATAAAACTAAAACCTCATCTAATGTATCTAATGTGATATTTTATTGTGTATATAATTTCAGATAATTCCCAAAATGACATGTTTCCAGAGCTCTGGGTTTTTCTCTGCCATATGTCCATTCATTTTCCTCCTACCTTTTGACTTAAACATCTTGTTCAGGTGTTGATGAGTTCTATTTAAAAATCTTACGCATCCATTCATACTGCTATCAGGCAAATCTCTTCCCTTCATGGCAAAGTGAAATATTTGATCTCACAACCCATAAAGTTATTGCCTTGACAATGATCTAATGAGCCTGGATTTCATTGTGAATAATTATATGCTGCATTTCTTTGGTTAGAAGAAATTATTCATTCCAAGTCTTAAACTGATTTTAATTACAGTCACAAGGTATGCCACAGACATTACTGAGGGGAGAATCATTGTAGAGAGAGGGCCCTCTTTTCTCATCATCACTAGCAGTAACTATTGACCAGTTACCACAGGAGACAGACAAGGTTAGAAACCTGGTAGTGGCAAGACAGCCCAGAACACCTATGCCTCTTCCAACTCTGCTCCCAGAGCCATTGTCTTTGGAAGCAACTACTATAGAGAAGAGACCATCTGCCACCCCTTCCAGCTGACAGCTCTTAGACCCAGCAGACCATTGTACCTGTAGTAGAAGATACCCTGAGGGAGAGTCAGGAGGTAATATTTGCCAAGCTAGTCAAACCAATACGACCACCTTGACCGCAATTTTGCCTCAGACCCTGATGGAGACAACCAAGGACCCTGAATCCAAAAGCCTTGTGATTAAGATCCCTTCCAACTCAGTTTCCTCAGCCAGCAACCTGAGAATGAAAACCTATTGGGGATACAGACTGGCAACTGCTCCTACAAGTGCCGTTGTCACAGTTACTGTGGACCCAGGAAGGACAGCTCTTGCTACCAAAGTCCTTAGCACTTTATTAAAATGATTTTTTCATTCATTTTAAATATTTTGAAAGTATTGTGGAAATATATATATATGTGTGTGTGTATATATATATATATATATATAAAACATATACACATACATACAAATATATGCATGTACACATATTTGCCAAGTAATGTAGATATCATGTTAGTTTCCTGTCAGCATAAAACTATAAAACTGCTATTGACCATGAAGATCAAAGAAAGCATTTCTAAGGACATCAGTATGAAAATAAATTAGACAGTGAATCGTGTTTCCATGCTTATCCATTTCCCCAAAGATCTAGAAAATAAATAGCACAATTGTTTCTTTCAGTGGCCAAAAATCTACAAGGGAGAGTTTTGTATTATGCATTTATCATGTATCAGTATACTAGAATGAATGCAAATTACAGCAATTGAATAGGATTATGTGTATTCCTTGTTAACAAGCATAGCATTTAAACAAAGTCCCTTAATTTAGGCTTTTTATGTCTTGATTTGATTTAGGCCTATAAGTATTAAGTTTTTCAATTTAATCTGAGTATTTTGTTGTTTGAAATTAGTATGTAAATTCACTAAAACATTCATAAGGAAAATCAGACAACAAGGTAGCACAGTAGATTGAAAACTCAACTTGGATTCCTGAATTCAAATTCTGTTTTAGACAATTACTAACTATGTGACCCTGGGCATGACACATAAACTCTTCTAGCTTTAGCTTCCTCATATGTAAAGTGAGGATAATAATGGCACCTAACACCCAGGACTGATGTGAGTATAAATTAGATTATGTAGGTACATTGTTTTGCAAACCTTAAAGTACTATACATATGCTAGATGTTATTATTAGTACTATTACCTTTACTTTCTTCTTTACCCATTCGTTGTGTGACAAGGATCAGGCATGTTGTTTAAGCATTCTGGTTAAATCCTCATCTGGAAAATGAGGAGAATAATAGCACCAACTCCCAGGTTGCAGGTTGTCTTGTTACCACCTGTCATTCTTGTCCATGTCTTCTCACAAATTTATGTACCTTATGTAATGATATATAGATTTATATTTGTTCCAAACATATTTTCAAAATTAGTAGCCACCTTTGACATTTAGCATGCCTGACACAGTCTTGCTTAATTAGAAACCCTAGCAAATCTTTTTTTTTTCATTTTCCTGATTGTCAGAGTTCCTTATTGGTTATATGATGCACCCCTTTCACACCTACCATCTACCTTTCCATTATGTTCTATGTGATATTCAGTAGTTCTTTGGAGTTAGTGGCATCCAAGTTCTCATGGCTGATAAATCTTTGAACTGGAACGAGGGGCATCTTTTGTTGTGGCAGACTTAGGTTCAGTACAAGAGTTTTGCAATTTCCCAAAGGAAATATATCCTATACTTCTTCTTTCTACACTAGACCCAGCTTATTGTCTGTCTATTAGACAGACCCCAAAAGATTGTCCATTTGTTTGCATGTTGTAATTCTTCATCTAGTTGATTTTTCCTGTGTGGACAGACAAGTGAAACTCATTTAAATGACTAGAGATCTCTTTCAGGAGGTTCTATGATGTCTTAGAGCTTGAATGAAAACAATGTCATTTACAAACTAGAACATCTGGAATACCTCATCATTCACAGGGAATATGTTTAACGTCATTGGATTATTGGATTTTAAAGCTCTTCACAACCTTGTCCCTTCCTACCTATACTTTATTCCCCCCACCTCCACAAACTATGATGTAGCTACACTAGACTTCTTGGAAACTTGGTATTTATAGTCTAAATACATATATATTTATATATAGTTATATATATAGTTTATATATAGTTATACACACACACACACACACACACACACACACACACACACACACACACACACATAGTTTCTCCCATTAAAATGTGAATTTGAGGGCACCTACGATGTTTTTGCCTTTGTAACATCTAGACTTAATGCAGTTCCTCGTATATAATAAGTGCTTAATAAACGCTTCTTGATTGACTAATTCTGCAATATATCTCCTCAATCACAGTGTGAAATATTTTGGCAATCATATATCTCCCTATTTTATGTCTCTCTTCATCTTTATTATCAGAATAATTAATGATGATTATTTCTATTGTTACATCTATAGAATCTCAAATAATTTTGATATATGGAGAGGAGACATTTTAAAAAAGTCTTTAAGAGGGCACTTTGTTCTCCTGTGTTGAATGCATTTTCATAATCAACAAACAATAAGCACATGGTATCTTTTTATGTTCTCCATCTTTAGTTATAAGATGGTAACGATGTGTTCTGCTTTTGAATGTAATTTGCAAAAGTCTGCTTATTTTCTAATAATTCCCTTATTGAGGTATTTATACGTATTTTTTATATTTAGATGACCTTGATAAAGATTATGTGTAAGTGGGGAAATGAACATACACTTTGGTAGTTGTTGGTAAAGGTATAAGATGTTTTCTACAGTGTTGCTATTGTCACCTCCTACAGATACCTTACAAATGAGTCATTCAGTGCTCTCAAAATTTTATCACCTCAGATGTCTTCTCTATATACTTGATAATATCTATCTGGTCCTCCTGCCTTTCTTCTCCTTAGTGCTCTTTCTACCCATTTTGTAAATACTTCGGGAACTGGGACTTGGGGTTCAAATATAACCTCAAATCATCTGATCATCAACTTGTTAGAGCTATGATCAGAAATTAAATACAAAAGAGGCAGGGGTGGGGGAGAGATGTTTCCCACCACTGGGGAGGGGGGCGGTGTCAAGGGGCGGATGTGCGCCATAGGTGGGGCTGTGCTGAGGTTGAAGCAGGACCAGGAGGCGCCAGCACCACAGGAGAGTACGCACCCAACCCCAGACCTCACCCGACTCGACCCAACGTGACCCAACGTGACCCAACCTGACCCTACGCCGCCATTCCACTTCACCTCCTGCTCCAATGGCGGCTGCTGAGAATACTCATGAAGAGCACGACATTTCCACGGAGAATGTGGATGACTCGAAACATGATCCGCAATTTGAGCTCGTAGTGTCTCTTCCTGGGCAGCACATTAAGACCCTTGAAGAAGATGAAGAAGTGCTGTTTAAGATGAGAGCCAAGCTGTTCCGATTTGCATCGTCTAATGGCCTTCCAGAATGGAAAGAGCGAGGGACAGGTGACGTGAAGCTGCTGAAACACAAGAAGAAAGGAACCATTCGCCTCCTCATGAGAAGGGACAAAACTCTGAAGATCTGTGCGAATCACTATATAACACCCTTGATGGAGCTGAAGCCCAGTATAGGCTGTGACAGGGCCTGGATCTGGAACACACACGCTGACTTTGCTGATGAAAGCCCCAAGCCTGAAGTGCTGGCGATTCGATTCCTAAATGCAGAAAATGCCCAGAAGTTTAAGACAAAATTTGAAGAATGTAGAAATGAGATGGGACAAAGAGGTAAGGGACCAGGAGCAGCCCAAAAGAGCAGCACCGATAAAGTAATAGAGAAGTTTTCAGAGCTGTGGGTGAGGGAGGGGAAGGCAGGTAGCCAAGAGCTTGAGAGCCCCAAGGCACCTGAGAAGGATACCAAGGTCCAGGACAAAGACACCAAGGCCCACGACAAGGATACCAAGGCCCAGGAAAAGGACACCAAGGCCCAGAACGTGTTACTGCAATAAATCATCTCGTGGACCTCACCTTTCTTAATTTATTTTTTAACAAGGGTTTTGATTAAAAAAAAAAAACTGAATTCCACCCTCCATATTGTTTTCTGAGCTTTTACACTCAACAAGGTATCTTCAAGAAACCTATATCCAGTTACATGTACTAGTTCATAACATTTTTTTACATTGTAGAAACACTTATTTATAGTACATCCAAAACAATGAATAAAACGTTTGAAAGCTGCAGAAAAAAAAGAAATGAGAAAATAGTTATGAAGAAAAGATATGGCATGCAACCAAAAGATGTTTAACTCAATTAAACAGACTATAGAAAAAATGTAAAGAAGTGGGCAACAGAAACGACATTGCTACCAACTTTAATAATTCCATCCAGAAGTTCAACGGTGTAATTGAAATGCTACAAGAAGAATAAAAGAACTTTGTCACCTTAGTAGAAAATTTACCTACTTGCCTTAAGAGAGAGGTGGTTTTCAAAGCCCACACAGAGTTAGAATGTAAATTAATCTGTAAAATCTTATTAGAAAAAACAGCCTAATACAGGATTATTAATAAAATTTTCTCCTAAAGAAGAAATAGTGAAGGGTAAAACTAGTCCAAGGAAAGCTTAACATGATATTCATCTAAGCCAAATTATACTAAGGACATTTGAGGGTGAAAGAAGACTAAAAGTAGAAAAAAAAATGCAACATGTCCAAAAATTGAACTCATATTTTCTTCAAAATTCTCTGCTCTTCCTAACTTCTCTATTATTTTTTTAAGTTACCACCTTCTTCTCAGTCACCCAGGGTCACAATAAATAAATAGGTTTCATCATGAACTCTTTACTCTCTTATCTACCCCCCCCCAATATTTAATCCATTATAAAATCATGTCACTCTCGCCTTCATAACATCTCTCCTATATGCCTCTTTTTCCCCTCTGACATTACCACTACCCTAGTGTAGGCCCTCCCCACTTTTTACATCATCCCTAGACTCTTTCAATAGCCTGCTGATTGGTCCACCAACTTATGCAAATTTCATTCTATTCTAGTCCACCCTCTAGTTAGCTTTCAAAGTGATCTTCATAAAGGCACAGTTCAAGCCACACCCCCCCCAACACACATATCACACTCATACTATTCAGTAAACTCCAGTGTCTATCATTCAGAGTCGTTCATAATCTGCTCTTTTTCTCCCACTTTTCCAATTTTCTTGCACTTTATGCACCTCCCGCTTATTCTGTGATCCAGAGACACTAGCCTTCTTGCTTTTCCTTGAACAAGACATTCCATCTCCCAACTCTGAGAATTTTTTCTGGCTGTCCTCCATGATTAGAACTTTCTCCTCATCTCCACCACCTCTTGGCTTGCTTCAAGTCCTAGCTAAAATTCCACCTTCCATAAGAAGTCTTTCTCAATTTTCTTTAATATTTTTCTTTCCACTGTTGATGATTTTCAATACATCCTATATATATATAACTTATTTGCATATAATCTCCATTAGACTGTGAAGTTCTTGACAGTAGGTGCTGCCTTTTACCTTTGTTTGTATACTCAGTGCTTAGAACAGTGCCTAACAAATTATAAGTGCTTAATAAATATTTGATAACTAACTGATTCGTTTTACTTTTTGTGTTCTGATCTGCTCTTTATCAGTTATCTTTTCTAATTTTAACACTCAATATGATAAAATTAGCAGTTATAATATATGTTCAGTGTTCAGAGAATCATATTAGAAACTGCAGATGTAAATTTGATATAAACTGCATATATAAATCTGATATAAGACATTGTCCCTTCTCTTATGTTGCTCACAGTCAAATAAGAATTATTGACACTGATACAGAGATTGTAACAACCAATACTACGTGTGTAGTAAAATTAGAGAGGTACAATGCTATATATATATATATATGAGGAAAGGAAGGATCTTTATGATTATTGGGGTTTGCCGATGATTTCTTGAAGGAGCTGTCTTTTGAAATGGTCTTCAAAGAATAGATACAGTTTAATAAATGAGAAGTGAGAGCAGGAGGCATTCCAGGACTAAGAAGTCTGAGCAGAAACTAAGGGGTGTGAGAATAATTTCTTACGGGGCCAAGAGAGCGGTCTTTTTTGGCTGAAGCACAGGGTACATTTTGGGGAGTGATTTGAGATTCCTGAAAAAGTAGGGTAATGTCAGTTTATTCCTTTTTAGAGAACCTGCGCTGGTAAAAGTTTATATAGTCATAGCCAAGTATTTAAGATGTTTTCCCCCAATGTAGGAGGAACCGAAGTTGTGTGTACTGACCAAAAAAATATTTTTATAAATATGAGAAAATGCATTTCTATCCCTTTATATTTTAAATTCATCAAGGAATTTAATATTAACTATTGATGCTAAAAATAACAGAAGATAGCCTTTACTATAAATTCCAGCTACTATACTATACAATGGTACCTTGACATAGGAGTGCACCAACTTACCAGATTTCCGAAATAGGAGTTATCACTTGGTCGATTTTTTGCTTTGAATTGCGAGTCAAAATTTGAGGTACCAACCCCTACTAGTTGGTGCAGCAAATGCCACAACCGAACGCCCACCCAGCATCCCGTGCTTCACTCATTCAGTCCACCTGTTTACCTCTCCAGTGAAGAAAATTAAGTTAAGTGAAAGTAAAAATGATATTGTAGCAATTAAGTTCAGGGATAAAGATATTGTAGCAATTAAGTTCAGCGATAAAGCGTAGCATTAAGGATGCAGCGAGTAAGTGAACAAAAGTGACCAAAAGAGCACGAAACAAAACTCCTCTAACCTCTTCCATCTATCTCCTCCACTCCACCTCAGCCAGTACCTTCTGTTAGCTTAAGTAATCTGATATCCAGGGTCAATATACACTTCATAAAACCAGTCTGTTTCTCTTTTATTATGTTTTTATACAATATTTGTTATGTATAAATATTTTTTTCTTATTTAAAAACGTAACAAAAATACTGGGGTGGCATTTTGGGGGCCGGAACGGATTAATGGCATTTCAGTTAATTTCAATGGGGAAAATTGATTTGATATATGAGCAAATTAAGTTACAAGCTCAGTAACAGAATGAATTAAACCGGTAAGTCAAGGTACCACTGTATATTAATTGGATCATCTGTACATTATTGTAGACAGTATTGGTTTATGTCTTTTGTTTTATAAAGCATCTCATCATATCACAGAGATGAGCCTGAGAATTTACAGGTAATAACAGTGAAGCACAAGTTCTAGTAGGACCTGTAATACTAGGGTGATCAGATTTTGAGTATGGACCTGGCAATAGACTTTATCCAAAGACTTTCTACCTAAATTGAAAGAGACTCATCACCAGAATTGCCTCAAGGTGATTAACCTCCTCTCTGCACCCTCTTCCCTATGCTCTCTCTCCAGCCCCTACCCCCAGTCACGGTGTCTATTAGAGATGTTTGTCAAATAACAGAGCAGTATGAGATTGTGGGTCCTTGAAGGAGTAAAATACTTAAGTGGGCCCTGTATCTACATTTAAAATTCACATAAATTTCCTTGGAAAATCTTATTTTATAATGTGGTCTAATTTATGACATTTAATATAGTACCTCTCTGCTTGCCAAATCCTTAAGAAAACCCTAGTGTATTTGATCAACATGTTTTAGTGACAAGCACTAACACTTCCTATGAATGGTCAGTGGAAAGTTTTTTGTCTTGTTGTTGTGTTGGCTGTGGATACCAATGATGTTTGGAGGGCATTTTTAGGTAATTGAGACCATCTGGATAATTGTATAATTATACAAGGCTATCATGCTTGTCTTATCACGTTGTTTGGAGAAAGAAAGTATCTAATAGGCAGCAAGTGGGATGAAGTCATCAAGAGGGCTTTCAGTGTGGTCATCAATGTGTGTGTATTCTCCTCCTAGAGAAACAGATAATGCCTGAGAGAGTTACTAAACCAGTTCAAGTTGTTTTAGATTGCTTGGACCTAATATTTTACATCAATTTAACATCTATTTCCTTTATTATTGATGTCACAGGAAGCCAAGCTACATGAACTTTTGATTTTCATTTTCAGCTATTCTCTAGCCTCTATATCTTAACTTTTAATGAAGTGTATGTGTCATGGGTTCTTAGGGATTTCTAATTCAGTTCCTTGACTCAGACATTATGTTATTAACATGATTACCTGGAAAGAAGACTATTTGCATCCCCTGTTGTTTTAGTTCTAAGAAAAGAGACTTGTTCTATAAATGATACTAAAACTTGCAAAAAGCAAACTCACTTTAAAAAACCCAGAAAGTTTATCTAGATCTCTTTTCTTAAAATTTAGAGTTATATTTTCTAAGGAGTGTTTACAATAAACTATGTGATAATCCTTCCTACATTTAAATATTTGTGTTTTGATCTGTCCTCTCTGTATACTAGTATAATAGCATTTATTTAGCACTTTAAGGTTTGAAAAGTGTTTTATAACTATTCATTTTATTCTCACTATAATTCTTGGAAGTAGGTCTATTATTATCTTCATTTTACAGATAAAAATGCTGAGACACATTTCTAAAATATAAAGAACTGAGTCAAATTTATATAGAATATGTCATTCCCCAATTGATAAATGGTCAAAGGATATGAACAGGCAGTTTTCAGATGAAGAAATTAATTATCTAGGGGCAGCTAGGCAGCACAGTGAATACAGCACTAGCCCTGGAGTCAGGAGGACCTGACTTCAAATCTGGCCTCAGATACTTAACACTTACTAGCTATGTGACCTCAGGCAAGTCACTTAACCCCAATTGCCTTGCACCCCACTTCAAAAAGCAAACAGAAAGGAAAAGAAATTAATTATCTATAGTCATGTGAAAAAATGCTCTAAATCACTATTGCTTAGAGAAATGAAAATCAAAACAACTCTGTGATACCATATTACATCTATCAGATTGGCTAACATAACTGTCAGGGTTCTCTCTTAGAGTGCCCTAACTTATTAGCAGAGGCAACTGGTTTCACACACAACTCAACGACGCTAGCGTACTTTTCAGGAACAGAAGAGTCACAGCTCTGAGGTCTAAACAGAAAACTTTATTAAGGTCTCTCCATGGGGAAGCCTTGAAGCTATACAGGCAGGCTTCCAAAGATGCCTCCCAGCCCTAGGTCTTAAATAGAGCCCAGATCCACCTACCACGCGTGATAGAACCCAGCTGAACAGAATTGTGAGAGAAGGAGTGCAATTACAAGGGTATGAAGGCCCTAAGGTGTGGAGATGCCAATCAGGAACAGAGGGTAACCCCATGCAAGAGAGTCCTGAGCAATGCAGTATCCCCTGGCGGGGGACAGTGCAATATGCCCTGACCTTCACGTGACCCATCTAATTCCTGGGCCTCAAATACTTCCCTGTGGCATGACACAACCACTTGCAATGTGAACCTCACACATAACAAAACAGAAAAATGAGAAATATTGAGGATATGGGAAAATTGGAACACTAATGCATTGTTGGTAGAGTTGCAAACTGATCCAATCATTCTGAAGAGCAATTTGGAACCACGCCCAAAAGGCTATAATACTGAATACCATCTTTGACCCAGCAATACTACTTCTAGGTCTGTATCCCAAAGAGATCATACAAGTGGGAAAAGGACCTACAGCTATAAAAATATTTATAGCAGCTCTCTTTGTGGTGACCAAGAACTGGAAATTGAGGAGATGCCCATCAATTGGGGAATGGCTGAACAAGTTGTGGTATATGAATGTAATGGAATACTATTGTACCATAAGAAATGATGACCAGGCAGACTTCAGAAAAACTTGGAAAGACCTACATGAACTGATGCTGAGCGAAATGAGCAGAACCAAGAGAAAGTTGTACACAGTAACAGCAACATTGGGTGATGATTAACTTTGATAGATTTTGCTTTTCTCAGCCATACAAAGATCTAAGACAACTCCAAAAGACTCGCCATATGAAATGCTATCCATTTCCAGAAAAAGAAATATGGAGTCTGAATGAAGATTGAGGCATACTATTTACTCTCTCTCTCTGTCTCTCTGTCTGTCTCTCTGTCTCTCTCCCCCTCTTTTCTTCTTTCTCATGGTTCTTCCCATTGTTTCTAATTCTTCTTTACAACATGACTAATGTGAAAATATGTTTAATATGAATGTATATGTAGAGCTTATATCAGATTGCATGCCATTTTGGGGGGAGGGGAGAGCAGGGGAGAAAATTTAGAACTCAAAATCTTATGGAAATAAATGTTAAAAACTAAAAATTTATTCAATAAAAAAATACTGAGACAGGAGTTAAATGTCTTACCTAGTTTTGTTGCACAGCTAGTATGAATCTGAAGTTGGTTTTGAACTCAGATGCTCCTGTCTCCATGTCCAGCTATCTATTTGGCCACCTAGCTGCATCTGATCATATAATACAATTCTGTCCCTACTAAAAGTGCTCTTATATCAACTGACAGAATATTAACTAAATGTTGTATCACGTGTTGCAAAGTCTTTTTCTTTTACGAAGCATAAAACTAGTCTTGCCTTTGAATTTTATTGTTTTTAAAACAATGTATCTTATGAATTCCCAAGAAACTGATAATGTCTATGATTGTGCTCTGATTCATAACTTTCACATTTTATTTTCAGTCCAATTAGAGCACTGTTCTTTTCACAGACTAATTTCATGGGATTTTCAAACCATTTTGCTAGACTAGAAGCTTAATGAAAAGTTTATTAGGCAGCCCAATTCAGAATATCTAAATATTCAAAATATATAAATATCTAAAATTATTCTTCAGTAAAGAATGCAAGAGAGAACACATATGTACAATTTATAAGCCTTTGTAAAGTCCGTGAATTGCAGTAGTATATAAAGAACACTTTTTGGGAGGGGTATCCTGATTGCATCAAAACAGTATTTAAGAAGTCCTTGATTAGGGCCAGCAGTCAACATGGGCATAGCAGACAGATCAGGTATGATTTAACCGCATTCCTGCTTAGAATAATTTGTTTCTTGGAACATACAATCTAGGAAGAGCTTAAGGGATATTTTAATTCTAGCTCCCTTATTGTACAGATGAAAAAACTCTGGGACCAGAAAAAGGAAATGACTTCCAGAATCAAGTTAATAACAAACTCGGTAGTTGAACCAAGTTTGAATTTGAGTTGAGTGCTAATTCCCTTATTCTTCACTGCCTTAAAATTTCCCCAAACGATTTTCCTTAGTACTTAAAATTCCCAATATAAAATTCACTTTTGGGAAATAAGGTTATCTTCAACATTTCATAAGATCATAGGAGTCAAAATTTTAAAAGAATCTTATAGATCATAGTACAACTCTTTCATTTGACAGGTGATAAAATTGAGGGATAGAGAGGGGAAAGGACTTGTCTGGGCATAGAGGTAATTTGCAGGAGGCCTAGGATTCAAAGCCTGATCCCCTTACTCAAATCTATTTAGTTCTCTCTACATTATTTTGTTTTATTTCTCTTATCTATGTTGATTATTTCTAATTTAGCCTTTTTATATCTCATGTGTATCCAATGGTTTGGATGTTATCTCTCCCTTTAGATTGTAAGCGGGGATTTTTTTTTCCTTTCTCTATATCTACAGTACTTAGCACAGAGCCTAGTACATATTAGGTGCTTGGTAAATGGTAGTTGACCTGACTGTTGCATATGTTACGTTTTTCCTTTAGATTCTGAGCTGTTTGAGAGCATTTATTGTTTTATTTTGTTTTGTTTTTTGTATCTCTAGTCTAGAACAAAGACTTGAGTGTGGTATGTAATTTAAAATGTTTATTGATTTGAATTCACCTAATGAAATTATCCAGCTTAATTTAACTTAAACCATATCTTCTTTTTATTATAATATGGCTTAGGAGCCAATTAATATATCCAAACTAAGTCACAGAATAATTTTACCATTAGAAGGAACATTATAGATCCATGAATCCAACCCCTTCCTTTTGTGGATGAAGCTATATATATCAGTTCCATCTGTGAAACTTAGTGAAGTCTAGTTACATTTTCTTTTCCTCCTGTAGAAGTAAATGACTAGAAGGGAAACCTTATTCTGTTTGAGAAGACAGGGTAAATTGTTCTTAAATGTCTCATTATTTCTGCTTTTGTGTTTGCAGCTGTTGGCCTTGCAGCATGCCAAGAACCCGTGCTTCCTAGCAATGGCATCAAAATAGGAGATAGGTACATGGTGAATGATGTTCTCTACTTCCAGTGTGAGCCAGGATACACATTGCAGGTACTCTTTTGCATTTCATTCTCCTGGGTAAGCCTTATCTTGTGGTCATTAGTTCATTTAACTCCATAGACCACTGGGTGAAGTGAACCTGGTAAATAGATTATCCTAAATAAACTGTTGCTCTTAGACTTTGTTCAATTTTGTGGTTAAAAATATGCCATAAACATAGGCAACTGTTCCACCCATATATGCTCTTTGGCATGAGAGAAAATAGGTCAAAGTCTGTGTAAGTATTCTAAAAACATTTTTTACTTTGTTTTTTTGGTCCTTTCTTATTTTTATATTCAAACATCTCCAGGTTACTCTCACTTTATGAGAGGTCTCTTGTAACAAACTAGAAAAGTTAAGTAAAACTAATAAAACATCTAAAAATTTGCAAAACATTGCACATCTGTAGCACCTCCTACCTCTCTATTAAAAAAAAAACAACAGAAATATTTTTCTCTCCCTATTATAACTACCTCATTGAAAAAGAAAAGAAAAGCAAATTTCTTGTAACAAATATACAGTTAAGCAAAACTGATTCTCCCAGTGGCTATACACAAAAACATGTATCTCATTCCTTTCCTCTCTGTGATGGATAGCATTTTTCATCAGTCCTCTGGAACCATGAATGGTTATTATATTGATCATAGTTCTTATAGCTTTCAAAGTTATTTGTTTATACACTATTGTTATAGTATAGATTGTTCTCTAGGTTTTGCTCATTTAACTCTTCATTAGTCACCAAAGTCCTCAAACTTATTTTATCATATTGATGTAATAATATAAATTCTTCTCCTGGTTCTGCTCACTTCATTTGGCATCATTTATGTAAGTTTTCACATATCTTTCGGAAATAATTTATTTCCTCATTTCTTACAGGACAATAAGAATTCATTGTCACTACCGAAGATTGGATGGTTTAATAGAGTATTCAATTTGTAGTCAGGAAGCCTCTTTTCAAAAACCAGCTCTGGCACTCCCTTTCTATGGGACAATGCATTTCCTAGAAGTTGTAGTTTCTTTGAGAAATAAACTGAAAAATGATTGCTTAGTATAGCCATTTCTCCCCATGATTCAGCCACGCTAATGATATATTCAATAAGATAAAGTTCCATCTGATGTCAAATTTAAAGCCCATGTTTTTAAGAAAATCAAAGGATTTTTTGGATCCATGAAGTTTCTCTTCCCTACTTCTAAAATATATTGATACTTATGATCTATTCTTATGCTCACCTTTTATTGCTTTTTTTAAACAAATAACAATCTCGTAGTAACAATCTTAAGTTATTTTAAAGTCATCTTGCATCAACATTTCCAAAAAAAAGTTAATTTCAGAATAAAGATAATTATTTTAAAGTTAATTAATTAACATTAATTAATTAATAATTCATTTGGAAAAAACAGAAAATCAAGACTATCAAAGGAAATAATGAAAAAATTAAGGAAGGAGTTTTAGCAGTACTAGACCTTAAACTGCATTATAAGTCAGTAATTATCAAAGCTATCTGATACTGGCTAAGAAACAGAAAGGTAGATCAGTGGAATAAATTAGACATACTATTTACAGCAGCAAATAAACATAATAATCTTGTATATGACAAGTATAAAGACATGATTTTGCGATAAAAATTCATTATTTGGGAAAAATTGTTGAGAAAACTGGAAAGCAGTAGGCCAGCCAATTGGGGAATGACTGAACAAGTTATGGTGTATGATTGTGATAGAATACTACTATGATATAAGAAATGAGCTCAGTGATTTTAGAAGAAAAGTGGAAAAACTTGCATGAAATAGTGAAGAGTGAAATGAGCAGAAGCAGAAGAACACTGTATACAGTAGCGGCAATATTGTTTTAAGAACTACTTTGAGTGAATAAGTTATTTTGACTATTATAAACACCCAAATTAGCTATAAAGGACATATGAAGAAAGACACAATCAGTGAAAGAACTGATAAATAGAAGTATGTATAGAATAATTTCATACCTATAAATCTATCTACCTATTTATGTCTAATGGTATCCATCTCTCGGACAGGGAAGGGAGACCTGGAGGGAGGGAAGAAAAAAATAAATTACATAATTTTGTTGTATATCTGAAAGGAATAGAAAGTTGTGCATAGTAGATTTTCAGTTTCACATGCAATTATTTTTTTTATTGTATTATGTTACAGAAATGCTTCTTTTATTCCATAAATTAAAAAGAAAATTTAAAAAAGAAAAAAGAAAGTTTGTATATACTAATGCAGTTGGTTCTCATTTATCAGTCAGTTTTGATTGTGTTAAACTCTAGATAAGTACAGGATTTCCTCATTTATATGCATGGCCAAGAGATCATTCGAGAAAATATATTAGGAAAAAAACAAACAGATGAGCAATGTCTGTTGTCCAAATTGAAAACTATATATAAACCAATAAATAAATGTCCTGGCTAAAATTCTTAGATTCAGAGCTCAAAGGTACCTTGGAGGACATCTAGTTCATCCTTTCATTTTACAGATGAAACAACTGAGGCCCAGAGAAGTGAATCCTTTGTTACAGGTAACATGGGTAGAAAATTACAGAGAGGGGCAGCCAGATGACACAGTGAGTAGTGCACCAGGCCTGGAATCAAGAGGACCTGAATTCAAATCCAACCTCAGACAATTTACACTTACTAGCTGTGTGACCTTGGGCAACTCACTTAATCCTGAATGCCTCACCTTCCCCCTCCAAAAAAAAAAAAAAAGGAAAAGAAAAAGAAAATTACAGAGATAAAATTTGAAATGAGGTGCCCTGGCTATAGATCTGGTCTGTTTCAGGAAAGGACCACTGACATTCTACTGAGTTTAATTTATTTTATATATATTTGTTGGAGAAAATAATTATAATTTATAGCCTCATTATTGTGTCAATAGATTGTAAACCAGAGAAAAAATGTGCAGTTCACAGAAAGCATATTAGTATCACATAATAAGACCATGATTGTGGACTTGACCATGATAAGTTTATTTGCTCTTACTCAATTCCATGACCAAAGAATGTATGCTAAAACAAAAGATATTACTGGTGAATGATCCAGTGGGAAGAGTGAAAAAAGCTGATTACCTTCCTGATTTAAAAAATAAAAAAAGCTGATTATCTACCTCTAATGTCTCTTATAGCCTTAGCATTCTGAAATGCTATAATTCTACGATTTCTCGTTCACCTTTTATTCCTGTGACTATTTACTCCCATATTTTCTTGTAAAAGCCACAGGTAAAGGAGTCAATTCAACTGGGCACATTCAGTAAAACTTGTTCAGTTTTTATTTTTATTGAATTCTTACAACATCAAAACATATACCTGTTATTCTCAATGTGTGCTAATTTGGGGATTAACTTCACATAATTTTTCAATGTATTATTCTTTAAGTGACATCACATGTGACTTTTATCAAGGAAAACATCATCATCATCATCATCATCAACATCAGGGCTTCTCTTCCTCTTCTCCTTTTCCTTTTCTTCCTCTTTACCATTCTCTGCTCCTCCTCTTTTGTCTCTGCTTTTTTTGTTTCATTTTCCTCTTGCTCCAAGTCCTTTTAGTTTTCTTTCTCCTCATTCTTTTAAGACTTCTCATCCTCGTCTCCTTACCATATTTTTGCAAGTCTTTTCCACTGTTTATATCACTTTAGTTTCTGTTAACATGTTTTTTGCAAACTTTTTCCCCCTCATGAGACCCTCATGTCCTTAGAAAATAAATAACAAAAGAGTCTTTAGAGACAGTATTTCATGTAACAAATTGTTTAATATGCTATTTCCAGAGAAAGACCAGTGGACTCACACCTGCAAACCCCAAACAGGTTATTTACTAGCTCTCTTGAAATGCAAACTGGGCTATTTTTTCCTTCAACACAAACTCTGAGTTCACAAGCTGCTGCTTTCATTAGAATGCACATAAAGCATTCTGTTTTTTCCTTTCTTAATTGCAAACATTTGGGAACTTAAACTTAAAAATTAAGACATTCAAAATGATAACATACATAAAAATAAAACATGTTTTATCTGTGAATCTTATTTTCCTTTCAGTATTAGCTTTCACATTAATATTCTTTTTATTTCCTTTTCATTTTTTTTGGATTGGACCTGTGATTTCAGTCCTATGGAGAACTCTGATGTGAAAAATCCCTCCATACATATAGATGAGCAACTCATCTGCAGCTTAATAGGGCCATTAAAGGGTTAAGTGACTTGCCCTAGCTCACATGTTTCAGAGGCAGAATTTGAACTTTCCTGAGTTCATACACTAATACAGCCAAGGCCAGGTTTCTATTCATTATATAATATTCTTTTCCCATGTTAGTGCCTACAGAAACAAAGAGGGGGTGCAGGGTATGTACAGTGTTGTTTATTGGGTTTAAAGGCCCATAAGCCCTTTGCTGATATAGGATAAAATACCGACTGAAAACTCGAGTCATATATTCAAATTCATTAAAATGCTTTTATCTAATTTCTATAGGATTTTAGTCACTTTTAAGTGAAGAAAAGAACTTGATTTTCTCTTCTAGACATGTCATGCTATCTAAATTCTAGTCTTCCTTCAAAAAATGATAGCGGACAGGTCCCTTTTGGGAACTGGTAAACTATATATATATTTTTTTACAAGATCATATGTTGTTTTTGATTCATCCAAGAATTTTAGGTAGAATCATCAGGAACATATGTCCATTACAAAAATTAATAGCAGAGTATGAACTGGATTCATAATAACTGAGCATTTTACTATTGTTTTCCAGCAGAGGTCTTTTAAAAGCTTTTGTTCTGCTTGGTCAAGTTATGTGTCTCTGTAATTCAATGAAAAATGTATTATAAAACTTTTTTCTAAGACAGTAGACATGTGCCTGGGATTTCACTCAGGGACAGTTTATAGTGTGTAATCTTAGTACATATGTATATGTTTGTTTGACTTTTTGCTGAAGCAACCTTAAAAATAAGTTGAGTTGTGAGGATTGGATGGCCATGCTTAGGAAATCCATTTGTCATCGATAACCTCAGTATCCCAACATCCCAACAACAAATATATCTAGGATTATTTAACATCAATTAAAGATTTATTTTCAACTGTCTTTGCATGACGCATATGAAAATTTATAAGTTAAATAAGCCTTGTAGATAAATTATAGAAGGGAGAAAAAAATAGAACAAAAGTGACAATCAATTCAAACAATGAATTGAAACCTAGTTTTTCCCATACCTTCTCTTTCACTGTACAACAGATCTTTGACACAAAAAGAATCCTTGCCATTTGATCCTATGCTTAAAGAAAATACTAAACAATCAGTGGAATAGATTTTTGAAAGCTAACGTAGTTTCATATGCTTAGAGAAGTGAGAGACAGAGACAGAGAACTAGAGAGACAGAGATAGAAACAGAAACTGAGATCTTCATTGATCAGAAAGCATTACATTACAGTTTGCAAAGCTGCTTGATTTTATCATGACCATAAGTCCCAACTTTTCTGACCAAAAAAAAAAAAAGCTTAGTTCCAATGATTTGTACTCAGAATGTAATTAGTTACTTGCTTTGTACACTGATGAAATACTGACATTTTACCCTTCCAGTCAGTTGTGTATCTTGGCATAATTTTCTCTTCCTCAACTGTTAATAAATTCAAGTGATGTACCTAATAACTTAGTTTTGTCTAATTAAAATATTCTATCCTAAGTAGTAGAAAATTTGAATAATTATTTTTTACTTGAAGTAAAAATAAAAGATTCGTCTTAGAAAGTACTACAATTTTATGGATGGGGAGGACTTTTTCTGTTTAAATTTTCAGAGTATTAAATTAATTTTCTTTTAAACAGGGTCGTTCTCATATTTCTTGTATGCCAGGAACAGTTCGACGCTGGAATTATCCATCTCCCCTTTGCATTGGTAAGATTACATATTCTATATTTCATGTAGGAATATGTTCCTAAGAAATCAAACTGAAGAAACCAAATTATAGCTCATAAGGTTATTTAGCATCAGACTCAGAAAACAGATGCTAATTTAACAACCTTATAAAATATATATTGTGCATAAAGCTCTTTTCTAGGCCCTGCCAGAAATATCAAGATTATCAGATGTGGTTCCTATTTTCATAGAACTTTACAATACTGTAGAAAAATAAGTCACAAACACAAATTACTAACACAAAAAATACTGAATGATGAGTGTTAGAGAAGTATACTACAAAATGCCATGTGAGGTCCAGTGAGGGAGTTAATTACTGATAAGAAGATAAAGATAGCTTTTGAATTAAGCTTTAGAGGATGACTGAAAATTCAGTGGTTAAAGAGGGAGGGAAATCCCCCACACAGGGTAATGTGAGCAAAGACCTGGAGTCAGTAATATACTTTCCATTCATCTCTTATTTTAAAATCTTTAGCTTCTTCTATTCTCAGGTCAAGCATCCTCTTTTACATGAAGCCCTTTCTAATTTAACCAACTACTAGGCTCTTCCTTCCTGAATCTATCTTGTATTTATTCTGGATGTATTCTCTATATAGGTTTTATACATATACACACACACACACACACACACACACACACACACACACACACACACACACACACACACACATAGATGCATACATGCCATATATATATATAGAGAGAGATACACATGCATGTGTGTGTGTGTGTGTGTGTGTGTGTGTGTAAAATCTTCCTTGATAGAATGTAAGCTCCTTGAGCGTCAGGACTGATTCATTTTTGTTTGTTTCTTTGTATATCCTCAGGTGCTAGTACAGAGTCTGGCAAATAATAGAAACCTAATATTTATCTGAAGTGGCAGATCTAAGTGAAAACTTTCTTAATCCTCTCAGTTAACAGTTGTTTTTTTTTTCTTTCCTTAAATTATTATATATTGACTTATCTAGTGTCTTTGTTTTTTTGTTTTGTTTTTAAGTAACTCCCTGGTGGAATGTATACTCTGTGGAAACAAGGACTGTTTTTCATTGAAACATAGGCAATAAAAATGTATTAAGTACCTACTGTGCTTAATAAATACTTATTGAAAACAAATGAATTAACTTAATCACTCTGACACCTAAGAATGATTATTTGATCATTGATGGATTGTGGAAGTGATAACCTTGAGGCAGAAAGATGAGTAGCTTAATATGTTCTCTTTAATAAAAGATGATGTTATACTTCATTCTATTAATGCATATCATTATTCTTACATGTTTAGCAATTTTTTTCTGAGTAGGAATAAACTGCCTGTCCTATACCTGGACGAAAAAAAAAAAGAACTAGCTGAAAGAGATTGAATTAGAGTATATATGATTGGGATGAAGAGAAGGGGCCTAATGGAAAAGATAACAAAAAGGTAGATATGACAAGATTTAACTTATTAATGAGCATAGAGAACATGTTTAAAAAACTATAAATGGACTCCAAGATTATAAACCTGGGTGATTGGGATGTTTGGTGCTTCCATTAGCATTATAGGCCACTACAGCAATGAGCATTTGGAAAGATCTAGTGCTTTCCCCAACTTTCCTACAGTTCCTCAAAACAAAATAAAAACAGAAAAACTTTTCCCCTGAGGATTTTTTTCTCTGCCTTACAATAAGCACAGGAACAGGATCATTATATTTATTTAAATTTACATTTAAAAAAAATATATTTAGGAACCAGAACACCTAATTGACTTGTTAATTTTGAAATGGAAACACTTTTCAACAAACATTCCTAGATTTTAATTCAACTTTCAAATTTCATAAAAAAGCTGTAGTTTAGTTGCTATATACAGTTAATGTCAAAGCAAATTTGATTTTCATGAATGTTTATTTAAATGCACTGTGCACTAGCAAATTATAGTTTAGAGATAATCATCTTTGATGAAAACCATTTGCTCATAACACCTACAGCATATAGAAATGTTATAGAAGCTGAGAATGTTAAGTGATTGCAATTCTGAATGTAAGACACATGATAATTCATAGGAAAGCTAACAAATGTTAGTCTACACATTGAGTTACCAATATATAGTAAGGGAAAGCAACTACTTTGCGCTTATTTTTATATCACCTGCTTTACAGAGTGATTGTGAGCATAAAATGAGATTATGAATGCAGAGCCTTTGCAAACCTTGAAGTGCTAAATATAAATGTGAGCAAATATTGTCATATGCTTTTTGCCTATGCTCATCAAAGAAACAGGTTTAGAACTGAAAGAAGCATTAGATATCATCTACTTCAGATCCCCCACATTTTACATATATGGAAACTGAGGCTGAGAAGTTAAGTGACTTGCCCAAGGTAATCCAAGTCCTTTGACCTTAATTCTACACCTTTTTCTACTGCTACATGAATGTTGCAAGGCACAATGAGCATGTCCTAAGAAATGTTTCTTCTTGCCCTGGGTACATGTTAAAACAGTCTTTCAAATCTTTTATTCACTTACTTGATGAAAATCTGTGAGCTAGCATTTAATACAGTTACGAATTTGTTTCATTCACTTATAGTGAGAATACCACTGTGGATATGTATATGTATATGTGCATGTATAATGTGTGTATATGTTTATACATATATGCATGTCTGCACATACACATATGTACATACATTTGAATATAATACATACTATATATGCATACAAAGTAGTTAAATGCAAGGTAGGTTGGAAGAGAGGGCACCAGCAGTTAGAAGATAAGGAAAAGCTTTGTGGAAAAGATGGTATCTGAATGAAGGCTCAAAGAAAAAGATAGACTCTAGGAGGTATAGATAAGAAAGGAAAACATTCCAAAGTGATGACCACTGCCAAGGTAAATGAAGTGTCTTGGGTAAGTAACAGAAAAGAATTCCAATTTGGCTGAATTGCAGAGTGAGGGGAGTTATTTCCAGTGAGGGCATAAAGGTCAGGTTGTATAGGACTTCAAATGCTAAACAGATAACTATATTTTATTCTAAAAGGAATAGAAAACCCCTGGAACTGGTTGTTCAGGACTTCTGTGTCACACAGTTCATAGAATGCTAGACTTGGAGTCAGGTGACCTGAGTTCAAATCCTGCCTCAGACACTTAATAGCTATAAGACCTTGGTCAAGTCACTTAATCTTTTTCTGCTCTGGTTTACTTATCTGTATAATTGAAATAATAATAGCACTTACCTTGCAAGAATGTACAAAGATCAAATGAAATAACATGTGTAGTGCTTCTTGAACCTCTGAATACTGTATAAATATGAACTATTGTCATTGTTGTTTTTATGGAAATTATATAGTTAAATCTGCACTTAAGAAAGTTTATTTGACAACTCTGTGTGGAATGGCTGAGAGTAGGTAGAGACTTGAGGAAGGTAGACCAATTAAGAGGCTGCTAAAATAATTAGAAGAAAGACTTGATGAGGGTATAAACTAGGGGTAGCTGTGTGAGTAGAGCAAAAGGAAGCAAAAGGAGCAAAATATGAAAAAGGTTATTATTTGTCAATTGATTGAATAGTTATCAGAACAGCTGATAATTAGCGATTTGACTGGTATGCAAACTCCTTCCATCAATGCAGATTAGCAGCTATTCTACAAATTATAGTTTTAAATTGTTGACTAAGGTACTAAGTTAAGTTACTCACCCAAGGTTACCAAGCCAAAAGGGGTCAGAGGCTGGACTTGAACCCTGGTCTCCTTGTCTCTAATGCTGGCTCTCTATCCACTGTGCCATGCTAGAATTCATTAGATAAAGTTTATCTCATTGCCACAATTAATGCTACATAAATCCTACTTTTTAAAAGAATACCTCATATACAGTATATCATGTAAGTTTTATTTATGTTAGGTCATTATGCATAAAATAACATTAAAAATTATTAACCAAATATAGTTAATGCAAAGAAATCTATTGAGGCCCTTTATAAATATACATTAGAGATAAATGGGAAAGAATAATGTCCCAAATGTCAGAAGAAATTTGAAACCTACCTTTGAAGAACCTTAGGCAAGTCATACAGCATCATTTGGGAAATGAGGGGGCGAGATTAAATGATCCTTTGTTCTTAAGAACTCTGCCAATAGCTGCTTATTACGTGGGGATAGAAAAAAGTTGTTGTCCATCATCTATGACAGGAACAGTATGAGCCTATCACAAAATGAGGATCAGTGTTGGATAGCCAATGTCATTCACTGGCATTCACAAAATATGAAGATATCTAGAGGAAGAATCCCAGTACATTAAGTGTATCCCCTGAGGATGAGCAAGCATTGTGTTTTAGATATATGTATCTACACATATTTATTACCTTCTTTCTATACCATAAAATCATTTAGGAAAGAATTATTTCCCAACGGTGGCTAGCAGAATGCCTTGTGCATAGTATACACTAAAACATTTGATGATGTCCATCAACACTAATTTATTAAGTGTCTGTCATTTGCCAGATACTTTGCTAGGCACTGAGGTTACAAAGATAAAATGAAAATTCCTGACCACAAGAGCTTATTCAGTAGAAAATTAATATTAAAATGAATCTTTCATTTTCAGTGTAGTCATTCTCAAAAATCATATGCTTATTTCTGTTATGAACAAATTAGAGCACTGTGCAAATATAAGCTTGTTGTTAGTATTGTTATATAGCTCAAAACAGTTTCTCTTTAAAACCATTCTATGAGTAACAAAAGAAAATTAATCTTTGTCTTTGTAATGATAATTTAAAGAGCTGCTACCCAACTTTGTTAAGGATATTTGCCAGTGTAATGGCAGATGAGACTTTTAGCTAATTCCAGAAATTAAACCCAGCTTTATGGAATGAAGTTTTATCATTATTGAGGATACTTCAAAGATCTTTCTATAGGCTCTAAAGGCAATTACAAAAGAGGGTATTCAAAATGATTTTGATCTATTTTGGCATTCTTTTAATATGTTTGTAACTTCTAGGTATCTGCTCTGAAAAAGGAAATATTTATGTGCGTGTATATATACATATATACACACATATATACACATATATGTATGTATATGTGCTACTATTCTTTTGTTTGTTTTTTCTTATTAATCACTTTGTGTGGCTCTAAAAACACAAGCAAATAAGTGAAGAACAGAGACCTATATTTAGTCTAGCCTGCTATCCAAACTGGTCCCCTGAGAGAGAAAGTAGTATGAAATCACCACTTCTCTCATGCCTACCTGAATTCCAATGGATTTAGGTTGATCTGTAGTCCTACCAGTGTGGTTTCTTCTTCCATTGGTGTGAATCACTTGCCATTCCATCAGCTTTTGCATAGGCTATAGCCCATGCCTGGAATATACTCCCTTTTCAACTCTGCTTCTGAGAATCTCTTGTTTTCTTTAAAACAAACTTCATTCAATTGCCACTTCCTACATTCCTTTAGTTCCCAATTCTCCAACATCTAAAATAATTATTTATGTTTATTTTTATATATGTATACACATATGTATGTATATACACACATACACGTGTGTGTGTGTGTGTGTGTGTGTGTGTGTGTGTGTGTGTGTGTGTGTTGTTTCTCCTGATGGAATATAAGCTCTTTGAGGGAACACATTGTTTCATTTTTTTTTCCCCCCTTCGGATCGTTATTGCTGAGTCCAGTTGCTGAAATATAGTAAGCTTTTAGTAAATACTTATTGATTGATTTCAGTCTTTTCATACCTTTTTATCCTGGCTGTCTTGTGCATGTCTTTCTGTTAAAGGCCTCTGTAGAGGATCCAACTAATGTTTCATCTAACCTTTGTCTCTTTTAATATGTTATGGGTGCTCTTAGAATAATTGGACTATTTACTTTTTCATCCGTCATACATGATACGTGACTGAACAACTTCCTTTTCTGTTTATGCACAAACCTGAAGATGTCTTTCATGACACTTTTCAAACTGGGGCTGATTAAGACATAAAGAATGGTATAATTGTGTTATCAAAGTCAGCCAGTCTCTGAATTCCTAAATACAGGCAAATTGAAATTTTAGTTCTACTACTTACCAATGAAAATTCACCTTTTCTTTTCGTCATTTTAATGCTTATCTGTATTTAGTGTAATGGAAGATATATTCCTTTCAAGTATTCTTGAAAAGTGATGCACAAATGATTCACAGAACTGAATATCACTGTCCATTTAACAGCAAAATGTGGCGGAACACTGAATAGCATGACTGGAGTGATCCTGAGTCCAGGTTTTCCTGGAGCTTACCCCAACAATTTAGATTGCACCTGGAAGATCTCATTGCCTATTGGTTATGGTAAGTAAAAATATTTTATTTTAATAGGATATAATTCAATTTTTCAACTTCTAAATGTAGGTCAGTAAACTGGAAATAAATATATGCCTTATGCCTTTGTCTTTTTAATCAAAAATTAAAATGAAGCTTTAACATAATCTTTTAAATATTCAGGAAATATATTACTTTAAAAAGCAGTTTGAATGATTTAAATGATGGAGACAGATAAAATATATACTGCATTATTTCTTTTTAAAATATATTTTTATTTCATTAAATATTTTCCAATTACATGTAAAAAATTAACAACATAATAAACCTTTTCAGTGTTTCTTTAAATATAGGTAAATTATGTCTCCAGTCTTTTTTCTGATCTACTCTGTAATAATTCTGTCCCAAAAGAAAAAAAAAGGGGCAATGAATACATTTTGACTCCTTGGGACACACAAGAATCATGAGAAATACAACGCATGTAACAGAGGCTGATTATATGGTATTCATAAGGACAGACTGTTTGTTTTTTATATATGTAAAATGTATGTCTAAGCTTCTTATTCATAATTGGGTAGCTCATAAGAAAGATTGGGGTAAACCTGAGTATGATATGAATTTAAAAAGTAAAACCATTTAGGAACTGCTAAAAAGAATACTTATTTTATCTAAACTGTATTGTAGTCTTCTGCAGGGGGTGAAGGGAAGGAAAAAAAGAACAAAATAAAAAAAATTGCACTGGAGAGAACAAAAGAACACTTGCAAGGAAGGAAGGAAAATATGGGAAATTCTCAACACAACATGTATTATTTATCATAAAGGCTTTCATGAAATAAAAATTTATTGTTATATATTTTGAATTCTCTCTTATGTTCTTCTTTGCACATGGCATGCTTTTTTTTCATTGTATTTAAGCTCCAATATTTAAGTTTATGACATATTTTTGTTTCTTTTTCCTTCTGTATTTGTGTTATGACCCATAAAATGAAAGTAAAATAAAATAAAATTTTATTTAGGAGCAAAATGTTTATGAACTCAGGTATTCTGTAGTCTAATGTAAAAACACTAATATAGTATCAGAAAGATAATGAAAAACAGCTCTCAAGAGAGTATGGCAAAGAGATTGTTTCCAATAAGTAAGCAAATTCATAACAAGTGGTGTACCAGTGCTGAAATGACAGACTGCAGTTAAGTGGTGGCAGATCATAAATTCCAATCCATCTCTTCTTGTTGCCCTCCTATTGTAAGGATGCATTAAGATACACTATAGGATTGGGTTATCCTAAATGAAGATGTCAGCAAAGGGCTAAACTTAATTCAAATGACTATATCTCTAGGACCATAAATCATGGAATACTAGAATCTCTGAAGAATCAAAACTATGGGTGACTCAATATATTATCAGTTATTTAATTAATAGTAATTCAATAAACACTTAGTAAGCACCTATTATGTGCCTTGCATTGAACTAGACATATTAAATTGTCCTTGCCCTCAAACTTATTTTCTTTGGCAGAAACAACATTCATAGAAAAATAAGTGCAAAACATATTTAAATTAAATACAAAACAGTTTTGGGAGGGGAGAGAACTGGTGGCATCTGCCTAGGGTTCCTCTAGGTGTTGGTACCTGAATTGAAACTTGAAGAAAGGAGAGGGGAAAAAGAAGTGCATTTCAGGCATGGAGGAAAAACTATGAAAAAAAATGAAAGGTTGAAATGTTTTATACAAGGAAATCTAAGTAAGCCAGTTTGGTTCTAACATAGAATGTATGGATAAAGTAATGTTTGTAATTTCAAAAGATAGACTAGAGCAAAATTGTGAAGAACTTTATAAACTTAACAGATGAGATTGTATTTTATTCTGAGGCAAAAAGGAGCCACTGTTGTAATTTCTTGAGAAGGGGAATATTATGGGTAGATCAACACTTTAAGACTATAAATTTGGCAGTCATATGAAGAATGGATTGGAGAAGAGATACTACAGAAGGTGAAATTTATTAGGAGAATATTTTCAAAGAGAAAGATTTTGAACAACTAAACAGGGTGATGACAGTTAAAATCAAATGTTATAACAGATATTGTGGGAAAAAAATCAGTAAGATTTGGCAAATGATTGGATTTGTAAGGTAAATGAGACTCGTGAGTCAAGGATGACCACTGGGTGAGGAACTTGCTTGGCTAGAAAGGTGGTGGTGTTATTAACACATATAAGGAATTTTGGAAGAAGAAAGAGTTTTTGGAGGAAAGAAAATTAATTATCTTTTGCAAATGTTGAATTTGAGATGCTTATTAGGTAGCCAGTTGAAGATGTCTTTAAGACAAATGGTGTTATAGGACTGATGCACAGTAATGACTTGTGCAAAAGAAATTATGTAAATGATATCATAAAGAACACTTATTTTAAGGGAAAGGAACTGGTCCTGTGACAGAAGTAAGGGGTGGCTTGATTTCTAGACCTAGAGAAAGGCTTTGAGTACATCAGATGAATACTTGGTAGACACATTTGGAGGCATCATAGAATGACAATGACAAAAATAATTCAGGGTGAAAACATGTGGGTAGGTTATGATTGGTTCCATTGGAGGGAGTGTCCTCATTGAAAAGGTCATAGATTCATTCAAGAATGGAAGTAAACCTGTTGGTGACTGCATCTTTTTTTTGTAATCATTCTGGAGTCAATATTTCCCCATTCTAGAACTCTTAATATCGAGTGAAGAGATGGAGGCCCAGTCAGGTTAAATGCATTGGCTAGGCTCACATGATATTAAGTGTCTGCATCTGGCATTTAAATCAAAGTCTTCACTAATTCCACATTCTTTCATTTACCACACTGTCTTTCACAGTGTCTTCACTAAATTTTGTCTTCTTTAGTGGCTAAAACAACAGTTTTCACACAGTAAAGGCTTAATAATTATAGAATGAAGAAATTCCTCTTCTGGTAACATGACAAGCCTCTCTTATCCCTGGGTGCTATAATTTCTAACATTCATATTGCACTCAAATGTTTACAAAGTGTTTTACATATATTATTTAATTTGATCCTCATAACAAACCTGAGTTTTAGGAAATGGGGAGAAAGTATTTTATGACACCACTTGGCAAACACTTGAAAATTGCAGGAATCAATGAATGAAAAAGGAAAGATACTCAGTTTTAGAACACTGAAAAACTTGGAAAGAAGAATTATAGTAATCTTCCCCAATTTAATTTTGGAACTATATTTGGTAGAGAAAAATTCTTATAACTCATAGAAATTAGAACTGGCAAGGATGTTAGAAATCACTTAGTCCAACCTCTTTATTTTATTGAGGAAGAAACCAAGGCCTAGATCAGAGAAATGACTTTTCCCAAGGTCATACAGTTAGTGGCACAGCACAGATTCTAAGAGAGGTCTTCTGACACCAATACTTTTCCCGTAGCATCACATTCTAAGAATTTGAAACCATACATTTAATCTAAGTAAGAAGCAATAATGATTCAAGCCTTTTATACAGATTATTGAAAGATATTTGTTTCCTTTATACAAGATCTCATTGTAGTCTCATCAACCTCATAGGTTCAATTGTAATTTCTATACAGATATTTCCCAGATCTATAGAACTACACCAATCTCTCTCCTGAACTGTAATCTCAAGGCAGCTATGGGGCAGAGTGAATGGAATACTAGAGCCAAGACAAATTCACATCTGGCTTTTTTATACACTTAATAGCTATATGCCTTTGTTTCCTTATTTGAAAATGGGGATGGATCATAACAGCTCCTACTTCACAGGATTGTTGTGAGGATTAAATGAGATATTATTTATAAAGTGCTTAGCACAGTGCCTGGCACATTGTAGGCACTTAATAAATGTTTGTTTTCTTCATTGCAGTATGGTATCACCAACTATCTTTTGTCTGTTTGGAACCGGATGTCCCATTTACATCTCAGAAACTCATTATGTACAGAACAATTTGTTCTGCTCTCATTAACTATGCACTCTTTCCAATTCTTTTATTACTGTTGAGGACACTATTTTCTTCCCAGTCACCCAGACTCTCGATCTAAGTGTTATTCTAGATCCCTTACTCTCCCTTACAACTCTCATAATCCATTTGTTGATACATTTTGTCATTTCTTTCCATATAGCATCTCATATCAATTATTCCTCCATTCACACAGTCACCACCCTGGTGCAGATGCTTATCACCTCTTGCCTACACTATTGCAATAGCCTTCCAATTGTACCTCAAGTCTCTTCCTAGTCTAGTTTATCCTCAAGTTAGCTGCTAAAGTGATCTTTGTAAAGCAGTTCTGATAATATCATCTTTTCCCCCTAGTATCACCCAACTTAATAAACTCCAATAGCTCCCTATTACTCCAGTAGCAAATATAAAAGGCTCTCCTTGGAATTTTTTTATAAAATTATTATATTTTTAATTTACTGACATAGCATAGTACAATAAAAAAGATGATTGTATATGAAAATGCAGATCTACTATGCAAACTTGTTATTCCTTTCAAATCAACAACAAGTTATCTATGAATTTCTTTTTTTTTCTTCCCTCCTTCCCCTACCCACCCCCGCCATAGCTACTATTAAAAGCAAATAGGCATATATATCTAAAATTATTCTATACATCTATTTATCAGTTCTTTCTCTGGATGCTGATAACATCTTTCTTCCTATGTCCTTTATAGTTAATTTGGATATTTGTTAATAGACAAAATAACTTATTCACTCAAAATCATCCATAAAACAATATTGCTGTTACTATATACAGTGGTCTCTTGGTTCTACTCATTTTTCTCTGCATTTGTGCAAGACTTTTCATGTATTTTTATAAAATGATTGAATTAATGATTTCTTATAGCACAATAGTATTATATCATAATCTTATGCCACAACTTGTTTAGCCATTCCCCAGTTGATGGGCATCCCTGAATTTTTTAGTTCTATGCCACCACAAAGAGAGCTACTATAAACATTTTAGAACATATAGGCTCTTTTCATTTTCTCCTAATCATCTTTGGAAATAGATCAAGTAGTGTTATTGCTGGGTCAAAGGATACAGACAGTTTAATAAGCCTTTGGGCATAATTCCAGGTGCTCTCCAAAATGGTTGGATCAGTTTACAATTCCACCAACAATGAGTTAGTGTTTCAGTTTTTCCACATCCCCTCCAATATTTAAAATTTTCCCCTTCTAACATTTTAGCCTTAGAATTTATTTTTTTTAATTTTATTTTAGTTTGCATCATTCATTTCCACAAGATTTTGAGTTACATATTTTCTCCCCATCTTTCCCCTACCCACCGCCCCAAAACAGCCATCCCAGTGTATCCCCCCTCCCCCAGTCTATTAGCCTTAGAATTTAAAGGTGAGAAAGCTCCTAAGCTGGATCAGTCTTCTAAGGTAAAAAGACTAATGGAGTGGAATGATCTTTCAGGTTGAGAAAGTTGTTGGTTTATGGTGGAGAAAGAAGTTTGGAGAATCAGAAGTGGAGGCAACCCACATATCATTAGAAAGAAACCTAGTTAAAATTAAAAAAAAAAGAAAGAAAAGAAGAAAAAAGAAAGATACCTAGTATGTTATAGGTTGTAGCTCTATTCCCAAAATGACATACACATGAGAAGTGATATGAAATACTTCAAAAAGAATATTTCCTATTGAAAAAAACAGGAAGATTTGATTGAAATGTCACCATGTTAATGACACATTCTTCATTCTTCCGGGCTGAAAGAGATCTCTTCCTCCTCTCATTTCTCATAACACTGCATATTTTCCATGGTACTTCGAGCAATCAAACAAGTATTTTTAAAGTACTTAAAGTGTTCCTGGAATTGTGGTAAGTTTGGGGATAGCAAGAAAAAAATTTTATAAGTCTTTGCATTCTGCATTATGATCTAGTTATATGTCTGCAAGAATCCTCCCCCTCTTGAAGTATAAACACCTTTACTGTATATAGTAAGGACTTTATAAATGCTAGGTAATTGAGTAGTTTACAGTAGAGTATCTTTTTAAAATTACCTTGTTTCCCATAAAACCATCACCATGCCATACACAGCTAGAACTTAAGAGATACTTATTGAATTAAAATGAATTAATGTGGACTTTCTTCTAAAACTTCAGCATTAGCCTGCGAAATCTTATGGTATTGTTTAGTTATGTCTTACTCTTTGTTTTGTTTTGTTTTATTTTTATGGTTCTATCAGTAGTTTAATGGTATACCTTTTCCACAGGTGTTTCTCTATAACATCACCAATTTTGAATTTTGTCCTTTTTTTAAACTTTATTTTTTATTTAAACTTTATTATTTAAGCTTTATTTTAAAATTTATTTTAAACTGTTAACATTTTATTTCCCCAATTACATGTAAAAACAATTTTTAACATTCATTTTTAAAACTGAGTTCCAAATTCTCTTTTTTTTCCTTCTATACTTCCCTCATTGAAAAGGCAAGCAATTTGATATAGGTTATAAATGTGCAATCATCCAAAAAATATTTCAATATTAGTCATGTTGTAAAAGAAAACATATAACAAACAAAAACTCAAGAAAAATAAAGAAAGTTTAAAAAAAAGTATACTAGATGTGTATTCATTATCCATTGATTCTTTCTGTAGGGATGGATAGCATTTTTCATGATAAGTCTTTTAGCATTGTTTTGGATCATTGTGTTGTTGAGAAGAGCAAGTCATTCACAGTTGATCATCCTACCATATTGCTGTTAGTGTACCATGTTCCACTGACTCTACTCATTTCACTTTGCATCAGTTCATGTAAGCCTTTCCAGGTTTTTCTGAGAGCATCTACCTCATCATTTCTTACATCACAATAATATTCCCTCACAATCATATAACACAAATTGTTCAGCCTTCCCTCAATTTTTAATTCTTTGCCACCAGAAAAGAGCTGTTACAAATATTTTTGGAATAGTTCCAAATTGCTCTACATAATGGCTAAATCAGTTCACAACTCCACAACAGCGCATTATTGTCTCAATTTTCCTACATCTTCTCCAGCATTTATCATTTTACTTTTCTGTCTTATTAGCCAATCCAACTGTTGTGAGGTGGTGTCTCAGTATTGTTTTGATTTGCATTTCTTCAATCAGTAGTGATTTAGGCATGTAGTGATTAGGCATTTCATTTAGATATAGAGTTATAGATAACTTTGATGACTTCGTTTGAAAACTGTTCATAACTTTTGGTCATTTTTCAGTTGGGGAATGGCTCTAATTTTTTTTTTAATTTGACTCATTCCCTCTATATATTTGAGAAATGAGGGCTTTATCAGAGAAATTTTCTTCAAAAATTTTTTCACAGTTATAATTGCTAACTTTATTTCTCTCATCCTGTTTCTTCCCATTTATTTTATTATCTTTCTCCTTTCAATCTGTCCCTCCTCAAAAGTGTTTTCCTTCTGACTATTGCCTCACCAAATTCACCTTCCCTTCTGTGAGTACATTCTGCTCCCCTTGTCTTATCCTCTTCCCCTCCTCCTTTCCTGTAGGTTAAGATAGATTTCTATATCCAATTGAGTGTGGCTCTTTGAGCCAATTTGGATGAAAGTAAGGTTCAAGTGTTCCCTGCCCCCCCACCCCTGCTCCATATGTGAGATAAATTATCCCATTCTGCCTCTCCCTTTTTCTTTTGGTACATCCTTCTTTCTTGCCCATTAATTTTATTTTTAAAGATATCATCTCATCATATTCAGTGCACACTGGTGACCTCTCTATACATTCTCCTTCTCACTGCCCTACTAATGAGAAAGTTCTTATGGGTTAGAAGTATCATTTTCCTATGTAGGCATGTAAACCATTTAGCCTTATTAAGTCCCTTATGATTTCTCTTTCCTGTTTACCTTTTTATGCTTCTCTTACATCTTGTATTTGGAAGTCAAATCGTCTATTCAGCTCTGATCTTTTCATCAAGAATTCTTGAAAGTCCTCCATTTCACTTAATGTCCATTTTTAATTCAGAAGAATTATACTCAGTTTTGCTGGGCAGGTAATTCTTGGTTGTAATTCTAGCTCCTTTGCCCTCCACAATATTCCAAGCCCTCAAATCTTTTAATGTAGAAACTTCTAAATCTTGTGTTATCCTGTCTATAGCTCCATGATACTTGAATTGTATCTTTCTGGCTGCTTGCAACATTTCTCCTTAATCTGGAAGCTCTGGGATTTTGTTATAATATTCCTGAGAATTTTCATTTTGGGATCTCTTTCAGGAGATGATCAGTGGATTCTTCCCATTTCTATTTTATCCTCCAGTTGTAGAATATCAAGACAAGTTTCCTTAATTTCTTGAAAGATGATGTCTAGATTTTTTTTTAATTGTGGGTTTCAGGTAGCTCAATAATTTTTAAATTATCTCTCTTGGATATGTTTTCCGAGTCAGTCAGCCGGTTTGCTAGTAAGATATTTCACATTGTCTTCTATTTTTTTGTTCTTTTGATTTGATTTTCTTTTAGTTTTTTTTTTCTTTGTTTTGGTTTTGTTTTATTTTTTTTCATGATGCCTTATAAAGTCATTAATTTCCACATTCTCTATTCTAATTTTTAAGGAATTATTTTTTTCAGTAAATTTTTGTGCCTCCTTTTCAGTTGGCCAATTCTGCTTCTTAAGAAATTCTTATTTTTATTGATTTTTTTGCATATCTTTTTCCATTCGATTAACTCTGCTTTTCAAGGCATTCTTCTCCTCATTGGATTTCTATACCTGCTTTCCCATTTATGCTAGTCTATTTCTTTAAGGCGTTATTTTCTTCAGCATTTTTTGTGTCTCCTTTACCAAGCTGTTGACTTGTTTTTCATCATTTTGTTGCCTCTCTTTCATTTCTCTTCCCAGTTTTTTCTCTACATCTCTTACTTGATTTTTAAAATCCTTTCTGGGCTCTTCCCTCACCTGAGACCAATTCATATTTTTCTTGGAGGCTGTGGATGTAGGAATTTTGACTTCTTCTTCTGAGTATGTGTTTTGATCTTCCTTGTCACCATAGTAAACTTTCAGTGATCAGAATATTTTTCTGTTGTTTACTTGTTTTTCCAGCCTAGTTCTCAACTTTTAACTCTTTGCTAAAGTGGGGCTCTGCTTCTGGGATAGAGGGCACACTGTCCCAAACTCCAGCAGTATTATTCAAATGTTTTCAGAGATACCGTTTTTCCAAGATGGTATGATCTAAGGAGGGGTGTGTTTACTACTATCATGGCCTGTGCTCTGGTATGTAAGTGACCACAAACACTCTTTTCTGCCCTGGAACTGTGATGAGGATCCCTGTTCCACTGCGGCCACAAGTTCTGATGTGCTATTGCTCCTCCTTGCCCTGGGACTGCTACCCAGGACTGTGACTTAGATTTAAGTTATGGGCAAAGAAAGCAACAGTCTGTTCTCCAGTGCCAGCAAAGAGAACCCTATAATCTCTTAACTAGTTGTTCAACCCCCTTACTGTCTGTGGGTTGAGAGCTCTGGAAACAGCTGCTATAGCTGCTGATTCTTTCCATTCTGATTCTTTGTGACCACAAATTTGGAGTTTTCTTGGCAAATATACTGAAATGATTTGTGATTGCCTTTTCCAGCTCATTTTACAGATGAGGAACTGAGACAAACAGGGTTAAGTAATTTGTCCAGGGTCACACAACTAGTAAGTATCTGAGGTCATATTTGAACTCAGTGTCTGCTCAGTTTAGGGCAGGCACTCTGTGCCATCTAGTTGCAAATCTAAAGAATTAGAAAGTAATAAGGATTTAATTTGACTTGGGTGAGTTAAGGCTATTCTCTTGTCCATCCCTTTGTATATACTAGATAATCAGACTTAAGAGGTAGGACAGACCTTGGAGAACATCTTATCCAAGCCCTCATTTTGTATATGAAAAAAAAAATAGGCAGAGAAAGACCCAAGGTCAACATAGGGAATAAATAGCAGAAATAGGAGTATGAACCTGGGGTCATCAGACTCAAATGTAGTACTCTTTCCATTGCACCACACTGCCTCCAAAATTTGTTATGCTTGAAGCCAATTTTGCTTTTGGTACTCATTTTCATCATAACATGTAGTTGTTATAATTGGTTTTCCACTTTCCATCTAGGGGATTTGTAATAGATATTTTGATTGTATCTTATATTGCCAAGACTTGACCTGAATATTTCTAGCCCCTCAATCCTTTGCTTTTGATCTCTTTCTTTGCTGCTTTCCCCCTTGGATTTGGAGTTCTGAATCGGATTGTATGTTATATCTTACTAAGACTGCATCTGCATGTTCTCAGAATGAGCTCCAGCTTACCTTTGCATTTTAAGACATTTTTGCAGAATTTTGTTTTTATTCAAAAGGTGAACGAAAATGTTCTGAATATGCTAATTTTATAGTTTGACATTCTAGTTGCTGCTTCAAACTAGTACCAAGTTTACAAATTTTGCCCTGTTACATTTCCATTATGTGGAAAAGGAGAAGTAAGTCAGTGGTTGAAGGAGATTTTTTTAATAGAGTCACAAAGTAATAAAGTGTTAGAACTAAAAGAGACCATAGAGATAATCTATTTCAACATTCTCATTTTACAGAGAAGGAAACTGAGGACTAAGGAAGTAACATTATGGAAACACAGAATATAATAATTGGAGGGTCCTCATTGGCAGTCTAATCCAACTAACATATAAAAGGAATTTCCATTATGATACTTCTAGGAAATGGTCATCCAGGCTCTGTGGATGAAGAAAATTATTCTCTAAAGACCTCTAAGGAGGGGGAGACCATCATTTTGAGTTAGCCCTGTTTTTCTTTGGAAAAGTCTAATTGCTAGGGAATTTGTTCCTAAATTGCCCTAAGGTTACACAGCTATTTAGTAGTAGAACTAGGATTTAAATATAAGCTTTTATAACTCAAAAGTCAGTACTCTTCATATCAATATTCACCAGAACATTCCAGTGTTTATTAGCATGGCCTTTTAAGGTTCAAATAGATTATTTTTAAAGCTTTCCGCTTCTCATTTTATAACGTTACTTCTCTGCATTCTCCCTACTCAACTAGGTGGAGCAGTAGATGAACTACTGAACCTGGGTTCAGAAAAACCTGAATTTAATATGGTCTTGGCCTCAGATACTCACTAACCATAGGACCCTGGGCAAGTCACTTAACCTCTCTTTGTCTCAGTTTCCTTAATTGTAAAAGGGGAATAATAATATGACCTACCTCCTAGGATTGTTATGGGGATTGTAAGAGGTAATATTATAAAGCACTTAACACAATGCCTGGCACGTGGGTACTTAATAAATGCATGTTTCCTTTCTTCTCTTGCAATTCTTCTCCCATACTAACAAAAAATGTTAGATCTTCATTGTCTTGGCCTAGCACAGTGGCTGCTTTCACTGTAACTCAGTATAACAACAATTATGATTGTTGGTCATTCTATGGGACAGAGAAGAATCACTAGATATATTTCAGTTGTTCAATTCACTATGGATTTTGGAAGTGCTTATAGCAGTGGGTTCTCCAAATTGAATTTGATTCTTTCAAGCTGGTCATTTGTTACTGACAAAATTCTTTTCTTAGTGATGTGAGGTATGACATGCTACCAAAAAAAAAAAAGACAGAAAGCAAAAGAAAAGAGAAAAAGAAAGAAAGAAAAAGAGGAAAGAGAAAAAAGGAAGAAACTATGTTTTCAGTTTGGCAATAGATGGAATGGGTGAGAGGGGTACTAGTGGGATTTGATATGAGAATACACTGTTGTAAGCGGACATCTACTTTTTCTGTCATGCACAGTGTTGCGGCTAATATTGCCTAGTAGTTAAGAAGTGAAGAATCCAAGAGAATCTATATTATTGTTTTATTTAATACTTTCATCATTTTTTTTCTGAGCACAAACATTTGTTGAAATTGAGAAAAAATTGCCTGTTATTGATAGCTGTTGGGCAAAGAGCATGATTTGACATAAGAAGATTTTATGTCCCATAAACATTCTGAAAGGTAGTCTATAGAACATTGAACTAAATTGAATAGAATAGAATTGAACTAATTTGTAAAGAATATTTCCAAAAATACACAATACATATAAATATATACATACAATGCTATGTACACACATATGAAAATTGCACAAATACTAAGTACACACATATGAATATTATATTGCATATAATATTTTATAACCAACTGAAAACTCTAAAATTTAGGCAATGTACAATTACACATTCGTCCATTGAAAAATTAATTGTTTATGATATGTAAAACAAATTCAAAGTAATAGTTTATTTTTAGGAGTCTTTTTTTTCCCCATTATTATGATGAGTATTAGAATTGAGCAGAGATTTTCCCCTTCTCTTTTCTTTTCCTTGGCTTCATCCTGGGCCAATGCACACTAAAGGAAGATACTTCATCTTCCTTTTATCTTGTCCTAATGTTTAATATAATCGATTTAATATAAATGTTTTAATGTGGAACAAATGATATTTATAAAGGCAATATGGTCCCTATTCATTTTTCTTGTGATATATATATTTTTTAAGTTGTGTTATGTTTAAAAATTAGTAGAAAAAACTCTGAACTTTTAGTCTGGAAACCAGGTTCAAATCTTGGTTTGACTGTGTGACTATGGATACATTGCTTAACTTTCTAAGCCTCAGTTTTCTCATTTGTAAATCTTATCTACTAATGCTTGTATTATCTAGGGTACTTTGTCCTTTGTAAACCTTAAAATGCTGTAGTCATGTCAGCTATTAGGAATCATAATATTTTAGGACTGGAAATCATTTAGTCTAATATTCTATCTATGTAGAAACTGAGGTCCAAACAACAAAAGTAACTTCCCCCAAGTCACACTAATTATAAATTGCAATCAGCCTTTAAATCCTAGGGTTTTGTTGTTGTTGTTGGTTTGTTTTTTGATACTGTGTCCCAGGTAAGTTACACTTCACTCTCCATGTTACATTCCAGACATGCTCCGCTGCTATTCCACATGCATCTGTCATTTATCCTACTGTGATTGTGTGTTTTCTTTCCCAGTTACTTCTGTTCTTATTGAACAGTTTTCTTTTATTTCTTCCAAGAAACTTTTCTAGTAGAATTTCTTGCTTCCCTTTATAGTAAACTTTTTTGTTTTTGTGAAATTTTCCATTCAGGTGGCTCTAACTGAATATTTCTATGCATCCAGTCAACAAGTTTGTGAATTATAATGAAAACTACAAGCATATTTTCTGTTCCACTCAACTTCTAATATGTGTCAGATGTGTAACATGGCTAAAAGAATAAAATTAAGTCTCTAATCTTCAATGGGAATTATGCATGAGAAGAAAAGCAATTTTTCAACCTAGCCTTTGTCAGTAGAACTAATCTGATTTTTATGTTTGCAGACTTCATATAAAACTGTAAATTATAGAACAGAATTCCAGGTTATCACATAGCACTATAGTCAGATACTTAGAAGTATTGATCACTTACTGGAATTACTTTTATGTATAGTTGAATTCTTCTGATGAAATTGGCTGAATGTTATAATCAAGAAAAGGATTTAAAATGATTTGCCTTTAAGAATGTGGAGTTCTGAAAGCCTAATAGAATCAATTATTTTTTTTTTGTAATGCTTAATGCAAATTAAAGTTACAAGAACATTTGCTTTACTAATAGACCTCCTTTAAGATGAATTGACATTTTAGTAGCATTTGAATGGTCATTAAAGGTTTCCTGTTTTTAGACAGTGTTGACCTATTTTCAGTTATTTCTATCTGCAAATGTGATATATATGTGTATGCATATGCATATGTGTAAATATACACACATGTACACATATACATACATATGTATATATTTATATATGAGCACATATTTATTTACTTGTATATATGAATGTGAATATGTATGAAATCTGTAGATTATTATCAGTTTTGTGGTCCATATTTTAGGGACACTAGGCATTTTTATGTTTCATATCTACTCATTTTACATTTTCTTTTTATAGGTGCACATATTCAATTTCTGAATTTTTCTACTGAAGCTAATCATGACTATCTTGAAATTCAAAATGGACCTTTTCATACAAGTCCTATGATTGGCCAGTTTAGTGGAACTGATATCCCATCAGCCTTGCTAAGCACAACCCATGAAACACTCATCCATTTTTATAGTGATCATTCTCAAAACAGGCAAGGATTTAAACTTGCTTATCAAGGTAAGAAATAATTAATTTGCATGCCTCCTCTCCTCATGTTCTAAATGTTTATTCTTTTAATTAATTACAAAAAAACTCTGTTCGAAAAGTTCTGTTAAATTCTAGCAGTAGGAAAGATCTGCTGCTATTCTTATGTCATATAAACTTGCAAACATGCATATAGACACAATATGTACACATACATTATCATCATCATCAAATACTGTTGCCTTTGTTGCTCCCTCGAGCCATTTCCTCCACAAATCCTTTTCACTCCTGTTTCTCTCTGTGACCACAACCCCACATTTTGGGACTCTAGGCCTTTGGTTTCTGAAGACCACAAGTAAAATGTAGAGATTAAATTAGGGGAAATCAGAGCATAGAAGAGGGTCATAGGGCACGTTTAAATCTAGGTGTTAGTAATTTTTCTAAAAGCTAGATCATGATTTTTTATTAATACTAAATGATGATGATATGACATTTATCTAGTTCTTGGAGGTTTGCAAAGCACTTTGTGAAAATTTTCTTATCTGATCCTCACAATAACTTTATAAATTACATGCTTCTTTTATCCTAATTTTAGAAACCAGGAAACCAAGTCAGGAAATATATTTTGCATAGGGTGACAGACCTATTAAGATTTTGAAGTGCAAGTTGAAACTAGGCCTTCCTGATTCCAAGTCAAACACACTAAACACTTTGTCTAAAGTCATGTTAAAATACAGTAAAATCGCATTATAATAATCTTTAATGATTAAACATTTAAAAAAAATCTCTGTGTGCATGTATGTCTATATATCTATTTTATGGAACTACATCTGAAAGCTGTAAGGAAAGTGTTCACTAATATTGGTAGTCAGTGGGGAATATAAATGTGATTTTTCCCCTCACTAAAAAAAAAAAGTACTCAATTCTTTTCTAAGATATTTTTAAATGTGCTGAAAGTGAAAATCTCAAATCTATTATGATTTGTATATAACTCAAAAAGTTAAGTTTGGTAGCATAATGCCTAGCAGAGGATAAGTGCTTAATAAATGCTTGTATATTGATAGAATAACTGTAATAGTGGAGGAGTGAGGAATGCAGTAATTGAGCTCCTTATAGAGCTTAAAATTGCCCCTACATTTTTGGACTTTACTCTTCAACATAATAATTTTTAAAAAAAGAAAAAAGGAAAAGCATAATTCATTGAAAATCTTTATATATATGCAAATATATGGTTCTAGTTAGAAGTCAAAGTTCATATTTGTCAATATATAAACTTATAGGATGTCACAGATCTCAGAAGAGATTCCAGCTCTCCCTTCCCTAACTTTAATTATCCAGCTATAACAGTTCAACTTTCTTAACTTCTAAAATTGTTAAATTGTGGAATGACAATAGTCCTTGTGTCCATGAAACTTGAAGTTTCATAAAATTCTTTTTTTCAGAGTAATGCTAGGATGGAAGTAGAACAAGGAAACAGCTTCTGATTGTGTTCAACTGAATTCATTTCAATAAGTATTTATTAAGCTCCTTCTATCTGCCAAGTGTTATACTCATCACAGGGATATAAAAAGAGGCAAAAGACATTCCTTGCCTTCAAAGAATTCATAATCAAATGGGGGAGACAACATGCAAACAAATATATACAAGAGCTGTATACAAGATAAATAGGAAATAACAGAGTCAATATACTAGAATTAAAAAGTTTATGAGGAAGGCATATTATAGAAAGTAGACTTTTAATTGGAACTTAAAGAAAGCCAGGGGCAGTAGTTGGAATGGATAAAGGGGAGAGTATTCTAGGGATGGGGGGCATTCAGGGAAAATACCTGGCCTCAAAAGTGCTCTTGTTTGTGCAGTAGCCAAGAGGCCAGTGTTACTCTATCAAAGACTGTGTTGAGGAGTAAGGCGTTAAAAGATTGGAAAGATAGGAGGATTATGAATCACTTTGAATGCCAAACAGAGCATTTTGTATTTGCCCCTGGAGGCAATAGGAAGCCACTAGACTTTATTGAGTAGGAAAGTTTTGGGGGAATAGGGTGGGGTGACATGATCAGAATTCTGTTTTAGGGAAATCACTTCAGTGGTTGAATGGAGAATGTATTGGAGTGAAGAAAGAGTTGAGGCAGGCAGACCCACCAGTAGATTCTTGGAGTAATTAAGGGGTGGAGTGATAAAGACCTATACTGGAGTGGTGGCAGTATCTGTGGAGAGAAGGGGGCTTATTAGATAGATCTTGCAAAGGTGAAATTGGTTGGCTTTGGGAGCACCTTGTATATGGTGGTTGAGAAGAGGACTCCTAGGTTGGGAAGCTAGGGGACTGGGAAGATGGTGTTGCATTCTATAGTAATAGGAAAGGTGGGGTGGAAGGCTTTAGGGGAAAAGATTATGAGTTCTTTTTTGGACATATTGAGTTTAAGACGTCTACTGGATATCCAGTTTCAGATGTCTAAAGGTTGGATATGTAGGATCAGAGGTCAACAAGGAAATTGGAGAAGGAAATGTTGAGAATCTTCAGCTATAAGTGTTTATGAAATACATGGGAATTGATAAGATCACCCAGTAAAGTAGCATAGAAGGAGAAGAGAAGAGGGCCCAGAACAGAACCCTGAGGGACAGGTATAGTTAAAGGACACAATCTGGAAAAGAATCCAGAGAAGGAGCTGTCAGATAGATAGAAGGAAAAACAGGAGGAAGTGGCACCCTGAAAAGCAAGAGAGAAGAGAATATCAAGGAGGAGAGAGTGATTAACAGTGTCAAAGACTGCAAAGAGGTAAAAGAAAATGGAGATTGAGAAAAGCCCATTGGATTTGGCAACTAAGAGGTCATTAATAAGTTTGGAGAGAGAGTTTTAGTGAAATGATAAGTGATTTATCTGTGGTGAGTAATCAAGACACTAAAATGTCAGAACCCAGATTTTCAAATTCACATCTCCTGACTCCAATTGCAGTACTGTTTCCTCTAAGTCATACTGATAAATTGCTTACAAAGCATTTTTGTTATTTTTAAATTTTAATAGGACACACTCATGCACACAGCACACACAATAATAACAAATAGCAACTTCTATTCAGCGCTTTCTTAAATTAACAGAGCAAAAATGGAAGCTTTACTAAAAGGTGGTTATAGTTAATTTACCATAAAATAAAGATGTCTTTTGCTCTGATGAGAGGGAATGATAATTTATAGATAGTTCCCATGTTCTTTTGGTATCTACACAAGATCAAGTAAAGTAAAGAGAGGCTTCCAGGACATTGGTGAACCCCTTGTAGAAGATTTATGTGAGGACATGGAAAGAGTTACACAGAATGAAAGGACATGGATATATTGTGATTTCCCTTATTAGAGGGCGTGCCCATGTTAATGAGAACACACAGCCATTAAAATCTAAAAGTACTTTTAGCCATTAGGTAAGAGTTTTTAAAAAATAGTTTCTAATAAGGTTGAATATATTGTGATCAGCAATGATGACCAGAAGTAAAGGGTTTATGTAAATAAAATGAATTTAGTGAAAAGTTTAATCTTAAACAAAATTTTTAAAAGATATGTATATCTATACACAAACACACATATATGGATATATGTTCATACATGGATATACACACACAAATGGAGATCCATATCTCCATATATGTGTGTGAGCATATTTGTATTCAGTAACTTTTTATTCAGCTAAGTTAAAGAAAATATTCCTATAAGATATAGGGATATTTTGACAGACTTTCATCATTTTGGGCTACTTAATTTTTCCTCCTTTTTTACCACTTCTTGAAATTCTTTCCTTTGCGGAAGTGAAACAACGTGAAATTGCTTTTATCAGGATTATGATGAAAATGATGTCAATGATACAGGACATATCACTAACAGTAGTTGGTATATATGACAAATATTCTAACTAAAAGATACATAATATTTTGACCAGATCAGCACAAGAAAGGAGAGATTTCAATTAGGTTATATATCCCTTTTGGTAAAATACACATTGAATCATTGAATAAATGTCATATTTTAAAAGTCAGTTAATAATCACACTTCTTTTTAAATTATCATTAAAGTTTAATTTCTGAGTTTGAATTATCACACAGCAGGAATGATCAGCTTTCAGAATTTACATGGGGGAAAAATGAGATTATTGTGATTCTGTTTCCAAGAGATAGGATTTCAATTCATTTTCCAGCCAAATCAGATAACTGAAAAGAGACATACAGGGGAAAAATGCAATTAGAATACTTAAAACTATCCTATAACTGCTAAATTAATATTTTTACCACAGTTTCTTTAATGAATAAATTTTCAGCATAAAAATGTAGTTTTGCACTGGAAGAGATAGTATGGATTCCACCCATGCATTTCCCAAACAGAACTGAAGTTGGACTGTTACAGTGGTAGGTTATCCATTACTGTTCAGCCTTTTCCTTGATGAAAGTATATGAACAAAAAGAAAACAACGGTCTAACTCTTGACTATTAAGACAAACTCACGTAAAAGGTCTGGGTGTAGTCTAATTGAATAATTTAAAATAATGATTGATAATTGAAAACAGTTAAAGTAGTCAAATAAAACCACTTATTTTTTAAACCATTCTTTCTGGGATCTTATTTTTACCATTTCAGATTATGTTGTTGCTGTCAATCGTTGCTGACTTGTCCATTGTCACAAACATAGTATGTGTCAGATGGAGGATCTGAATCCTGATCCCTCACTCCAAAGTCAGTCCTCTACAAAGACTCTCAGTCACAATCACTCATTAAAACTTCTTTAATCTAATATCTCTCGTACTGTCATGCAAACCCATTTTCTTTTGATCAGTTTTTCTTGACGATGAGAAACTAGTTGGTCACTATTTATTGTATAACACTACATATTCCAGGAAACTAGCATTTTACCATTTTCCTCAAGTTCTATTCTTAGTCATTAATCATTTTATCCATCCTTCTTGACTTCTGCATGTCATTTTCTCTACATTCACATACACATGCAAAGACACACACACGCACACACATAACCTAGTACTGAAATATTAATGTGACCAGTACTTAATCTGAGCACTATGATATGAGTGTTTCCTGTAGGAGCTCTAAATAGTCATTTTGTGTTTGACCAGTTGTTCATTCCCAAGTTTACTAACATCCACTAGTGTCTGTTGCATTTTATGCTTTACTAGCAAATAAATAGCTTTTTTTTTAAAATTTTTATTTTGGGGACTGCTTTATCTTTTTATAAATAGAAGTTTTTCATTTGCCAAATTAATAAACAAGTTCATCATACTTTCATCCAAATCATTGGACACAATTTTAAATAACTGAACACCCAATATAAACTTCTGGGGCACCACAGTTAGGTTAGCACTGATTAGTAGGCTTTCAAAAGATTCTTTCCAATTCAGTGCCCAGATATCATTTTCTTGTGAATTTAATATTTTATTGCAAAAACACAAGGGTAAATTTCCATGTCTGTGACATAGTTACACATTTAAGATGCTTTTTTTTTGCCTTATATAACACCTGTCCTTCCTTTTCATACTTCTTGTGTTGCCAGATGAATTTCCTTGTTTTATTTATATTACCTATTTTCCAGATAAGGTTGTTAATGCTGCTTTTACATTGAATCTGGAAAAACAACAGCAACAAAAGGTTAGCCTAGTTCGGCATCATGTAGAGATAAGAGAATTTGTTGGTTGACAGATCATTTTGATAATTGGGTAATCTTAACTTAACTTTTAGTAATTTAAGTTACTTTTCTCTGCTTGAATAACAGTATTATTTCCATTCCAAACAATTAGTTTAGCATAACATTAATGTGTAAGTGCATGTATAAGAAGGTAAAGCACATGATAATTAATTTAAGGTGTTCCACTTTGTTGTACAATGTCATAACTGCCTGAAGTATACATTTTCAGGTTTAATTAGATAGTTTATCAGTGTTTGCCATTTATGCAGTTTATGAATTGGCAAAGTGACACCACTGCTCTGATTTGTAGGTCACATCAAAATTTATAAGCCCTACTTGTGATTTATAAGTTAAGGATCTAATTAATAAGTCATGAAAAGATCCATAAATCACAAAAAGAATTCTTGTCACTCAGCTGACATATATGCTGTACTCCTGCTACTTAAATACCTGTCATTTATTTATAAGTCTATATAAAGGTCAAAAATGTCACCAGAGGATGTGGCTGTCATGATATTAAATTTCTCGAATAAAACTTGTGAGAATGAAAAATATGGCACTTGGGTTACCAAAAATTAAGTTAGATCACATTCTCAAGCAAAAAGCAACAATATTGACAACTGGAAAGCAGATATGTTTGCACAGAAGACATTTTCAAATAATTGGTTGTTAATGAAAAATATATGATTTACAGTGAGGACCATTTTCATTCATATTACATACTATTTTTTAAAAACCCTTCATATTACTCTACTTATTGGTAAATGATACCTCTAAAATGCGGTATGATATTGTAAAGAGAGTGGTGGATTTGAACTTAGGTAGGAAGACCTGGGTTCAAATCCTCCTGCCAATGCATTTATAGATTGTGTGACCACAAAGGAGTTATTTAACCTTTTGAGTTCTAGTTTTCCCATCTGTAAAACGAGAATAATAATACTGCTAGTGAGAGGCACCGTGGCATAGTGGAGAAAGAGCTAACTTGGTGTTAGGAAGATCTAGGAGGAAGTTATTCCTCTGATACACTACTTATTGTATGACCCTGGACAAATCACTTAAGCTCCCAATGTCCAGTCTCATAAGATTTTAAGTTATGGAAAAGTTGCTGATGTGAGTGGAGGAGGACATTGTCACATTAGGGGTTTACTACAAAGTCATAGATCGAGACCAAATACTTCTTATGCCTTCTTCACAAAGATTGCTGTGGGACCAAAATGTAATAAGGTTATGTAAAATATTTCACACGCTTTAAACAGCAACAACAACAACAGCACTTACATAACACTTTAGAGTTTGCAATTTGTTGTTGTTCAGACATTTCAGTCATGTCTGACTCTTCGTCACCCCATTTTGGGGTCTTTATTTTGGTGGAGATACCGAAGTCGTTTGCCATTTCCTTCTCCAACTCATTTTGCAGATGAGAAAACTGAGGCAGACAGGATTAAGTGAGACATAGCTAGTAAGTGTCTGAGGTCAGATCTGAACTCATGAAGATGAATCTTCCTGATTCCAAGCCCTGCGCTCTATCCATTATGCTACTTAGCTGCCCCTTGGGTTTGCAAAGCATTTTACAAATATTATCTCATTGTTTTTTCCCAATAAACCTGGGAAGTTGGTGTTATTATTGTCCCTGTTTTGCAGATTAGGAAACTGAATAGGCAGAGGTCAAATGACTTGTCTAGTGTCATATAATCAGATAGAATAGGAAGTCAGATTTGAACTCAGGTCTTTTGGAATCCAGGTCCATTAGTTTATCCACTGTGCCATTTAGTTGCTTTATTAAATATGATGTTGATTTTTTTGTGTTAACACGCGTTTTGGGGGACATTATTGCTCATATGATCTACTTATTTACTTATTTATTCATCTATTTATCTATCCATCCCTCTATTTATTTCTTCACTCATTGATTTATTTTTAAGAATCAGGACTTATGATTTCACTAGTGTAGGGAAGACAGGGATAGAAATTCTTCCTCCTGAAACAGCTGACAACCTGTTTGTAATTCATAGTCATTGAGTTGCCTAGTACACTGAGAAGTTGAGTGTCTTGTACGTTATCACACAGCTAGAATGTGGTAAGACTATTCATATATATGAAAGTCAAGTCTCGAATTCAAGTGTTACCAGCTTCAAAGCTGGTCCACTTTCTGTTCTACTATGCTGCCTCCCTATTTGTTATTAGAATTTTTATAACACTTAACAAAATTGGAATATTTTGGATTCAGGTGGCGTTATACCCTTTCTACTATGTCATAAATTATGTGCCATCATAAAACATCAATTTCAAGATAGTAAAATAGAAAATTCAAGTCTTTTAAAGATGGAAAATTTAAATTGTTCTGTTTTCAAAAGTCCTTGGCTTTTCTCTTTTACCTTGCACAGTGGTTTCTATTGTATTGATCAAATTATTTTCTAGGTGATATTTAACTTTATTCATCTATCATCATTGTTATCAAAACACAAAATTTAGCTTGAGGCTCAAGTATTACAGAGCTTGTTGTTGTGGCAAGTGATTGATCGTAAGTTATGTTTCTCCATGCTCCCTGGGATGATTTTGGTTTCAGTCAAACAGTAAGTCAAGCTCACCACTAGACTCACTTAACCAGTCCTTAAAAGATATAAACACAAGAGTCAAGCAAAAGATGTGTGCTTTTTTATAATAGTACCCTATCTACTCTGTAAATATGCATTGAAGCATCCTAAGGTTGTAGTTGTGGTTTGTCCTTTGTTCTCAAAGAGGACCATGACATTGGGGAGTTGATGACATTATTTGAAGTTGACTTTGATTTGAGTCAGTGAAGACTGTGCAAAGTCACTAGCTTCACTTTCTCCTCCAGAGCCATCTGGGTCCAGTGGCCAGACGTTGATCAGGATGACTGGAGATGGCCCAAGATGCAGTAGGAGACCTTGATCTTTTTTAAGCTAAGGTCTTTTCAGGTACTCACTTTGAGTGCAGCAATGTCCATTTAGTGACTCTTTAAGAAGTGAGTCAAAGGATAGCCCCTTTAATTAAAAATAATCAGCCCTGAGGGTCTTCCCCTCTCCATCCTAAGGTAGAGTTCTGCCAAAGAATGGAGGAGAGGAAGAAAAGTACTGTGGTCATAAATTTGTCTTCTGTGAATAAGATTATCTCATCCTGTCAGTTAGCAAGCATTTATTAAGCACCTACTATGTGCCAGACACTGTGAAAAGCACAGGAGATAGTCCCTGATCTCAAGGAATTCAAAACATGTAAACAACTATATGTGTAAAACAACTACATACATATATACAGGCTGTCCCCAAAAATCTTGATGCAATTTAAAGCTTTTGTAGTTTTAATGGCATTAATTTGTAATAAGACTTTTGAGATACCCTGTATAAAGTGTATAAATGGAAAGTAATTTGAGAGGGGAGGTACTAGCAGTGGAGTAAGAGGTTAAAAAAGGGTTCTTGCTGAAGATGGGATTTAAGCTGACCTTGATGGAAGTTAGGAAAGAGAGCACTGTAGGCATGGTGTAGCACCAAAGTAATATTCACAGCACTAAAGGTGACTATGAATATGCCAGCATAGCTCTTAATTGCAAAATATAACAGACTCTCCATATAGAAGACAGAAGTAAAACAATTATTCAGACACCACACAACTAAATCCCAACACCAGGAAACTGAATCCATCATAGCAGCAAAGAAGTTAATACACCATAGCATAGCAGGAGCCTTCCCACACTCACAACCCTAGCTGTCACAGCAAGGGGCAAACAAATACTCAAAAGCCTAGCTGTCTCCTTGTGTGTGTCCTCTCTTCCCTCCAGTTCTAACTGCTATGATTCCCAGCTTCCTGTGGGCTCTGCTTCATTCTTCATTTTCCCACCACAGGGATCACATTCAACCTATTGGGGGCAGGGAAGATCTTCAGAGCAGGGATGATATTCAGATTCTTTTAGGTCTATTAAGGAGCAGGGAGGAGTTTCAAATTCCCATTACCGTTACACACGGGGAAAGGCAGTGAAAAAGAACAGACACAGAAGGTGTTGTGTGTGATGATCATCAAGAAAGCTAATGTCACTGTATCAAAGAGTACATAGAAGAGACTGTTTATGGGGAAAGAAAACCTGGAAGGATAGAAAGGGAACAGTTTGTCAAATGCTTTAAAAATCTAACAATAATTTTTACATTTGGTGATGGAGGCAATAGAGAACAATTGGAGTTTATTGAGATGAGGTAGTTTGTAACATGATAAGACTTGTGGAAGATCACTTTGGCGGCTGAGTGGATGAAGAATTAGAGTAGAGAGAGAATTCAGGCAAATAGTTCAGTCTGCAGGTGAGAGGTTATGAGAGATGCTATTGTGGCAGCTATGTAAATGAAGAGAAAGTCTGGGATGTATATAAGTGTTGTTGTGAAGGTAGACATGTCAACAGATTGGTTAAATGAGGTTAGTACAAGTGAGAATTCATTGATGACTCTAACATTGTTAGCTTGGACTAGAAAGACCATGATGCCCACTATAGTAACAGGGAATATGGAACAAGGGGAGGATTTTGGGGAAAGACAATGAATTCTGGTTTTGAATATGGTGAATTTGTGATATTTATGAACATTATAGATGATGTTTGTGATTTCCAGTGGACAGTTGTAAATGAAGACTGGAGATCGAAAGAGAGGGTAGGGCTGGATAAATAAATCTGATAATCACCCACATATAATGATAATTTAAAACCCATAGGACATGATAAGGTTGCCAAATAGTATATTATAGAGGAGAGGGTTAAAAAAAAAAAAGACTCAGGACAGACTCTTGGGAACACCCATTATTAGTGTATGTGACCTGGAGGAAGATACAGTAAAGGAGACTGAGGAGTGGTCAGAGATGTAGGAGAACTAGAAGGGAATTGTTTTATAAAAACCAATAGAGGAGCATACAAGAGAAGAGAATGATCAATAAAGAAAGAGGTTAAAGAAGGATCAAGAAGGATGAGAATTGATAAAAAGCCATTTCACTTGGCAATTAATAAATTATTGATAACTTTGGAAAGAACAGTTTCATTTGACTGATGAAAACAGAAGCCTACTGCAGAGGTTTTTGAAGAAGAGGAGAGAAATGGAGACATCGGTTGTAGACTTCTCAAAGAGTTTAGCCATTAAAGGAGGAGACATCTATAATAATAGTTCATGGGTGTATTCATGCTAAATGAGGGGTTTTTAAGGATGAGGGATACCCAGGACAGTTTGTAGCAGTAGGGGAGCCTCCAGTAGAGAGTGACTGAAGATTGGTGAGAAAATGGGGATGACAATGGGACAAACTGTTGCAGAAGATGAGATGAAATGTAATTAATGAGATACAACAGACTGTCTTGGCAAGGAGAAGAAAGTCCTCTTCATGTGATACAGGAGGAAGAGATAGTGGTGGAAAACATCTGAGTAATGTAAGAAAAGGAAAAGGGAGAAGGAGGGAGCCCTTGGAAGTTAGTCTCTCTTTTTATTTTTAGGTGATGTATGAGTCAAGGTCTTCTACTGAGAGGATGAAGAGAATGAGGGGAGTGCCAGGGAAGGGCTGAAAAGACAAAAAGTTTAAAACAGTTGCTGTCATGACTAAGACAGTGAGTTAATTAAGAAAATGTATGAGGATTGTCTACTGAAGTGAGAACCCATTTGAGATTTTGTAACATAAATTTGTATTACACCCATTCTGCATGGTTTTATGATTTTTTTTTCCCCTGTTCCCTTTGGTAGCATGTGAGTAAGAATAAAGGTTTTGGATGGTGGTAGTGATCTAAGGTTGGGACTTGGCAAGGTATGAGTCATGATAGACTGAGTAAAATACTAGACTGTAGAGGGTATCTTCATAATCCAAATGTTCTTTTGAATAAGAAATGATTTTATCTTCAGCAGATTTCAAACTTAACTTGCTCTTTATGTTGATGAGATGACTGGATTGTTTCTCTTTGGTTGGTTTATATTCTGGAAGTTCTTTCCTTCAAGAAAGGATAACTCCTTCAAGAAAGCTGATATTTCCTTCTTTTGGATTTATTTCTTCAGTATTTAAGCACATATATTAAACCATAGTGCACTCTAACCTGGGGTCTTTCTAATATTTATATACTAAAAGCACTTGGTAAATGCTGCCTTTAAGGGCTTCTTTTTTCTAGTTTAATTAAGGCTTACAGTCTCACAATTATATGTATGTATATATACATATATATATATATATATATAAAAATAAAATGTATGTATATATGTGTGTGTACATATATACATATATACATGCATATATACATACATACGTAAATACTATACATAATATACATACGTACATACATAAATACTATACATAATATATATATATATTATATACATATGTAAAATTGTGTGAAATTCAATAGTAAATCAAGACTTTGAGTAAGGCATTAATAAAACCTGGAAAGTGAATTATGACTTTGTAGCACCAACGCAATATTCACAGCACCAACAGTCATGATAAATATACCTGCAATAGTGATCAATCAAAAAATATAATAGAATCTATGTAGAAGACAGAAACAAAACATTTATTCAGATACCAGAGAACTAAATCCCCAAACCAGTAAGCTGATTACATTACAGTAGCAGAGAAGTTAACAAGCCATGACAGCACAGAGAGCTGCTGCATCCTTTAGCCTTTCTACAAACCAACACAGGACCAATATTTACTAACAAACCTATCTGTCTCCCTTGCAAGCATCCTCTCCTTCTAACTGTCTAGCTTGCTCTGACTTGTAGCTTTCTGTGGGCTCTGTTCCACACTTCAGCAAACACCTCCCACCATAGGCTCTATATGAATACATTCAACCTATTAGGAGGCAGAGTATATTTTCAAACCAGGGAAAGTCTTCAAATTCCCTTAGGCTTATTAAGGAGCAGGGAAGATCTTCAAATTACCACTAGTGTTACAGGCTGTAAGTGTCAGAATTCGGAGGACAGTATTGACAGTGATTGAATCACTCCATTAAATAAGCAATTTGTAGCTAAGCCTTGAAAATTATAGCACTGATATTTATATTGAATTAATTTAATTCCATGTCACATTGGCAAAGAGTGTATTACATTCTCATGATTTGGGTTGTTTGAAGATGGTCAAAATAATTAGCTGTAACATTAGGGAGGGTACATATGCACAAAGCTAGAATTGAAAATTTCACCTAACCTTTGACATGATATGTATCTAGATACAATCTCATTCAGCACTTTGACTTTAACATGAGACATGATATTACCATATAGTCTCATCAGTTTTCAGAATATTTGATTTATCTTGGAAGCCATATTTACATGCACCATTCAGGAAATAAAGGACCTCTTGCCTTTTGATTTTAGGAAAAAAAAATTAGACATTAACTTGTTTTTATTAATTTATAGTGATAATTTCATTATCAGAGGTTCATTTTATATTTTATAAAATATCTACAGTCTCCCTAAGGTCATACAATTTCACTGCTTATTATGTCATCTACCAAAGACAAGGAAAGGTAATGAAATGGAAGAGAAATGAATGGAAAGGAAGAGAAAGGAATTAAGAGACTGAAGGAGGAAAATAAATTCCACATTTTAATAGATTACTTAGGGTTTTTTATCAGTGAACTCTTCAAGTACATCATGACTGACATTAATATAGTACTCTAAAGTCTTCAAAGCACTTTAGAAGCATTAACTTATTTGAGCCTCTCAATAACCACATAGTTAGGCTCTATAAGTATTCTTACTCCCATTTTATAGATGAAATCATGTTGGCTCAGAGAAAATGAGATTCAGAAATGATTTTTCCTAAGACCACTCAGATAATGGACCAGAATTTGAACACAGATCTCCTGATTCCACATCCAGTATGATTTCCTCTCTGCTGCACCTACCTTATGAATATGTTATGTAATCCAGTTCAACATTACAGAAGGATAGGAGACATATCTGAAAAAAAAAATCAGTCATTATTTATAGGAGTTAAGCTTAGCATATAAAAATTTACAGACAAAAGATACTTAAGAAACTAGTTCAACGCTTTCCCTTTGTAGATGAGGAGGGAATTCTGAGAACAGTCATGGGAAGGAATGCTGATGTTGATGTGATCATATATGTACTAAATTAGGGGATTAATCAAACTTGGTACAACTATGTGGTACATTGGATGTAAATTGTAAATTGGTGTACATTGGATATAAAATGTAAATAGATAGAGCTCTCCCATCTAACACAAGGCATATGTTCTTGCTATACATGATCTCATAAGTCCAGTTAGCAAAGTTATAATTTTTTTCCTTTTCTTATGCCTGATCATATGAATTTTATTTGCATCAATGATCAATTTTAAAGATTTCAAATAAATAACATATATTAAACTACATTTTTAGATCCTTAATTTCTCAGTCTTCTATCAGGGCTGTAGTGGAACTTCATAAAATATTTTCCATTCATTAGATATCCATGTATTCTTTATTTTTTTTTACAGTGGTTATGTTCTAGGCAGTCAATAATAGGTTGATGCCAAAGGATACGAAGAGATAGGATTATTTATAATAGGAGGAATGCAGGCAGATCTTGTACAATCCCACAAAATGGGATTCATTAGAAAGGACTTAGGTGTGTTTAGCTAATCTGTCCATTGTTTAGGAAGTCAGTGAAGTTTTCTTAATTTTAATTTTTTTTCCAAATTTCTGCTAATAAAACTGACCTACTTGAATATATTTGGACATATTTTATCAGATGCTTTCCTTTTTTTTAATACCTAAAAGATTACTAGAAATGAGAACTTCTTAAAGGATGTCATATATCTTTCCATTTCTGGAGTTTCAAGCACTTCTCTTTTTTTTCTGGACCAGACCTGTGATTCAATTGTATAAGCAACTCTCAGTAAAGAAACTCCCTCTATTAATGCAGACCAGTTAGCTGTGAAGTAATTTGCCCCAGGTCACGCAGCTATTGTGTGTCAGAAATGGTATTAACACTCAGATATTCTTGATCAGGTGGCCTAGTCTTCCTGCCTTCTTCTCTTTTTATGAGCATAGATGAATTCCCTAAAACAATACCCTGCATCTCTGGGAATTCAATAACCTCCTGCCCAGCTAGACAGGTCTCCAACTGAAGGATTATGAATTAATTGACTTTATGTTCCTTCTGCCTTTTCTAAAACTTCTATAGGCCTTTTGTAACCAGTGGCACTCTTCCTATCTGGAGAGCAAGCAATGCTAAGGAATTACCCCAAGTCCTCAGAGAAACTGGTAGAGTAACCAGAAAATAGTATAATAGGAGTAAAAAACATGAATTTGAGTCTAAATTTTGCTGTTGATATTTTTGTGACTTTGGGAAGGCATTTATAAATTAGGGAAGGTATTGAACTGAATGATCTCTGTAACTCCTTTTACCTCTAAATGCCATAATTCTGTGTTCACTGCCACTTTCTTAATTCTGTTCAATTGATATGATTTGTCTCTCTTCACTCTCAGCTGTTCTTCATATGACTTAGGAATATTTTACTTATAAATATTGAAACAAAATTGCATATGATTATACAATTTCATTAGAACAAGTAATAAAAAGTGTAATTAGAGAGTCAAGAAGACCTAGGTTCAAAACATCCCTCTAGGACTTAATAGTGGTAGTGTGGCTCTAGGCAAATCATTTAAACTTTTTTGCCTCAGTTCTATTATCTGTTAATTGGAGATAAGCATACCTACAGTAACTACCCTCATACTGTTATTATGAGATTTAAATGGCATAAAATTAACATTTAAAGTACATGGCAAACATTAGAGTTATGTGATAGCTATTTTTATTAATTGTAGACAGAAATTTTTAAAAATCATAATTACAATTCAAAATCATTCAATTAGAAAATATTATTAACAACAAGCAATTAGTACGATAGATATTTTTATCCACTTGATTTTTCACTTGTGAATGGTTAGGACCCTTTTTGTGATGCCCTTGTGGAGGACATGGAAAAGTCATACTGGAGGAGGAAAGGGTCCTGATTTGTGTTCAGTATTAGTGGAAGGAATGTCAATTGATGCAATCACAGATCCATTTGAAGAATTGAGAATATTCACATACATGGAATAAAACCACTGAGAGGATATTCTTCCACTGTATTATGACTTCTGTCTCCTTCTGTGTATGTAGTAGAGGCTTGGAGAACATATGCAAATACTACCATGCATTAAGATAAATTAACTGGAATAATTACTTTAAAATGGTTTATTACAAGCAAGTATAAACAATTGTTAGGATTGCCATTTATAGCTCTAATAGGTACAGACTTTGTACAACATAATATGATTAAATTGTGAACATGCTACTAAGTTGCCTGTCACAGTGAAGGTTTTGGGGCTTTGCTGAGCTCCCAGAATTGCCTTGAACACATCCAAACACATCTGTTGTTTGTGGACTCTTATGTTTCTGGTTAGGCAGGGCTTGCTGACTCTCGCAAATGAAGTATATTTTTAGCCTTTCATTTTGGATGGTTAGACATGTGCCCAAAATGTTTGATTAAAAGGAAGATGCTAATCTCATTTGGATTGCATGCTGAGAGTATAGTGGGAGCAGTCACTAGGTAGAGTAACATTCCATCTCATTAAAAGCACAAAAAAAGGAAAAAAGAAATAAAAGAAGCCCTGCAAAGCCCTGGTGCCTTGCTGAAATTTTGCTTTTCATTGAGTCATCTCCAACAGTTCAAAATCCAAACAGTCTCCCATTCTTTTTTTTTTTTTGCTTTTTGGAGGAGGGAAGTTAGGCCAACTGGGGTTAAGTGACTTGCCCAAGGTCACACGGCTAGTTTTTGTGTTAAGTATCTGAGGCCGAATTTGAACTCAGGTCCTTCTGACTCCAGGGCCAGCGCTCTATTCACTGCACCACCATTCATTTTTTACATAAATGACAACCATCACTTGTTTTATTATTGCCTCTTTTTTTTTTAACATAAAGAGCTACTTATGTTTGACCATATCAGTTTAAGTGACCTATATTATTCATGATATTTATACCTTATTTATATGCATGTATGGTTGTGCTTTTGTATGCTTACTCCATAGCCCAACCTTGCAAATAAATTTTAAAAATTTTCACTACAAAGATTTATATAAATTTGTAGAATTAGTTTGCCTTTTCCCATATGAGTGAGCTCACATTACAATCATCTTTATCTTTTCAGTCATATCTGACTCTTTATGACCATGTTTTGTGTTTTCTTGGCAAAGACACTGGAGTGTTTTGCCATTTCCTTCTCCAACTTATTTTACAGATGAGGAAATTGAGGCAAACAGGGTTAAGTGACTTTCCAGGGTCACACAGCTAGTAAGCATTTGAGGGCAGATTCAAACTCAGGAAGATGAATCTTCCTGACTCTAGGCCCGGCACTCTATCACTGTATTATCTAGCCACCCCTCATCTTTACTTACACAGGTACATAAACACAAGCTTATATATAAACTTCCATGCTCATAGAATCAGGCTCACATAGATACATGAAGCATTTTATACTCATATACAATTATTCTTCCCACTATTAACATAAAATCATACTCATGTATCTTTAGTCAGTATTTGAGAGCTCCTGTTTTTTTTTCTCTGTCTCTATGGGAGAATCTCTCCTAAATGTATGTACCCACACATAAGTTGTAACTTGAAATCATGTCAGGTAAATGGGAGAAAACAGAAGAGTGAGTATAGATTCTCCTCTTCTATGCCTACATTAAATTGTAGCCTTCATCAACCAATAAATAGTTATTGACTAAGTCTTAATGAAGAAAATGATCAGATTCAGTATTCTGGTATAATACATACTGGTATTAAAAACTAGATTGTCCTACAGAATCATAGTTCCTCTCTTAGAATCACAAGTAATATGGACCATACTTCCCAAAACTCAGGGGATATTTTGTTATTTTTGCCACTTCTCTTCTTTGCATAAAATTATTGGATCTTAGAATTACAAAGTTTAAAGGACTTTAGAAGACATGTAGTCCTCCCTACATGCCAAAATTTAGTCCACCTATAACATGCTGAACAAATTGCAACCAACTTCTCCTTGAAGACCTCAAATCATAGGGAAGCCACTATGCTTCGTTACTATTCCCTATATTCCCTTAAGGTAACTCATTCAATTCCTAGACAGCATTAATGATTAAAAAGTTTTCTTCACATTATACCAAAACCAATCTCCCCATGATTTCTACCCATTGGTTGTTTTGCCTTCTAACATTAAATAATGTATGTTTAATCCTTTTTCTAAAAGAGAGCCTTCCAAGAAGATTACAGTTCCTCTACCACCACCACCCAGACTCTCACCAGGTACCCCCCTCTTTACCAGGACAAACATTTCCCTTCCTTAAATTAACCCTACTATCACATGGTTTTCAATTACCTCATCATCTTGGTTGTCCTCTATTGGATGCACTACAAATTGCCAGTGCTTTTTACCATATCCCAAAATACAATCTCCCAAATGTGTCTGATCAGGAAAGACTGCAGCACTACCAACTCTATCATGTACTATACCATGTTTATATTAATGTAATCTAAGACAGGACTAGACTTTTTTGGCTATGAAATCATATAATTGATTGATATTGAGATGGCTATACACTTAAAAGCCCAGGTATTTTTCTCATGAACTATATCTCTCAAACCCATACTTGTGACATAATGTTTTTAGTCCAAGTTTTAAAGGGTTTACATTTAACCTAACTAAATTGTCACAACAGTATATTCGGTCCATCATTCTAGCCTAGTGAGATCATGTTTGGATTCTAATTCTGCCATCTAGTAGGTTAGCCGTCTGAGTATATTTGTCCCTTCATCTAATTCATTGATAAAAATATTGAGCAGAACAGGGTTAAGTATGGTTCTGTGAAATATTCCACTACTGACTTTGTTCTGTGTTGATGCCAGTCACTACATTTTGGATCCGATGATTTAACTAGTTTGAAATCCCCCAAACAGTTCTAAACTGCTATCCATATCTTCCCTTATTGACCCCCAGGAGACTATTCAAAATTCTGATATGCCGTATCTGCAGAGCCCCCACCCCCCATCTACCTATTATTTTAGTAATTCAATTTAAAAAAATAATAGCCAGACAATACTAAGCTTTACTGAGTATCACTCATATATACGAGGTTGCCCCAGAAGTTGCAATCATGAACCTCTTACAACTCATGATGCTAAAGGAGAGAAAAAAAAACTACAAAATGTATTTGTGAGCTTGGTGGGATTTGGAGCAGCCTGCTTTTCCATCTTTACTCTTTTCAAAACTGATATGATCATTGACGGAAAGAAAAATCCAGAACCATGGGAAAATGTGAATACTAATCAGACTCAAAAGCTTATTATAATTCACCCAAATTAGAAGCCTGTTGAAGAGCTATAGATGATCTGGAGTAAATGACAGTCTATCCTTCAGAGAAGCACTCCAACTGTAGCGGAAACAGTTTTGCTTCAATGGCCTTACATTTTGAGGTCTTTTACAAATATCTCATTTGAGCCTCACAATGACCCTAGAAAGTAGGTATTATTATCACCCCCATTTTAGAGATGAGGAACCTGATCCAAGAAGAAGCAAAATGACTTGTCCAGGTTACACAGCTAAGAAGAGTCAGAGATCCCATTTGAACTCAGGTTTTCTTGACTCCAGGTCAAGTGCCAGCTAAATTACCTTTAAACTGGTGTGACTTAAAAAATAATGAAAATTATTTTTATTACTTTTTAAATGGATTTAACCCTGTTTCCTCCTCTGTAAAATGAGTTGGAGAAGGAAATGGCAAACCACTCCCAAGTATCTCTGCCAAGAAAACCCATGTAAGGTCACATAGAATTGGATACGATTGAAGTGACTAAACAACAACAACAATATGGATCATTCTTGAAGAGTAAATGGATCTTTCACTGAGTCATTGATTCATGACTACACCCAGGCAATGTATGCAGGAAGCAGTGCGGGGGATTGATTTGCTGTAAGAAGGCAAAAGACTCTTCTATCAGAGGAGAGTGGGTGAGTCAAGGAGGGGGAGGCCAGCTTAGTGGAAATAATGCTGTTTATACTGGAGAAAAAAGGCGCGAGGGAACATAAGAACTGACTAAGTATCTGAAGCATTTTCATCTGGCATATACTTCGGCCACATAATGGAAAGACAGGACTTATTGGAAAAGACTTTGATGTTGGGAAAGATTTCAAGCCAAAAGAAAAGGTGATAGCAGAGGAGGAGTTGGCTAGACAATGTCATGGAAGCAACAAACATGAGTTTGGACAGACTTTGGGAGACAGTGGAGGATAGAAGGCCATGGCATACTATGGTGCTAGACACAACAAATGAATGACATCTAAGAACATCTAGCAGAGAGTCGAGTGACCAGGTTTTGAATCCCACTTAAGAAAATTTGCTAGCTGAGTTACCAAAGCCAAGGTATTTCATCTTTCTGGGCCTCTATTTCCTTATTTTAAAAATATAATTTCATATAATATCTTAAAAATTTAGTAATGCCGAGTGCAAAAGTTTGTTAAAAGGATAATTCATTTAAGTGCTTTACAAACATGAAAATGTTGCAGAATGTTAGCGATTATTAATAATAACTAGCATTTATAGCACTTTAAGGTTTGCAAAGCACTTTACAAATATGTCATTTTATCCTCAAAACAGCCCTAGGAGGCAGGTACTATTATTATTCCCATTTTACAGAGGAGGAAATTGAGGCAGAAAGAGTTGACATGATTTGCCTAGGGTCACACTAATAAATGTCTGAGGCCAAATTTAAACTCAAGTCTTCCTGACTCCAGGCCTAGCATACTCTCCATTGAGCCATCTAGCTATCTAGACTCATCTTCCTGTGTTCAGATTTGGCCTCAGACACTTACTGGCTTTGTGACCCTGGACAATTCATTTAACCCTGTTCCTCTCAGTTCCTCAACTCTAAAATGAGCTGGAGAAGGAAATGCAAAACCCCTCCAGTACCTTTGCCAAGAAAACCCCAAATAAGGTCACAAAGAGTCAGACATGAATGAAACAACTGAACAAGAAGTGGGAAAACTGCTAAATAATTAGAATTATCCAAAAATTGACTGTCATGAGAAGTTGGGGAGTCCTCTTCTGGAGGCATTCAAGTTCACATTAAATCTATATTTTTTGGAGACCTTACAGAGGAGATTTCTGTTCAGATGCAGAGTGAACTAGAATGCCTTTAACTTTCTTACAGAAAAGCTGTGATTTTGGAATTCTTTGAATTTAAGAAGTATACTTAAAAATGAAAGATGTTAATATTAAATTAACAGAAAATGAATTATATTGTATTTTTTGTGAAATTCATCTTGTATCTTTCTTAAAGTAAGCATATTCCAAATCCTTTCTTTCTTATGTTTTTTGTCACCTCCAGAAGAAGCAAATCTTGTAAGCAAGAGCTATCATCACATTGAGGCATTTGGTGACATGAGACTATCACTTTTTAAAACTCATTTCATTAAATTGTTTTTAGAAAGGAAAATGGGGACATATGACTCTCTTATTTGACAAAAAATAAAGATCTGTAGAGTGAATTATTTTTAAGAATACTAATGAATTATTTAAAGTGTGAAAACATATAGAATCTGTGAGTTTTCTGCAATAGGTGTTCTACTTATTTTGTAGTGATAATTTATTAGTCAGATTAATTAATTTTGGCAAAGTATAATAATAACTCCAATCAATGCCTCCTTGTTTAACATTAACTCAACATATTAAATGTGTGCTGGTTCTTTTTTTGTTTGTTTTCTTCAGCTTATGAATTACAAAATTGCCCTGATCCTCCACCATTTCAAAATGGGTATATGGTCAACTCGGATTACAGTGTGGGACAATCCATTTCATTTGAATGTTACCCTGGATATGTTCTAATAGGCCATCCTGTCCTTACCTGTCAGCATGGGATCAACAGAAATTGGAATTACCCCTTCCCACAATGTGATGGTATGCTATTAAATTTGTCACAGTAGTGCTCTTTCTCTCTTTTCATACTGTTGTAGACTCTTTTAATATTTTTTAAAAATGTTTTTTTCTGCACACTCACCATTGTCTATGTTAATATTCATTCAATTATTATTTATTATACAAATAATTATTTGTGCAAATTTATTGTGCAAATAGTTGCTATTTATTGTGCTGTTGTGTTAGGCTTTGTAGGGGAATATGAAGATAAAGAAGATATAGTCCCTGCTTTCAAGTGACTTATAATAAGGCGAGTTTATACAATATCTGTAGTAGACGTTGGAATATTAGTTCCTTCTTTTAGTAGAGAGTTATTATGGGGCTTACAGAAAAGAGAGCAACATCTGGTTTGGGAGGTAAAGGGTGTAGAAACCAGAAGTCAACTGTTTGTAGGAGGAGAAAGCTTGATGCTTTGGAAAGATTTCAAGAGGCAAATATGTATAGGTAGGAGGCACCTCTAGTTTAGCGGGTGAGTGGGAAAGGTATTTCAAGAGGAATTAGCAAAAACAATGATACAGAGACAAAGTAAGGGCTTTGTTTGGGAAGTTTTAGTCCAATTTAACTCAAATATAAGTTTCATCTAGAGAAAGACAAGCCTGGAAAAGTTGTGGTTTGGAACCTGAGCTATACTTTCTTGTTTCTGAATCATTTTTCTAATTCTATGATGATTTAGTAGGACTAGGACTACCTTAAAGTTTTAGCTGATCAATGTCCCCTCAAACACATGAATCTTGAGTTGGGAATTACAGATGTGGGCCACTGGATATACTTTCAGACTCAGAAGATCTGTTGGTTAGGTTTTTTTCTGAATTTTTTTCTCCCCTCTCATTTTTATTAATTATCACAAGGCATTTATTTCCTCCTGGGCAGGAAAGTGGGGAGTGATATATTTGAGAATAAATGTGATGATGTAAGGAAAAGAAAAAATATATATAAAAATAATTTTAATAAAAAATTTTTTAAAAAGGATGTAATCTAAAATTGAGGGAAAAAGTGATATCCATTTCCATGAAACATCTCTCAGGAGAGGGCCTATGCATTTAGGTCAGCACCTTTTTTTTTTTGTCTCTAAAAGAGATTTATTTGAGGGGGAAATAAACTTATATACCAAGACATAATTCAGGAGAAAGGCCTTATTGATGAATGCAACTCAGAGTAAATGCATGTATATTTTCTAGAGCAAACAATGTAAATTAATATTTCTACCCCTCTTCATTAAAGATGGCAATAATTATCCACCAAAAGCCCTGTTTGGTTATGATTTAAAATTTTTATTCTGATTTTAATGTTTATATAATTCCTTTCAGAGTCTCTTCAAGTCCCATGACTAAATTCCTTGGGCTCTTTGTTTCTCTGTTTATGGACCTGAGAGGCTCAAAACATATCTTCATGAGGGTATCTATGTGCATAGTCATGAGGAAAGTGATGTTTCATTCAAGAAATATTTACAGAGTATAAAATACTGAAGGTAGCATACAAAGATAAGGCACCTGTCATTGAGGTCCTGAGAGTAGAAGAAATAAGGCAGTGGACACCAAGCACTATTTTGTGAGCTGGTTTGTGATCGTGAGGAGGAAGATGTCTTTACCTACTGAAAGGGCATCCACAGGAAAGCAATTGGTATGGTGATGGGAATGAAAACTATGCCACTCAAACATCTACCTGTTTTTGTAAAAAGGCAGTTTGAACCCAGCCAAGTCACTGAATTCTTCCCTGCCCCCCAGGTAATTCTCTAAGATTATAAATTGGAGAGAAGGTGCTAATTAATCTGTATTAGTAGAGAAAGTTTCTACTTTCTAGAAGCCTACTTTAAAAAGAAATCTAGAGATGTTTAGCCTAGAGAAGAGAGGACTTGGTGGTGGGGAAGGGAAGGAAGGAGGGTCATGAGGTCTTATGGTCATTATCTTTATGCGAAGTACAGTTGAAGTGCTGTCACTTGGAAGATGAATTAAACTTGTTTAGTTTAACCCAAGAAAACAAAACCAGGAGCAATGAGTAAAAGTTGGAGAAAACTTTAGGCTAATATAGGAAAATCTTCCAAATAATTAGAGCTGTCCAGAAGTTGTGGAATAGGCTGCTTCAGGAGGCAGTGGATTCCCCTTCAGAATCTGAATGACCTGTTGGGGCTTATGATTTCTTTTCCGTGTTTATCTTCTCATTCTTCTTGTGTTGGAGTGTCAAACTTTCTTTTCACTTCTGGTTCTTTCAGCAAGAATGTCTGAAAGTCCTCCACCTCATTGAATAACCATATTTTCCCCTGGAATACTATGCTCAATTTTGCTGGGTAGGTGATTCTTGGTTTTAATCCAAGCTCCCTTGATCTCCGGAATATCATATT
>CM053581.1:152135117-152159199 GCA_028627135.1 Pseudochirops cupreus
CTCCTCATTGGCTTTTTGGGCCTCTTTTATCATTTGAGTTAATCTATTTTTTAGGGTGTTGATTTCTTCAGTCAGATTGCTGACTCTCTTTTCATGATTTTCTTGTAACATTCTTATGTCTCTTCCCAATTTTTCTTCCACTTCTCTTATTTGGTTTTCAAAGTCCTTCTTCAGCTCATCTCTAGCTTTAAGGCATTCTTCACGTTTATTGGAGGCCCCTGGTGGGGTAGCTCTGGCTGAACTCTCCTCCTCCCTCTCTTTGCCATGATCTTTCTTTTCCCCAAAGAAGGAATCTAGGGTTTGGTTGCTCTTCTTACTTTGCTTCTTATGCTTATTCTTACTCATGGTTGGGCAGTCTGTGATTTTTTTTTTTAAATCTCTGTGGGGCTCTGCTTCCAGAAGGGAAAGCTCTATCCCAAATCGCTGGGGTCCTCCCGGCTGCCGTAGCTGTCAGGAAGGGTCCCTTTCCTACTTACTTCCGGCTCACTGGATAATGAAGACTCCAGGACCGAGGCCCAAGACCACAATCCGGATCCAGGCCACTCAATGCGAGAGCACTTGGCCTCTGAACGATCACTTAGTCCCCCTGCTGTCTGCAGGCTGCGGGCGTGGAAGCTGCAACACTGAGGTGGTTGCAAAACCTCTGCCTTTCGCTTTCCAGCCCTGGAGGCCTTTCGGCTGGACCGCTTTTCTCCCCCTATTTCGAAAAGGCCCACTAACCTAGTTCTGAGCACTGCTGCTGCTCGCAGCTGCTGGTAATCCGAGGCTCCTTGGCTCCTCCTGTCCAGCCACCCCCGGGGCTCAGCCAGGGCTTCAGGCCAGGCTGGTTTCAGTTCTCAGTGCTGATATGGTTCCTCGTAGCCGAGCTGACTTTAGTGGAAAGTATATTTGTGTGCGTTTTGGAGTTCTAGGATTAGTTTAGAGTCATATTTTATGGGTATTTTGGGGTGGCTATGTGAGAGCTGCGATATGTTGCTGCTCCTACACCGCCATCTTGGCTCCGCCCCTAGGTCAGCACCTTTTTTTGAAACTTAGAGACTCTTCTAGAATAGCAGCTCTTAAAATTGGGTCTGTGCAACCCTGGGGGGGTCTCTAATACTTTTTCAGGGAATCATTTGATCTTCATCATAAGCCAAAGGTCAAAACTATTTTCATAACAATATATTATTTGCCTATTAAAATACTCCTATCATTTCCAACTACATATTTCTGTGAGACTAGATTTTTTTCATAAACTTAAACAAAAACAACATATCACAGCAAATTGAATGCAGAAGATATGAAAATAATCTACTTTCAAGCCAAACATTAAAGAAATTTTCAGAAATACACAAAACTATGTTACCTTTCTCACTATATGTTTATTTTGAAAAATAGTTATTTTCATTAAAATGTAGTTTATAGTAGCATCTTGGATTTATAGTTATTTTAAATGAATTAATAAATGAATATTTTAACATTTTATTAATCTTATGCTTTTAGTATAGGAATTTAGTACAATATTGATGGATATAACCTACGTAAACAAAAACTGTTTGGAGTCCTCAGTAATTTTTAAGTGTATAAATAATTCCTAAGACCAAAAAGTTTGAGGACCACTGGCCTAGGGCATTGAGAGTAAGTGACTTGCCCAGGGTTATACAGTCAATATGTATCAGACTTCAAATTTAAACTGAGTTCTTCCAGCTTTCAGGCCATCTTTCAATATACTATGCAATACTGCTTCTGTTTGCTTAGTTGAATTATGCAAGATATAAATGAATCACAGAAATGGTAATAAAACTGACATTTTAATACTGATCAATGTGGTTCCTTTCTATGAAAAAAATAATGAAACTATTAGCTTTGCCAGTCTTTGAAATGCTAAATATTCATAGGCCAGTGGTTCAAAAGGAAAAGAGTCTAGCTGTGTGGGTTTCTATTGAAGGTTGAAAAGGCAAACAGGTATACATTTTTCATTATCTCTCTATTTTCTCATTGCTAGCCCCCCTCAAAATTCTGCATTAAATATTCCCTAATCTTGAGTCTATCACATAAACCTATAAACAGAGCATGTTCTAAAATTGAATTTTAGAAGAAATAAACATAGTAGTGGTATATATTTTTTCAGATACACCTGACTCTTTTTTACATTAGAAACTAAGTTTTTCTATGAAGACTTTCAGTTATAGTTCCCAACTTAAAAGTCCTTATTATTCTACAGTGAAATCAACCAGCAAATTACTTTGAACTTTTCAAACTAATACATCTCCTTGTTCAATGGAATGTTTGTTTGAATTCCTTGGATTCTATTATTTAAATTATAAATTCTTAGAGCAAGGAGAGTTTTGTCTTTAACACCTTTTTTACATTAATGAAGACACAAATGATAAAGGCTTGTAAGAATGAGATCAGATAAAATCATCACTAACTCAACAGTGAATGAATTTCTTACCAAAACCAAGTGGGAGACTAAGAATCCAGTGTTTAGGCTCAGAATTAGGCTGTTAATGCGACAAAAATAATTTGTCATTTGAATTTTCTATAAAGAGAGTACCAACAGAGACAGTGTATCAGTGAATAGAGGGCTACAGTTGTAGATGGGAAGAACAGACTTCAAGTTCTTCCCTTCACCCATAGGTGTGACCCTGAGAAAGTTCTCAATGACTCAGATAACTCTTTAAGGCAATAAATTGCAATAAATACTTATCTGTATTGGTGGAGGGACTTTCTTCAGAAGTTCCCAATCCAGTGAAATCACAGCCTCAGATAACTTGTTCATTTTACCTAACTCCCTAAACCATCTCACCCCCAAGCTAGATGGCCCACTTAATAGAGGTCTGGCCTGGAATCAAGACCTGAGTTAAAATCATAGACACTTGCTAGCTCTATGACCCTGGACAAGTAATTTAACCTATGCTTGCCTTAATCCATTGGAAAAGCAAATGGCAAACCACTCCAGTCTCTTTGCCAAGAAAGCTCCATGGACAGTATTGGTCCACAGGTTCACAAAGAGCCAGTCTCAACTGAACAAAAACAACCTCCCCCTCCCCCACAAAGCAATCAAGACAATTTGGTACAATGGTATTACTTTCAATGTCAATTGTTATCAAACAACTTGGGGCTGGGGGGTTGTCAGGCCTTATTTTCATTTTTTGTTAATATCTAGCACTGCACTTATTTTGGTAAACATACATAATTTTATTGAGTTGTTTCATTTATGCTTTTAGTCCATTTTTCATCTAATCAAGTTAACCATTTTATTTTCTACGATAAAGAGCTATAATATTGTATTGTTATGATTGATTCTGTATCTAAATCTAAAAATCATATTTTATATGAAGAAAAAAATTAAATCTATGTATATTTACATCATCATACTAGGGATTAATTCTGTTCAAGAGAGAAAGACACCAAAAGTGGTTTGCTGAGTAGAATCTGGTGTAAATTAAAATTCTCTCCATATATCTAATCTACAAACTTAAGGAATCATCCTCAAACCAGAGATGTTTTGTTTGCAAAATTCAGTATTTCTAGAGGAAAAAAAGATAATGTAGGCATAGTAGACAATGTGAGAGAATTGTGGTCAGGAAAACTACCACATCCACATATTAGCTATATGATTCTGGGAAAGTAATGAAAGTTCTCTAAGATTTAGTTCCTCATTTATAAAATGGAGATGTAATAGCAATTAACATGCAGAAATGTTATGAGTATCAAATAAGATTATATATTTAAAGAAATTTGTAAACCATAAAGAACTATATGAAAACTATTATTACTGTTGTTAATAATAAGAAGAATGACTAAAATTTGCAGCTAATACTTAGGTTGACACATTTGGTATCATGAGATTTGGGAAGGACTGCTTTTACAATGATGCTATAAAGTATATAGGAGTGTTATTCTCATTTCCTGATGATAATGATGCTGATGATGGTTATGGGGATAATTACAACTCACATTGATAGAATATTTTAAGTTTTGCAAAACATTTTACGTACCTTATGTCCTACCAGAACTCTCTAAGGTTTATAAATGTTACTATTTTCACTTTAGAGGAAACTAAAGCCCATTTAACAGAGAAGTTAAATGGTTTATGCAGCCTCACAGTTACTAAGTTTCTAACACAAACTTTGAATCCCTTGTAGTCTTCCTGACTCTAGAGACTTGTAGCACTTTATCCACTACAATATCTGGGGATCAAAAAAATTGATTGACTTTTTTTTATCATAACCCGATACAATATATAGAAGTTTAAACTCAAATTCATGTATCTGGACTCTGAGTCCAGTGTTTTTTCCACTATTTCATGCCTATTTCTTTTTCCTGAAAGATGACAAAATAATAGGTGGTTAATAAGCAAGTAATGTTTTTGCTATTCCCCATCTACTTTTCTAGATTCTGTCTCTTTAATCTAGAATATCTTGAAAATGTATTCTTCACAGATTTGTTTCTAGATAGGACAAACACACTGAGAAATCTTATAGCTACTAAAACAGAGAAAATAAAATTCACATGCAGTAGACTCATGAGCATCGAATGAAAGAAACAGGTCCTTGGAAAACTTTCCTTTTGAATTCTTCTTCAGCACTTTTCAAGAATCCTAATTTTTAATCAATTCAAATAATGTCTATAGATAAGCCTTTACTAAGTTATATTATGTTGCAGGTATAGGGGATCTGGAAGTTTAAAAAAATGGAATATTTCCTGCCTTCAAAGAGTTAACCTCATCTTGTCAGAGACAAGATGCATATATTTAAGTACATGCAAAATAAATAAAAGTTAATTTAGGGGAGGAGTGGTATAAGTCTTGTGGAGTTTTCTCTTGAACTGAACTTTGGAGAAATCTACATATTCTATGACAAAAATGTGAGAAGAGAGCTATTGACTAACATCAAATAAGGGCACCTAAGAAAAATATTTGTCAGGAATATGATTTAGGATTCCAATTGTTTTCCTCAGATGAAGGATGGTAAAGTGCTAGCTTATATAATCCCATGTTGTTTGAAAATGGAATGATCCATTAGTGTATAAAACTAATAAGTGGCATCTCCACTAAAAGAAAAAGACAAGAAATTCACACAGCATTTGTGAAATTCAAGATATTTATATTCTCTGATAGGAACTAATAATAATCCTGAAGATAAGATAGCTTAAAATATTTGTCAAGAGAAATGTAAACAACATGTTAATTCATTAATTGGAGAAGACTTTTCTTGTTCATTTACATTAAGCCACATTTGATTACAAGTTTATATCCACATCTGAAGTAAAAATAATAACAGAATTTTTTTAACCTGAGGAAAGTTTTCTGCCATTGAAATGCTTCCATATTTTTTTAATGTTTTGTAATTTGTCCCAGGAATTTTAGATTCATAAGTAAATGACACGGGAACCTCTCTCTGAATATTGAGTAAGAGAACAGACAATTTGTCATATTGACAGTGATTCATGAACAAATGTAAGCTGCTTACCTAGAAAACAAAACAAAACAATCTTCACATCATCCAGTAAGCAATTGTAGAAGCTGGTAGAGGGTTGTTTGCTTTTTTTCTTAAATGGAAAGAACTTATATTTCTACAATGCCTTACAGTTTACAAAGGGCTCACATAAATTTCTTATGTAAAATCTCACAGATGACAAAGAAGGTATTATTCTCCCCAGCTTATACGTAGAGAAACTGAGGCTCAGGCTTTTGAATGATGTCCCAGGGCTGTGTTTTCTGTTACATGGAAGTATTAAGATAAATCAATTTTCCAATACCATATCTAGGTCTGTATCCCAAAGACATCATAAAAATGGGAAAAAGGACCCACATGTACAAACATATTTATAGCAGCTCTTTTTGTGGTGGCAAAGAATTGGAAATTGAGGGGATGTCCATCACTTGGTGAATAGATGAACAAATGGTGATATATGAATGTAATGGAATACTACTGTGCTATAAGAAATGATGAGCAGGCAGATTTCAGAAAAACCTGAAAAGACTTACAGGAACTGATGCTAAGTGAAATGGACAGAACCAGGAAAACACTGTATACAGTAACAGCCACATTGTGTAATGACTGACCTTGATAGATGTAATTCTTCTTAGCAATGCAAGGATCTAAGACAACTCTGTAATGGTAAGGGAATTTGAAGATCTTCCCTGCCCCTTAATAAGCCTAAAGAAATTTGAAGACCTTCCCTGCTTTGAAAATATACTCTGCCCCCTAATAGACTGAGACCTTCCCTGATTTGAAAATATACTCTGCCCCCTAATAGGCTGAATGTGGTCACATGGAGCCTGTAATGGGAGGAGTTTGCTGAAGGGTGGAGTGAAGCCCAATAGGAGAAGCTTGCTTAGGGGAGGCTTATTTTTCAGGAACTCACTCATCTTGTTACTTTGTAATTAGGCAGTGGGTCACGAGAGTTGTGATGTTCTCTGACCCTGGAGAAGGCTACATATACCTCTGAGATGTGGTTTTGCTTTGGGGCTCACTCATGGGAAGAATTCTGTGATTTGGCTAGATGAGACTCTGGGCAGCCACCCTCACTCCCCCGGCTTTGAAGACCCAGATGTTGGGGCTTCTCTCTCTCACAACTATGTAGGTATGCAATGTCAGAAAGCTAGAAGCCCTGTCTGTTAAATTGTGTTATTTTCTTTGTATTTTGTGTCTGCTTGTAATTTCTGTTTATATTTTCTGAAGTTTGAGGTGCTGACCTTTTCATCTTAACTAGGTAGCTGATATATGTTTGATTAAAGTAAGACTGTTAACCCTTTTTGAGTTGCTTTCCTCTTATTAACTATCATTCCATAGTTTTCCTTCCCTCTCGGGCTGAATTTGAAAAGGTCATCTATAATAGTTACATCTGCCTTCTCTCTTCTCACTCTCTCTTAGCCTCTTACATTTCATCTTCTTCATCTTGACCTATTGTTCTACTGAAACTACTCTAGTCTAATGCTATCAATGATTTCTTAGTTCCCAAATCCAGTGGCCTTTTCTCAAACCTCATTCCCTCAGAGTCTCTGCAGGCTTCAACAATGTCAATTATCTTTTCCTCCTTCATACTCTCTAGGTTTTGGGGACATTGATCTCTCCTGGTTCCCTTGCTACCTAGGTATCTATTCTTCAATCTATTTTGCTGAATCCTCATCCAGATCATACCCTTCTACTGTAACTGTCCTCCCCTCTTTTTTCTCCCTCTTTACTACTTCATTGGAAGATTTTATCAGCTCTCATGGATTTAATACCATCTCTCTGATGTTATTTCTGAAATATACCTATCCTGCCCCATCCTCTCAGCTGACCTTCAGTCTCACATCTCCAAATGCCTTTCAGACACCTTAAACTGGATGTCCAGTAGAAATCTTAAACTCAGTATGTTCAAAACAGAACTTATCTTTCCCCCTAAACTGCCTTTTGTAAAGAGAGTAAGATAGAAGTATTTTAATTGTTACATTATATGACACAGAATGGCATATTGCTAATAGAACTTTGTCCGAGAAATAAGGAAAACTTAGTGTCAGTCCCAGTTCTGACACATACTATAACTTTTTTATGATCTTGGGTAAGTCACTAAAGCATACATTCCTTGGTTGATACTCTAAGTATCCAAATTACATAGTAATTGCTAAAGTGTATTGAGAAAGAATTTCCTAATGAGGAGCTGCCTACATGGATAAAATCAAGTGTTTGGACTGTAAGAACCACAGAAATACGCTTCTTTATAGACAAGTGGTCTCTAGTGTGTTGAATTTCTATAGTATTTTTAAATGAGTGATAGTATTATTTACTCAAGAAAGGAAGTACTAACAGACAATGATAGAGTCAAGATAAAAATTCTGGTTAAGGTTCTCTGTTTTAATTCTGACCCTGCCACAAAATTACATTGTCTTAGGCTAGCCAAATTGCCTAAATTTCTCCATCTCTAAAATTGAGTAATGCTATCTTTCCTATGTATATTACCAAGACCTCATAGGTCATAGATAGAATGCATTGATATTAGAAGAGCATTAAAAATTCTCAAAATTGTAGCTTGTAGTAAAGATTATTCTTACTAAAAGTCTTTATAAACTGAGATTCATTGAGAGGTCAAATTGAAGAATTTGAAATCTTACAACAAAATTCATGCATAAATTTTATCTTCTCTGTTATAAAAGGTAATGATGCAGATATCTAGTGAGTACTTAATAAATATTAGGCCATGTTTAATTCTATAATAATAATTAAATATGTAAGCTTATGCATTAGAAAATATGATTCTAACTCATAAAACCACCTAGGATGGGATATATAGACCTATGCCTCAATGAAGGAATCAGACATAAAATATTATATTTAGTTTGTGGGCATGACTGTATTCATGTGTGTATATGTGTGTGTGCATATATGTATATATGTATATATATATATATACACACTCATATACATACACTCACAGGCTCATGTAAATTGTGTGTGTGTGTATGTGTACATAAGGATATATTTACATATGGATTAGGGCAGCTAGGTTGTATAGTGGATAGAGAGCCAGGCCTGGAATCTGAAAGACTTGAGTTCAGATTTAACCTCAGACACTTAATAGCTGTGTGACCCTGGTCAAATCACTTAACCTATTTGCCTCAGTTTCCTCATCAGTAAAATGGGAATAATAACAGTATCCACCTCCTAGAGTTGTTGTGAAGATCAAATGAGAAAATAATTGAAAAACACTTAGCATAGTGACTGGCACTTAATAAGTGCCATAAAAATATTAGATATTATATAATCAGTGTATATGTATAATTTATTATTTTATACTAATACATACATATGCATATGGGATCATGGGCTCATTAGTTCAAAGTATTGCATAATCATAGCAAGATGGGACCTTAAAGGCCATCTTATTAAACCTCTTCAGTTTCCACAGAAGAAAGTTCAGGCTAAGTGAGTTTAATTGCCTTTCCAATAGTCATTCAGCTATTAAGTGACAGAGCTAGGATTTATATGTATGTTTTCTAACTCCAAATCCAATGTTCTTTCCTACTTCCTCCCACCCACATTAACTCACATATCTTAATATATACACATTTGCGTACATATACATAAATATAGATTCATATGCATATGCAGAGAACCCATGCAATATGAAGGATCTTTGCAGTCTAGACATACACTGACGTATATGTAAAGAGGTAGCAATTACATGGAAGTGTATGTGTGTGTGTATATATATATATATATACATACATATATATACACATATACACAAATATATATTTTTATACATACACATATGTATATACACAGGTATGCACACCCACACCAAGCTATATACAGGGCAGCTAAGGGGTGGTGCAGTGGATAGAGTGCTGGATCTGTAGTGAGGAAGACTCATCTTTCCAAGCCTCAGGCACTTACTAGCTGTGTGACCCTGGGCAAGTCACTTTAACCCTGTCTGCTTCATTTTCCACATCTGTAAAATGATTTGAAGAAGGACACAGCAAGCTACTCCAGTATCTTTGTGAAGAAATCCCCAAACAGGGGCACAAAGAATTGGACATGTCTGAAAAAAAGACCGAACATCAAGAAGAAAAAGTAACTATATAAATTCCAAATTCAGCAGGTCTCAAATAGAATGTATTTTTATTCATATCTTTGTCATCAGACCAAATGTAAAGGTATCCATCATCTCAAGATTTCTTAGGAAGGAAAACACACAAACCACTTACAGTTATCACAGAGTACAGCAGTTCAGGCATTTAATAGATTCCTCAGAGGCTTGTGGAAGATTTCTTCATCCATCCTCATACCCCTAGGCATATGTGAAGTGGAGTCAGCTACTAGGAGACAGTTCTCATTTCAATTGACTCCACCCTGCTGCTGAGGGGTTTTGTTACCTCCCTGGAGGTTTGGATATAAAAATACCAGAAGATCCTGTAAAATCTTGATTTAGGTTCTTATAATTGTTCTCTTATCTCTTGGGATGGACTCGTGGAATTTACTTTGGGGTAAGGTGGGGATGGTGGTAAAACTTAAGTTATTTGAGATTTCTTTTTTTGGAGAGAGTTATAGGAGCCCAAGATGAGTGGTGCAGGCCTGGTGTTTCCTGATAATATCAAGGGTTTATGGAATTAACACTGAACTGCTGTTCTCTTTGTTGCAAACATTGTTTGCCTATATAGTCATTAGATTAAGATATGAGAGGGACCATCTAGTTAAATTTAATTCAGTGAACATCATTTTAGTGCTTGCCATGTAACAGGTACTCAACTAGTCATGGGAGATACAAAGTCAATAACAAAATATAGCAAAACAAAAAATAAACAGTCCCAGTCTGGCACATAGTAAGCAAGGACCTCAGGTTTCTACTGGGCATAGCAGCATCCATGTAGGCACTTAAATAAATGTTTGCTGATTGTTCTAGTGATTGATAATGCAGGCTCGTTTTGAGGCTGCATTATCATAGTTTTGATTTAATTTGAAAGTAGTCACTCATTTTCTAAGACTTTTCATTAAAGCAAGTTCTATTAGAATAGATGAGAGTTATATATTGATACCTTGATTAAAGACTATATTGGTTGGTATACTAATTATTTCCTTTATCTCCCTTTCATAAGTGAAGCCAAATAATTAATATGCCAACTGTAATTATGGGCTTATTAAGTATAATAAGAGGAAGAAAAGGATTATTATTGTGTTTTGTGTGAACAATTTAAGCAAAGTTGAGGATACTAAATTTTCTGACCGAAATTTGGTTAGTTTTACTCATTGATTTATATCTACTATCCTGTGTTACCCTGACTAAGTATTTATCAATTGAATTTCCAAATGTATTAAAAATTTCTGGAGTAAAAGTCACTTGGATTTGTGCTATGTCTTCATAAATAGGCCAAGTGGATTGCTGTGCTGGTCATAGAGAAGAGGCATTATGGGTGAACAGATGGAACATTTTAAATGAGAAACTCAGCATCTGAGTCCTCTCTTTCTCTCTCTCTCTCTCACTCTCATTTCCTCCCTTTCTCCTTCCCTCCCTATCTCCATCCCTCCCTCCTCCTACTCTCTTCCTCCCCCCTCCCCCCTTTCTCCTTGGTTCTTAGCATAGTCATTAATTCTGGCTTCATAAATTCCTGTTGGATGTTTGAGTCCTGATTCTGACATCAGGAAGTTCTTTCACATCACGCAAAAGGTTTTATAACACTTAAAGTCAAGTAACCTCTCAGAGCCCCAGCTAATTCTCTAAGATTTAAAGTGAAGAGCAATTGGGGCTCCTCACTGGTCAAAAGAGGTTCCTCATCCAAATTCCCTGCAACATTAAAATCATAGGTCTTGACAAAAACAACGAAACGTGTATGTGAGTGAGGCGGGGGCAGGGAGGCAGGTGGGGGAGGATGGTGGCAAAGACAGGGTAATTGAAGCACTTTAGCCTAGAAATGTGATGCCCAAAATTATCTAAAAGTTAACAGAGTAATTTGAAATGGGCAGTTTGATGAGATTGAAAGAAAGTTCACTTTGACTCAAGAAAAATCTTTTTCTTCACACAATAGATTGAGTTAAGTACTGGGCCTGGAGTCAGGAAGACTCATCTTCCTGAATTAAAATCTGGCCTCAGATACTTATTAGCCCTTGTGACCCAGAGACCCTGTTTGACTCAGTTTCCTTATCTGTAAAATGATCTGGAAAAGGAAATAGTGAACTGCTTTAATATCTTTGCCAAGAAAACCCAAATGGGGTCACAGAGAGTCAGACAGGACTGAAAAGACTGAACAAAAGTAAACTGTGCTATCTTAGGCAAGTAACTCAACCTCCTGAGACTCAGTTTTCTCATCTAGAAAATAAAATAGTTCCTGTACTATGTATAAAACAGTGTTGTTGCAAAGGTAAGATGAGATAATGTACATGAAGCACTTTATAGGCCTTGGAAGCCTTCCCATTGATATGGCTGCTTGAAGGGGAGAGGCATACTGCCCTGATCCCACATCATACCTAGACAAACAAAAGATTGAATTCTTCCCCAGACCTCATCTCAATCAAGAACATTTTTTTTTTGGTAGCTAGGTGATACAATGAATAGAGTTCTGGGTTTCTCCTCAGGAAATCTTAAGTTTAAATCCAGCCTCAAATCCAGCCATGTGACCCTGGAAAAGTCACTTAATCATTGTCCACCTCAGTTTACTTATCTGTTAAAAGGGAATGATTATAGTGCCTATAATTTTTTATTCTCAGAACTACTATTCTGAGAATAAAACAGGTCAACGTTTGTAAGCATTTTGCAAACTTTAAAGTACTAGATAAATGCTAGGTATCATCACCATCATCATCATCATCATTAAAGCTGATATGATAAGTAAACCAAAGAAGATACCAATTAGTGTAAGAAATTATTGTACATCTAGGAATACTCAAAAATTCAGCCTAGAAGGAGAAATTCTATAATAATGGGGTTTTTTTCTCCCACAAAACTACTGTAAGAAGAAATGAAATAAGATATTTAAAAAGTGAAATAGAAGCTCTTCAAGATAAAACTAGAAGAATAATAAATAGCTCAGAAATGAAAATAGTGAATATTACCCAAGGAATAGACTCTCTAAAAACCAAGGTAAAATACACAGAAACTAATGACTCTGAGAGAAGGCTAGAAATATTAGAACAATATCAAAAGTTGGAAAATGATAGAAGCAAACAGAAGACATGTGATAATTCAAAACAACTGGCATGGAAAATTGACCAAGGAGAAAAAAAAATTAACTGGAACTTTTGCCTATTCCCTGAAAACATGATTAAAAAGCAAAAGCCTGTACTTTGTATTTCAAGAAATTATATATGAAAACTGCTTGAATCTATAAGAAGCAGTAGGCAAAGTGAAGCTAGAAGGAATATACTGATAACCTTTCGAAAGAACATCATAAGGAAAAGTCTCAGGCATGGCTAAATACCAGAGCTACTTATAAAAGAGCAATTAAAGCAAACATTCAGAAAGAAAGAATTAAGTTACCAGAGAACCACATTTGTTGTCATGTAAGACATAGCAGATTCTGCCATAGACAAAAGGAAATCTTGAAACATAGTATTCTAAAAGGCAAACAAATATAAGCTTACAACCAGAAGTAAATTGTCCTTTAAATCTGAGTACTGTAGAGTCCTAATGAGAGAGCCAGGGATGGGTGGAGAATCGACTTTTTATTTAATAGACGACCTGTTAGCATTTCTGATGAAAACAATGGAGCTGAGTAATAGCTTTGAAATACAAATAAAAGAAAGAAGACACCTATAGAAGTAACATTTATCCATAATTGGTAGGGACCATATGCTATATTGCTATCATGGTAGTAGGAGAAGAAATGTGTTCCTTCAATACCTTGATGTCTTTAAGACAAAAAGGAAGAGGAGGGAGAGGGAGACTAGGATGAAATGAATTGGTTCAGTTTTTAGTGTTTTAAGAGAGAAATAGAAGATTCAGGGGAAAAGAAATGCAGTAGTATTGAAAGGAGAAATAAAGGAGTGAAGCTGCTATGGCTGTTAAATTGGGGTATGTTGAGGAGGAAAGCCTAAAGTGTAAAGAAAAAAAGAAAAGGAATGGAAATAGCATTGTCCAAAAGGAAGGAAGGAAGGAAGGAAAGGAAGGAGGGAAGAAAAAAGATGCTTCAAACTATACTCTGAGTCCATCAGCTTTATATCTGAAGGTCAATAGCATGTTTCATCATGAGTTCCTAGGAATTGTGGTTTGCCATCGTGTTAATCAGAGTTTACATCTTTCAAAATTGATTACCTTCAAATGTTGTTGTTACCATATAAATTGTTATTCTGGTTCTACTCATTGTACTTTGTATCATTTCATATGTCTTCCCATTTTTTTCCCCTGAAATTTCACTTTCATATGCCATAGTCACAAATTCCCCGATTGATGGGCATCCTTTTAGTTTCCATTCATTGCTACCAAAAAGTACTGAACACACACATATAATTGATAAAGACAGCTAAATCTCTCTGTCTCTATCTCTCTCTTTCTATTTCTCTCTCCCCGTTTCCCACTTTCTCCTTTGTATAGATCTATCACTCTTCTCTCCACATAGATCCTTTGCCTACTTCTTTGATCTGTGGGGAATAAATCTAGTGGTGGTATCACTGAGTCAAAGGTTATGCACAGTTTAATAGCTTTTGGGACATAGTTCCAAATTGTTTTCCAGAATAGTTGGACCAGTTCACAGCTCTACCAACAGTGCATTAAATTACCTATTCTTTCACAGTCCCTCTGGTATCTGTGCTTTTCCTTTTTTTGTCAGCTTAATCAATCTGATGGATGTGAGTGCAAGTTGGTACTTTAGGGTTTTAATTTGCGGTTTTCTAAATTTTTAGTGCTGTAGAGTATTTTTTTAAAAATATGGCAACTGATAAGCTTTGATTTCTTCCTTTGAAATTTGCCTATTCATATCTTTTGACGGTCAATTGAGGAATAGTTTTTAATTCTTATAAATTTGACTCAGTTCCCTCTATATCTTAGAAATAAGACTTTTATCAGAGAAGCTTGCTGTAAAGATTTTTTTTAATTTCTGCTGTTCTTCTAATTTTAGCTGCATTGATTTTGTTTGTGCAAAAACTTTTTAATTTTATGTAACCAAAATTGGTCATTTTACCTCCTGTGAACCTCTCTCTTACTTGTTTAGTAATAAACTCCTGCTCTATTCATAAATCTGACAGATAATTTATGATACCCTTTAGAGATATGCATTTTTAGATATGGACACTAAGTACATTCACTTTGCTTGACTGTTCTTGTTACAAGTTATAAATTTTCCTCCCATCCCTCCACCTTTTTGGCTTTTAGTTGGAAGTGTATTAGGCAGAGGAAATGGGATTACAAAAGCGGGTTCTAGAATTGTTTTTATTTCTTTTTTTAAGAAGAAAAGGAAGTACATATAAATAGAATAATTTTGAATATAATATGTGGAATTTATTATATGTATATTTAAAAAGTAAGCAGTATGAAATGCAAATTTGTGGTTAATCTTTTTGTGTCCCGTGGGCTCATTTTTCTGGTATTTAAGTTCAGGAAAAAAATAATTAATTTAGAAAACAAACCTTTAAATGCCATATTAATGTCAATTATTATTTTGCTAGAAATCTTAAAACTTTTAAAAAGCAAAGTCAAAGGTAATTAGATAATTTAGACATGAAGGAATTTATAGATGTAGTGATATTAGACCATGCATATCCCATTTCAAATCTTATTTATTTGCTTAATTGTTTTCTTCCTTTTCAGCACCTTGTGGATATAATGTAACCTCTCAAAATGGCACAGTTTATTCCCCAGGATTTCCAGATGAATATCCAATTTTAAAGGACTGCATATGGCTTATTACTGTTCCTCAGGGACATGGAGTTTACATCAACTTCACCTTATTACAGACTGAAGCAGTGAATGATTACATAGCAGTCTGGTATGTGATCCAAAAAAAAAAATTATTAATCTGGATAATTTAACTTTGACTTTCACTGACTGTAACTACATATTATGTAGTGAAGTGTGGCTTCACCAGAAAGTAGGTCGTTAAACATAAAGTTGAAAATAAATTTAGAAAATTTATCCGCAGTAAAAGACTGAGTAAGCCACATGTATTAAACTTGGTCATAGCTATGCCATTAGAAACATCCTGTGTAAGTTCTAATCAATTCATAGACCAATTTTTGGGAGGGGAGGGAAGAATAAGATATGTCAGTACAAAAATGATCTGTTATTTTAAACTACATTGTGAATTAATGTTTTTGTTTTTTAATGGTGAAAAACTTGTAGTAATCCTTTGCCTTTATAAGAAATTATTATTATAAATGTAGCATTAAAAGTTATGTGCTATTGAATAAAGATATAAGATGGAAAACTCAACCTAGCCCACACAAGCTCAAAATAATTATAACCATGGTAAATGTTTAAGTGAAGGATAAAATTCACACACAAATATATCCTTTTTATCCTGAGCATCTTCTGTGAGTTAAGTTTCTAAATCGTTTTTCTTTGGTTGTTTTTCATTTGGGTTTTGACTTTAACATCTCTACTAATCAGGGTTAAGGAATTCTGGCATTTGGTAGCATTATAAATATGAAAATTAGAAGAATAAGTTTGTTTTGTCAATTTCTCAATACATAATCATATTAATGCTTTGTCCTATAGTTTAAGAATTTTTTTTAGTTCCTGAACTAAGTGAACTCAACACTCTGCCTTTGACAATGATATTGGGTATATATCAGCCCCAATTTTATTTAAAAAGCAACAGTATTTACTATAAATTATATAATAGGAAAATTGATAGACTAAGATCACAGCAACCTGAATTTTAATACAGTATTTGCTATTAAACAGCTCTCTAATATTAAACAAGTCACTTGACATCCCCTTGTAGGGGTGGGAAACCCACAGCCTCAAGGCCACATGTGGCCCTCTAAGTCCTCACATGCAGCCCTTTGATTGAACCCAAACTTAACAAAACAAATTCCCCTAGTAAAAGGATTTGTTCTATAAAACTTGGACTCAGTCAGAAGGCCACACCAAGGACCTAAAAGATCACACAGGACCTCGAGACCACAGGTTTTGCATCCTTTTCCCCTTGCCTTGGTTTCAATATATGTCTAATCATTATAATTGCCCCCGTATTTTTTAACTTTAAGGTTTTTTGTTTTTTTTTTATGATCAATTGAGAAATTATATTTTAAAGCTACAATGCTCTTTATAGACATAAGGTGTCATTTTGTACCTAGTTATTAGGCTAGATAATTGTAAGATAATGGAATTCTGAGCCACAGTCTTACCATCTGTGTGACCTTGAGCATCTACTTAAATTCTCTGGTCCTCAGTTTCTTCAGCTGTAAAATGAAAAGGTTAACTAGACGGCCAGCTAATTCTAGTTCTGGGATTCAAGGAAAGGAATCTTCCTTAAACTTCAATTGCAATTGTAATGTATAATGTTTTAAGTACATTATAAATTAAATCAGGGGTTCTTAACTTTTTTTGTATATGTAGTAGTACCCTCTGACCATTTGGTGAAGCATATGGGTCCCTACTTAGAATAATTTTAAAATAATTACAGGAAATGCTAAATTTCAGTTAGAGGTTGATGAATTTAAAATGTATTTTTTTTCACCTGATCTTGGTTCTTCAGTCCTCTGAAATCTATCCAAGGACCCTTTAAGGGTTGGTAGACCCTAGGTTAACAACATTAATGTCACATTCTCACACTGTGGTAGTAGGTATGGCAAATATTATCATCATCCTCATTTTATGGATGAAGAAAATATGCTTCAGAAAGATTGACTTGCTTAGATTGTTGGAGAAAAGATTCAAAACTGAATCTCCTGATTTCAGTTTATAATTCTCCCTTTCTTAAGAGCTAGGTGGAATTATAAATTTCATGTAGTATAGCCCCCCGATTTTATAGATGGAGAAATTGAGTTTTAAAATGATCAAGTGACATATGGACTATTTATACGTTTTCTCTTCACCAGACAGTGTCCCAGAGTATGAACAAGGAATAAAGGAATAAACTATGTGCAACAGCAAAGGAAGACAATATCCTAGAAGCCGATTTTAGTGAAGGCTTACATGGGAACTGATTCCTTCAAGTGCCTGGATTAACTCTGATGGGTGAAGACAAGCATCAGAGACACATATTGATTTAGTTCTTATTCAGCCTGGGTCTAATTCAGAGAGATCATGAAAGGCACTGATTCTTTTTTGGCTTTTACTTACATGTCACCTTCCTGTGCTAGTTTCATTTGCTTACTAGAGAAACTTAGGTGCTCATTTACCATAAATCTTCTGGAGAGAATAGATTCCATCTTCTCTGAAACGTGGGACTATTTGACACAGTTCTATAACCTTTTGAGAACCATGGGAAATTCTAGCTAAGGGTGAAATAATAAGTAATTTTAAAGTGGATGTATCATTTGGAAATAGTTACCATGTCAGAGACTCATATGACTTGAAGGAATTTCAAAGATTCTCTAGAAGAATTCTAGAGAATTCTCAGTCACTAGGAGTGGAAGAGAAAAGTTCATTAGTAGAAAGATTGGCAGCTAGGTGACACAATGGATAAAGCTCCAATCCTGGAATCAGGAGGATTCATCTTCTTAAATTTGAATCTGGCCTCAGATACTTACTAGCGATGTGACCCTGGGCAAGTCACTTTAACCTTGCTTGCTTTGGTTTCCTCATCTGTCAAATGAACTGGAGAAGGAAATGACAAACCTCTCCAGTGTCTTTGCAGAGAAAACCCCAAATGGAGTCATGCAGAGCTGGACATGATTGAAACAGCTGAACAGCAATGAATAGAAAGATATCTAGAGTGCCCTGCATTCACATTCCCTCAGTTCAGATCCTGACTTTGCTACTAACCAGCTGTGTGATGTTGAAAAAGTCATTTCTCTTTTAAGTACCTGGCCTTCCTTTGTTAAAAAAAAAAAAGGAGGGGGGTGTTACTTAGATAATCTTTAGCATTCATCCCAACTCTAAATCATATGATGCTAATACTGTAAAAGAGAAAAATAAAACAATAGCAACAATCAAAAATAATTCTGTGAGTTTTCAGAAATAGACAGTAATGGAGTTGAAAGAACTAGACTTGAAATCAGAATACCTGACTTCGAATCCTATTTTAGCTCTGTACCTAATCAGCCATTTAATCACATGAAAATTTCTTAGTTTGCTCATCTCTGTAACAAAGATTATGATGCTTGTACTCCTTACCTTAAAGAATTAGAAGTATTCTGTGTAACATAAAAAATAATACTATTTGAATAAGGACGAGTGATTTTCAAAAGTATCATTAACTCTATTAAAATGTGGGTTTCTCTACTTCAGAAAGTTCATAGATTACTTTTCAATAACTGATATAAATGTAACCTTGTTATACAATTTCTCTGAAAATCTCAACTTTGGAATGAAGAGAATCATCTCTATTGGCTTCTTAACTTTGAGTACCAATAATATAACCAGCCCTGTGATTATATAATGATTAATTTACTTTTACAAAGATGAAATTCTCTAAGAGAAATTTGATTGTTAATTTAAATGATAATTTAATAGATTTTCATTCAAGAACTGCTCTTTTCCCCCCCTTTTTCCCTAGGGATGGTCCTGATCAGAATTCACCTCAGCTTGGCATTTTCAGTGGTAATACTGCCCTTGAGACAGCTTACAGCTCCACCAATCAAGTGCTCCTCAAGTTTCACAGTGACTTTTCAAATGGAGGTTTCTTTGTCCTCAATTTCCATGGTTAGTTTATTTTCGCCAACTTTTATCACTCAGAAAATGCTTGTCTTCTTTTGCCAATCTTCCACCAAATTCACCATTACTAATCTTTAAACCAAATACACGTGTAATGTTCTTATGATGAGATATGTGGACTCATGCTATCTGCTCTTGGCAGTAACCCTAAAGCTATATCCTACCCAATACATATATTTTTTTTAATTTTAAGGATTTGTTGTTCATGGAGTAGCAGACCTGAGTTTTAATGCTGGATCAGTTACCAATCAGCTATGTCATCTTGGATGTATTGTTTAACTTCTCCTTGGCAGAGTTTCTACAATATCTGCTCATTCTAGTTTTTGGATTTGAATAGCTTTTCAAAGGGCAGTATGGACAGATGTTTCTTTTTGATTAAGGGAAACAAGTAATGTTTCAAGGAACATATTAAAAATATCCATCAAGCCTGAGCCCTTGGACAGACCATTGGATTTGGAATCAAAACACTGAACTTTCAGATCCTTGCTATGTTGCTTAATACTTATGTAATACTGGACAAATAATTTGAATTCTTTGGGCTTCCCCTTCTTTAAAAAAGAAAAAAAAGTGAGAAGGCAAGACTTGTTGCTCTCCAGGACCCCCTTTCCTCTAAATCCTGTGAGTTTAAAATAATGATAAACATAAGATTCACCTTTAAGTTTTTAATAGGAAAGATTTAGTTGACATTATTTAGCACCTTTGACTACTTGGCATACAAATATTATGTGTATATGTATGTCAGTCAGTAAACATGTATTAAGTGCTTACTATGTGACAGGCACTGTACTAAACTTTGTAGATACAAAGAAAGGCAGAAGACAGTACCTGCTCTCAGGAAGCTTACAGTCTAATGGGGGAGAAAATGTGCAGACAAAAATGTATAATTAAGCTATATACAGGGTAAATTGGAGATAATCAACAGAACAAAAGCACCAGAACTAAGGAGGATCAAGAAAGGCTTCCTGCAGAAGATAAGATTTTTAGCTGGGCCTTTAGGAAAGCCAAGAGGCAGAGATAAGGAGACATTATGTGTGGGTGCTTTGGGAAGATCACTTTGGCAGTACATGGACTGGAGTGAAGAGAGCCTAGTAGTAGCAAGGAGAGGTGATGTATACACATTCATATGCATACACAGATTCTTAATAATAAATATGAGATTTTGAATCTAATGCCATTACATGTTTTAGAAGCTTGTTTTGTGATATAAGATGAAACACCTCATCAAAATCAAGACATATGATTTACATAGGCTTCTTCTCTTTCCATAGACCTATGTTCTAACATAGAAGTAAATATATGATATCTCATTAGTTTTAGGTCTTCTTATGACTTTCTGTTTAATGATCTATTGTATTATACTCTTTTCTCATGTAATCATAGAACCAAAGAAACACAGAATATTAAGCTCAGTGTGTTCCTTAGAGTCTAGTTCCCTCATTTTATTAATAGGAAAACTGAACAGCAGAGAAGTTATTGCATGGCTAAGCTCAAACAGCATATTCTTAATAAAATGAATAATAGTATTCTCAGCCTGACTGTAACAAGACCATGTGATATGGGAATTTTTATTTCTTGGACTCTGGGGATGCCCAAACATGAAAGGTACACAGCTAAACCTAGAAGGCAAGAGGGGTTTATGGCTGTCTGAAATACTTTCTCACCAAAACATTCTCTTGAAGTTGGTGATCATTTTGACATGTCACTAGGAGATCATACCCTTGGGTATTGGTGACAGAATGTATTAAGTGCAGGGTTACAGAGTAAGGAGTATATATGGAGAATACAATATAGTTGAAGAATCAGTGTTGTGAGTGGGGTGGTTGAGTTGAGGCAGAGAATAGTGATATGAGAGTTAGGGGGAGCTTCTCAGGGAGCATCCAGGTGGCACGGTGGACAGACAGTGCCTCCTCTCAAGAAGTTCACAGTCTGATGGGGGATAAAATGTGCAAGCAACAACGTATAAATAAGTTATGTAAAGGATAAATTGGAGATAATCAACAGAAGGAAGGCGCTAAAACTAAGAAAGACTTCCTATAGAACAGTGGTTCTCAACCTGTGGGTCGTGACCCCTTTGGGGATCAAACGACCCTTTCACAGGGGTCACAGGGGTCGCCTAAGACCATCGGAAAACACATATTTCTGATGGCCTTAGGAATGAGACACCACTCCTCTATGTATCTCCAGGCAGGTCTGCCTACATGCAGATATACCCATATACAAGTATTAAAGGGTCACAGCATTAGGAAGGTTGAGAACCACTGCTATAGAAGATGAGATTTTAGCCAGTCAGGAAGACTCATTTTCTTCAGTTCAAATCTAGCCCCAGACACTTATTAGCTGTATGATCCTGAACAAGTCACTTAACCCTGTTTGCCTCGGTTGCTCATCTGTAAAATGAGCTGGAGAAGAAAATGGCAAATCATTTCAGTGTATTTCTTAAGGTGATTACAAATGGGGTCACAAAGTTGGACCAAAGGTAGGGCTCTTAATTCTAGGTATTTTTATAGTCTAAATTTTTTAATTTAAATTAAGAATCATAATTTTTAAAAGTCACAAAGAATCAGACACAACTGGAACAACTGAACAACAACGAATCAGATTATTAGGGAGTGGGGATCTATGCAGAAGTGTGTGTGTGTGTGTGTGTGTGTGTGTGTGTGTGTGTGTGTGTGTGTTTGTGTGTGTGTGTGTGTGTGTGTGTGACTAGTTGTGTGGATTTTCTTTTTCTAGTCTTCAAAATAGGCCTAACCAATGCTCACAAATGGCCTTGCCCCTTCATTCTTTCTACCTACCTATCCATCTTAATCCCCAGCCTTCCTAATGTGCACGGATAGAGCTCATCTATTTTCCTGACTCACTTGCCACAATTAGAGCTCAGGTTCAGTGTCATCAGGAGAAAGAACCTAGTGTCCAACCTAAGGCTTTGGTTGGCAAGAGCTAATACGGCATCCTACTGTCAGGTGGCCTTATATAGACAATGGAAGGAATGGATGGAGAGAATTCTGGGGCATTTTTTGATTTTTGTTGCTCCTGTTGCTGTTGTGATAATTGTTGTTGTTGATATTGGAATAGCAGGTTGAAAAAGTACCTATTAAAATGGAGGATGACAAGTTAGGGAAGTGAAGAGGCATTTTGAATTGGAGAAGTGAGAGTGGTAATAGCTACAAGTTGAAAAAGAACAGATTTTTATTCAAAAAAGCAGATCTAGAAGGAATTTGGGGCCAGAGAAAAAGGAGCAACTGTGCCTAGTCTAATAATATCAGCAAGATCAAGAGGAAGGAGAAGCAACTGAATAGGAAGATACAAGAAGTTGTCTTCTTGGAGAAAAAGAACTTGGGAAATAAAGGAGAAAGGAAGTCTATAATAATTTAGAAAAAGAAAAGGAACCTCATGAATGAATACACAGAATGTAAGAATGTACATAGTCATAATATGATTTTTTTTTAACTTCATGAACCTAATTCTAAGAAAACTAAAAATGCTTTCCTCTTTTATCTTACTGAAGTAAAATAATCCTGGAGTCCCCTGAGAAGTTCCCAGGGGAAGAGGAGGGAATACAGTTAGACCATAGAGGCATACCTGATTTGAAAGTCAGACAGTTGAGTATGGAAGGGAAAAGTGACTTGCAGCTGTCTATAATTATAAGTTCCTCCTGTTAAGGTAATCAGCAAGATTATGAATATGCCTGGCCCTAGTACTTTCTTAATGACATTATTTTAGAAAGGTGGGGATGAGGATTAAAAGACTACCTGATGTTATATCTGAATAAAAGAATTCTAATCTCCAGTATTCTCCACCTGGGAGAAGAGGGCACTTTGGAGTGGGAATGGGCAATGTACAAATTGAATAATAGCAAAGAGCAACATGATATATAATAACAACATTAAGACCAATAATGGCTAGCATTTAAATAGCACCTACCGTGTGGCAGCCACCATGGAAAACTCTTTACAAATATTATCTCATTTGATTCTTACAGCAATCCCGGGAAGTAGTTGCTATTAGTATCCCTATCTTACAGATGAGGACACTGAAGTTATGTGACTTGCCCAAAGTCACACATCTAGTAAATATCTGAGGCTACATTAGAACTTGATTATTCCTGACTTAGGGCCCAACGGCTCTATCCACTGCACCACATATCTGCCTCAAAGGAGGCAGCATGAAACAGTGAATAGCATGTGGGATTTGTAGCCAGAAAAATATGTATTCAAATCTTCTTTAGGCCTTTGTTCTTCATCTTTAAAATGGAGGATCTGACTATGTGGTCTCAAAAATTACTTATGGCTTTAAATCTAAGATCCTATGACCACTGGCTACTTGAGTAAATTTGTGGTCTTTAAGGTAACATAGTTTTTGTAAAGCAGCTTGTAGAATGGTTGAAAGTACTGAATATGAGTGAGGGAATTCATAAAATTGTTATTATGAGAACTTTAGGATAATTAGACTAAATTGTTCAACATTAACCTGCCTTGACAAAGTCTGAGATGGGACATTATCATGCCCAATTCTGAATTGTAAGAGATGATATTATAGAGAATCTCTGCCAATTTAATAACATGAACAAAAGTGAATTCAGAATACTATAAGAAAAGAAGACAAAATCATAAATCTTTCCTTTGTTTTCCTGTGGTGCCCTATTAAAGTAGAGTAATGTATCATAATTGGCAATGTGGAGTGTATGATATTGTTGACAAAAACACAAAAGGACATGAAGTTGGACCAAGGATAGGGGTCTTAATTCTAGGGATTTGTATGGCATAAAATTTTTATTTAAATTAAGAATCATAATTTTTAAAATTCTCAGGTTTGTGCTTTTACATGTGTGTAGAGTCTGTGTACATGTATGTGTGTATATACT
>CM053581.1:152159699-152175837 GCA_028627135.1 Pseudochirops cupreus
TGATAGATTGGACTCCTCTCAGCAATACAAAGTTAGAAGATAATTCCAAAAGATTCATGATGGAAAAGGATGTCCACATCCAGAGAAAGAACTACAGAGTCTGAATGGAAATTGAAGCAATCTGCTTGCTCTCTCTCTTTTGTGTTTTGTTTTGTTTTGTCCCTTCTTTTTCATTGTTCAATCCATTGGTTATAATCCTTCTTTACAATCTGACTAATGTTTAATGTGAAGGTATTTGTAGAACCTATATTTGGTTGCATGCTGCCATGGAGGAGAGAGGGAGTTTGGGGGAGAAGAAAATTTGAAACTCAAGGGGTTGTGGAACTGACTGTTGTAAACTAAAAGTAAATAAATCAATTTTTAAAAAATAAAATTTAAAACAAAGTTAAAAGAAAAAGAAAATAGAATCTTCTTTGGATATGGAGGACTAAAAATGTGTGCTTGGAATTAAACAAAAAAAAAGAATTAGATACTTGATGTTTAAAGGCATATATATATATATATATATATATGCATATATATTTAAATGGTTATATATATGTACATATATACATGTCAGTTTGTGTATTTCATAAAGAAAAAAAAAGCAAGAATATTTCATTGATTCCTTTAGGGGATTTTGTGAAGTACCAGTGCCTTCCTGGTTACACACTGTCAGGAACTGATATATTGACCTGTAAGCTCAGTGCACAGTTGCAATTTGAAGGATCTCCCCCAACCTGTGAAGGTAAGTTCTTTCCTATACAATAAAATAAAAAGATGTCTTTGTATATGTTGGTACTAGCAGGATTTAAAGATTTACTAATATTTTTCCCTCAAATATTCTATCACTATTAAAGAGAATTTTCTCATTCTCCCTTCCTCTTAGAGGAAGATCATAATTCATGGTTCATGGGACAAGAATTTACCATCAGGTAAATTTTTTAGGAAAATTTTTTAAAGGAAAATATGAAAATAAATGAGTTGAAAAGTGCTAAGGAATATAAAGGGGTATCTAGACTAAGCATCTGCACCCAATATAATCAGGACATATATTTAATAACTTCTAGTTTATTCTGATATACTGTTGGTGATACCTAGTCATAAAGGGTATTGTGAGCAATATATTCCAAAGGCCAATTGTTTTTAACTTCCTTAGAAGACCCAATGTGTACTTGTAAAGCCAATCACCAGCAGCTCTGCTGAGGACTGCTGCTGTGAATAACTTCAAGGTTCTGATAGAATAGTATAGTGAACTCTCTGTTTATTCAGCAATAAACTAAAGCAAAATATTCATAACAGTATAATAGAACAACTTATTACTAAGGTGGACACATAGTCTTAAACAAAACATATCATTCAGTAAGTCACAATCTCATCGATCAGTATAGAGTAACCAAGTGAAGTCTCCTTTCATCCTTAACTAGAGGTTAGCTTCCAGTCATGCTTAAGCTAATCATCATTAAGGGATAGTGGAAAGTACAAAGACCATCCACCTCTAGGTCACAAATAAGTTACAATCTCATCGGTCAGCACTCAGTACTCAAGTAAAGGTCTTTTCATCTTAACTGAGGCTGACTTCCAAACTCCATGGCTCCTTGTCCATGCCCCCAGCTCTTGCCTGGATTTACCCTACTGTTGCCTGGCTTTACAAGTAGGCAGCTCTCTGGTGACTAGTCCACTCTGAGCCCTTCACAGTTTCTGTTTCTAGGAATACAAAGCTCAACAGAGCCACAATATTTGCACACATTAAGCTTAGCAGAGTTACAACAATATTCATACACACTGCCCACACTATCATCTCAATTCACTTTCTATCTGACAAAGTAACACAAACCAGTAGGCAAAGCTTCTGTCTGAGAAATCAAACACAAATCAACAGTAAAATCCCAGGACTTCTGTAAACAACAGTAAAGCCCTCTTTCATGACTTCTGGAAACAGCAGTGAAGCCCTCTTTCAGGGGTTCTGGATCATCAGTAATGTCCTCTTCTAGGACTTCTGTCTAAAAACAACAGACAAGGCTTTTGTCTGACAGACCAACAGAGTGCTACAGAGTGCTGAAATCACAAGCATTAATGATGTCAGTTCTGCTTGGTCTCAGCTTGTGCTTGAGCTTTTATCTGCTCTGCTCCTTCCTATTCTGTCCTACCTGTTGTGGCCTTCCTGTTGTGCTCTTTTAGCAAGTTCCTCCCATCGAGGGCTCCATGTGATGACTTTAGGCCTATTAAGGGCATGGAAGGTCTCCAAACACCCTTAGACCTATTAAGGGCAGCACAATGTATACAGTTTCCAACAAAGACTTGATATAATTACAGGCAGGGCTCAAAGGCACTTGAATAACTGAAACAAGGAGCTGAAGTACTACTTTGCTTGTTATTATGGTATTTCATAGAGATAGTTGACTACTATAGATAAAACTAAACCAGGATTGGGCAATCTGTGGCCTTGATGCCACATGTGGCCCTATAGGTCCTCAAGTGCAATCCACTGACTAAATCCGAACTTCGCAGAAAATAAATCTCTTTAATAAAAGGATTTGTTCTGTAAAACTTGGAATCAGTCAGAAGGCTGCATCCAAGGACCTAGAAGGTCACATCTGGCCTTGAGGCCACAGGTTCCCCAACCCTAAATGAAACCAATATGTTGTCTTCATAAGAGATGACAGATAACATAAAGATGATGACAATAGCTAGCTTTTACATAATACTTTAAGTGTTGCAAAGTGCTTGTGAATATTATTTCCTTTTATCCTTACAACAACCCTGTGAGGTAGGTAATATAATGTGAGACAGACAAAAGTCGACTGACATACCCAGGCTCACACAACCAATAACTGTCTGAAGCCCAATTTTAATTCAGGTCTCTCTGACTCCAAGTGTAGGGCTCTATCTATCGTGCCACCTAGCCACCTCAAGAACCACACCCTAATGTACTGTAAGGAACAGTATACTAGTAGATAGTAGGCTATGCTTCTGGTTCACCCCGACATCTCTCTTCTGCTACTAATTAGCTATATGACCTTGAGAAAGTCAGTGAACTTCTCTGCCTTATCTGGAAGTAATGCTTTTCCTGAGGGATAGTGAGAAATCAAAACAAATGATCCCCTGAATTCCCTTCAAGCTCTAGGATCTGTGGATCTACATGGTGTCAGAATTGGAGTAAAATTTAATTTAAAATTTTTAATTTAGTTTAGCTTTTTCAATTCTCAATCACTTTGGATTTTTAAGGCCTATCTAGCTAGTTGTTTGGTGTTATGTATAGTATACGTCCCCTCCCCACTATCGAATATACAAAAACAAAACACAGCTTCTGAGATGACTAACACATTTGTCTACTTCTTATAGGCTAAAGCATTTTGTCACCACCATTTCAGTGTCTTAGTGCATCTAAGAAAAAAATACACTTTCAAACTAAACAGGACACCTTTGTCTTGGTAATGCTCAAATGCAATGTCTTGTGGGAGTCCTTTCCTACTTCCCCTACCTCATAATTCCTGCCCTCCTGTCCAAATTCTTTTCCATCAACTCTGCATATATCTTGCATGTACGTGGATTATGTCATGTCTCCCCAATTTGGATAAAAGCTCCCTGAGGGCAGGGACTGTTTTTGTTTTCCTTGTGTCCCTAGCACTTAGCACAGTTCCTGTCATAGAGTAAGTACTTAATAAATGCTTGCTGACCTACTGATGGACTTTCCCAGGTATATTACATGTTGTCTTAAATGAGAATGATCTGTGACAACCTTGGAGTCACATTTTGCCAGTACTGTCTGGGAAACTCTTTCTATATATAAGTTAATGAATAAAGACGAGCAACTTACTTCAAAGTCACCTCAACTATCAACCGCATTAGTGGGTTGTCATTCTCTTTTGTTATGACACTCAGCTATACATCTGGGTCTTAGTACTGAATTCACAACTCAGCTTCTAGATGAATATTATGGAAACAGACTAACTCTCAACTATTTCAATTGAAGAATAAATAACTAGTGGGGAAAAATGGGAATTTGAAGTGGACATGAAAGAGACTTGGCAATTAGCTGGCCTCACCTCTTCTTCTAGAAAGCACTATGGAGAGGCCCAGGAAAATGACCAAGACTGATGCTATTTTTTTGTATATATTTAAGATAATGAAGATGTATTTTCCAGAGGCCCTAGCTGACAGCTTTTCCCAGTTGTTTCCTGGGTTTTTCCAATTGTCCTATAGGTATAGGTGCATCTTAGAATTGATTTCAATTATTCATGAATCTTAAAATGTGAATGTTCAACTGTTCTGAAAGTCCTATAAGGTTTAGGAAATCATATGCTTTAAGTCTTAAGCCTCATGCTTTATTTTCCTTTTGGAGGCTGGTATTACTAAATAATACTGAGTAGTTTGATGACTCAGCACAGGAAAGGATCAAATCAAGAGTGGCAAGTTCCTTTAGGAGGTGTTTTTGACAGGAACCACAAGCAGATGCTTCTCTCTTGTGGGGTGTGGGGAGGGAGGTTTCTGAGAGTCCCTTGTGGAGATGCTGTGTATTTCTGAATGTGTGATTGCTGCATGAGGAATAAAAAAACCCAGCAACACAAAAACCCAACAACTCAGCTGGGGGAAAGCCTGCCATCACTTCAAAGCTTCCCCTGTAAGTGGGTGTCACTCTTGGCAACAGTATATAGGAATGAACATGAAGGAATCAAGCAGATATGAAAGGAACAAGAAAAACAAAATGAATCACAAAAAATATTGCTACTCAAGGGGGGAAATTTCCAAATTCATTTTTGAGTGTGGGAAAAAATGGGAAGAGGCAGTAGAATAAAATAATACAATAATTTAAATTACATTTATATTTTTGTCTCTTCCATCTTCTTCCTTTTGTTAAATTAAGACTCTTCTTGTAATTTAGCTTCACTGCACTGCTTTCCATGGGAATGGATTCTCAGCAGTTGCATTAGAAATTGATAACGAGTTCCTTCTTCCCAGGGAGTGACAAAATTCCAGTATTGTCTTTATTTAGTTGAACTACCAAAAGAACACAATCTCTAGATGGGCATATACATTGAGGTTGATAGTTCCAGCAATTAATGGCGCTGACATCTCAGATAATGCCGCCTATCAAAAGGTGATTCTATGATGAGTACACTGTCTTGATAGGCACATTTAGGGTAGTGATAGGAAAGACATGTAATTCAAATATCCCCAAATCAGATTTTTATTGAGACTGATTTTTTACCCTGACACCAATACCTAGAGAGGTCATGACAACATTTCCCTAACACTCAACTATGGTTGAATCAATGGGGATGCTTATTTACTGACTCTATAGAAAGATTTAAATATATACATTCATTACATGTACTTTTAATGTGGCAAAACATTGACAGTATTTCACTTATTGAAGGACATGATACAGTCAAACAAAAAATGTGGATTTGCTGACCACTGAATCACAAAAAAATATAACCTTTTAACTATGAAACTACCTTCTATGACTAATCAGTATTATCTCTTTTTGTATTACTTGCAATTGATTTTCAGTTTTTAAATATGCAACCCTTTCCGTGAAAAATAAATATTTAAGGAGGGTTTCTATGTTTTGCCAACTTCATTTTCTAAATTTTAAGATTTGTTGCTCAGTTTGAATTTTATTTTCATTTGAATAAACTATACTTTCAATATTAAAATATATTGCAGGGATTTATGTTCATTTGTTTGAGGGAAAAAAATGACCCTATCTTTAAATCTTTATGGTATAATGTCTTCCAAAGGACACATATTTAACTGATATAATATAACTTCTATAGATAAGATTTTTATCCTTTGGGAAAATAAATCTATCTCTTTCATTAAGGAAGAGCTGATAATAAATTTTCTGGGCCATTCTGATTAAATGAAATGAATACATGAATATTTGAGGGATTCTCCTATTTATTTATTAACTGTCACTAATAACAGTGGTAACTTTCACCGAATTGTTCTATAAATAAAAGATTGCTGGGAGATATTTGTTTATTTAAAATTGAAGAGGAAATACCGGAATTAGGAGGGCTTATATAGTTTAAGACTCTTTTTCATGGTTCATATGTACGAATTATCTTTGTTCTGTTGTTTAATTTTGATAAAACAAGACAAGAAAAAGTCATTATTGGCATTAAAAAATGTAATTCTCCAAGGAACCTAGGTAATACTATATAAAAGATGATGATAATGATGCTGAAAATGATTATGATGATGATGATATTGTCATGCTCTCCTGAAAATTGTGGCATGATCTTGAGCATTTTTGAAGCAGGATATAAAAAGACAACCTTTCTTCTTTTTCTATTATTATAACGTAAATTGCTATGAACTGCTCAGTATTTCAAAACGTTTAAATGATATCCCCTTATCATAGAGAAGAAATGGTTGAACTGCAGTACAATACACCAAGCATTCATTTGTTCTTGGTATGCTATGTGTTGAGGACAGGGAAGGAGAATTGGGACTTCAAAAAGAGGGAGTCTACTTCCTCTGAAAAATCAGGACCAGGAAATGATAACATAGGGTTAAATTTTCATTGTGATAATTTCTTAAAGATGTTTTGTTTTTGTATCACATTTATTGGATTACTTCCATTTCATAAAAGGTTTCCTGTAACAAAGTAAAACACTTAAGTAAAGTAATAATTCAGTGACCTCATCTGAAAGTTAATGAATATTTCACATCTATAGCAACACCTCTACTTCTCTACTAAAAACATAAAATAACTGAAATTTGTTTTCTCTCACTCCTATCCTGTACTCCATTAGAAATTTAAAAAAGAAAAGAAAAACAAATTTCTTGTAACAAATATACAGTCAAGCTTAACAAATTTCTTCAGTAACTGTATAAAAAATAAGTTTCTTTATACCAAATCTATCACCTCTCTGCATTGCATAGGATGTTTTATCATTGGTCCTTTAGAATCATGAATGGTTATTGTATTGATCATGATTCTTATGACTTCAAGTAGAATATATTGGAGTAGATGGGGGAACTATTATTTATCTTCTCTAGTACCTAAAAGTGACTTGCTCATAAGCAGAACTTGCTAAAGTGAGTGCTGAATGTAACTGAATTTCTGCTTCATTCACCAAAATGTGGAATAAGTACTGTGGGAAATACATTTATACCCCTTCCCATTACTATCCGAACTTGCCAGTTTCAATTGATACTCACAAGCCCAGGGTAAGAAGCATTCCCTTGGGTCCAATTTGCCCTGTTCTAGAGCTGTAGATAGGAACCCTGATCCAAAGTAAACGTTTATCTTATTTGATGTGGTAGAATGGTCTATTTCCATATTCATAGATGTAGTGGATAGAGAGAGACCTTCTGAAAAGAAAAAAATACATTGGCTCTAGTTATGTCTCTGATTGTGGGATACTGGTCAAATCAACTAGCTTCTCAAAGCCTTGGGAAACTTTAGATTGTAAATTGCAAACCAGGTAATGATGTGCACTAGTGAAGGATGTTTCTTCTTTGGGAGTTCCTTATACTTGCTGAAATTCTGTCTTCTGTCTGTCTCTTTTTGTTTCTATATTTATGATATTATGTATATATTCATCTAAATATATATACATAAATATGTAATATATATGTATGTGAGTGTATGCACACACACACACACACACACACACACACACACAGAGCTAGTGAATATCAGAAGAGACATTAAAAAGCATCTATTTCAACCCTACCTCCTATGTTTACAAGTGAAGACAGGTAGAAGAGATGTAATATCTAAGTTCACTGTCTGTGTTCCAGTATGTTATTCTCCTTCCCTTAATGCAAATGTTCATCTCTTAAATTTTTGTTCTGTGGCCTGATATTTAGAAATTATTTGGATTGTTTTACAGCAGTTACTTCTTAGATATCCTGATTTCTATTTCTTAATAGGTCATCTTTTCTGGATAATACTTCACTGAATGTAGCTCATTTCTCTTGAGTAAGTTATAATAACTTATGTGTCTATATTAATCTAAGGCAGCAGTTCTCAACCTGTGGGTCATGACCCCTTTGGGGGTTGAACGACCTTTTCACAGGGGTCACAGGGGTCACCTAAGACCATCGTAAACACATTTCCAACAGTGTTAGGAACCCAGACACCACTATATCCATTCCAGGCGGGTCCACCCACATGCAGATAAGCCCACAAATGAGTATTAAAGGGTCACAGCATTAGGAAGAAAGATCTAAGGTTTAAGACACAAATTCTTCACAACAGTCTTGTGAAGTGTTAGGTAATATGACTATCATCCATAAATGAAGAGCCTAAGGCTCCAAGAGATTTAATTGACTTCCTCAAGGTCAGATAGCTATAAAAGTCAGAGACAGGAACTGGAACCAGCTTCCTCAACTGTAGGGCAACATTCTTTCCATAGCACCTCTTAGATAGAAAATTAAATAAGGGAATGATAGGGAAAAACTACATGGATGAGCAAAACTATCTATCAATGGATAATTTCCCTGAACAAATGTGTGTTGGTGTATTTAACTGAGTTGATGAATCAGAATGGAATTCTTGAGCATTTTTCCCCTTTTAAGGGATTCTAATCCACTGAATTTTCAGCTTTGGGGAAGGGAAACAATATATTTGTCTTCTTTTCTTTAGCTCAATGCCCAGCAAATGAAGTCCGCACTGAGTCATCTGGAGTGATTCTGAGTCCAGGATATCCAGGCAATTACTTTAACTCCCAGACTTGCTCCTGGACCATTAAAGTGGAAGTAGGCTATAATATCACTATCTTTGTGGAAACATTTCAGAGTGAGAAGCAGTTTGATGTGCTGGAAATATTTGATGGTAAGTAAACCTTTAATGTTCTTTTGGGAAAGACTATGTGTATGTAATATAAAATACATTTAAAGCTCTCAACACCTTAGCTCCTTGGGGACAGGGACTTTTCACTTTGGTCTTTATGTCCCCAGTGTCTGGTAAATAGTAGGCACTTATTAAATCCTTGTTGGTTGGTTTATTTGGATGGGATATAACAAAGGTATTTCTCCCCAAATGGCAGTAAACCCTCATTTATCTGGCAGAGTTAAAGAATTGGTTGTTGCAGTTAAGCAAATATCCTTTGTAGTAATCTGGTGTTCTGCATAAATTTCTAATCTTCAAAGACCTAATAGGGTAATATGTATTTAAATTTAACATTAGATAGATTGGGGTGGGGAACCTTTTCATATTGAAAGACCCATTAATTATTTACCTGTAATCAAATAAGGCCACATTCAAGAAACTTCAATTAGATATACTTTAAAATGTACATTATTTTGTAAAAATCCAACTACTGTGTACTTAATAAATTAAAGAATGAAAATTATTTGTTCATTTCAAAGTTAATTAACCTTTTAATGATTTTGGCATGTCTGCTTTTTGTGGGAAGCTTTTGAATATTTGGTTATAGCATGGAGGTCTGCAGTTTCGGTTGATCTCCTAGGTGGGTATCAGTCATTTGTGACCTTAAGAGCATCTTGGTTTGGGTTAGATAGGAGAATGGAGATTTGAAGCAGTAAGTGGTTAAATAGCAAGAAATCATTTTTCAGGCATGTGCCTGAAGGTGTGGGTATTCTACATTTTTCCATATTCAATTGGATCTTTCTTGGAATCAAACAATGACTTTAAAAATGTCATCTATGGAGAGCTCAATTGCTTCCATCCGTCATTCTTTAGGTGCATTGGTGATATCAAGTAGGTGAGGCTGAAATGCTCATTTGAGTGTGATGTCATGATACTTAAAGTCAGTGAACCTTTTATTGTATTCTGCAATTAATAGATGTATAACATTTGAGTATTCTTCGAATTATTCACATATATCATCCTGCTCTTCAGTGACCTTTGCTAACTGATGAAAATGTTCATCTGAAATTTCCTTTTAAAGAAGTGCTTTGAAGAAAGATAGCTTTTTCCAAAATGCTTGATTTTTTTTTTGCCACATATCATAGATAGACAGTTTTACCTTGCAAGGAAATATTCAAGTCATTTTGATTTTAAATCATACAGAAATGCAACATTCCTATAGAAATATTTCAATAATTCACATTGTTGATTCTATTCTTCATAAAATTTAACTATCGGTTCTCACAGAGAGATAAAATTTTGGCTAAAACCTGTCCATGTGGTAGCCAACATTCTTTAGAATGATACAGAAAATCCATACTGCATATCTCATTGTACAACTTTTGTATGTTACAAAACTGATATGGTGTAGCATTTGCATGCATATAGTTAACAATACTTATAAGTTGTAACAAAGTGTCACTTAAAATGGTAGCATTAGTACAGAGATTTTGCGGGTGTAAGATACAATGGGAAATGAGAGAATCTGGATCTATTAATACTTTTTTAAAAATTTGTGCAATAAACTATTCATGTTTTCCTGTCATAGAAGGTGCACCATCTGTTCATACACTTACTAAATTTACTAAATTCAGTCCAACTTTCACTGAATTTTTCTTGCAAGTTGTTGTAGATCTCTATTCTCCGTGTTCTGTTTGCAAGAGTGCCCAAAGCAAGAAATTCTTCGTAGCGAAGAAAATCTATGAAGACGCAAATAAAGTATAAACTTGTGCTGAGTTAGTATTATCAGTTGATTCATCCAAAGAGATTGAATAATATATATTTTCCTTTTGAAATGTTACATGAGGGGCAGCTGGGTGGTGCAGTGAATAGGGCACTAGCCCTGGAGTCAGGAGGACCTGAGTTCAAATTGGGTCTCAGACACTTAACGTTTAACTGGCCACATGACCTTGGGCAAGTCACTTGACCCCAATTACCCTGCCTTCCCCCCTCCAAAAAGCAATAAATAAATAAATAAATGAAATGTTACATGAAGTTGTTCTCCTTGAAAGAAGTAGTTGTTTGTACTTTGAAACATCACTGGGGCCTAAGCATCCTACAACTTCAACAATGCATGTTTCACAATTTCTACATCACTGAATGACTTCCCTTTTTCCTCAAGTATATGCACTCCTCTATAAGTTGCTTCAGTGTCATTATTTCCAGGTCTTATTGCTATTTGAAAGAATTGTCTTTGCATTTGCTTTTCATCTTTTAATTTTTGCAGTATAACCGTTCATGCCTCTCCGTCTAATATAAAATATTTGTGGTCCTAATGAGTGTTACAATGCTGATAAGCATTGAATTGCTTTAACATTGATCCTGTAGTACCACAAAGCAAGCAAATCATCTTATCTTTAGTGGAAACAAGATAGTATTGCAATTCCCAATTCTCATTGAAAAATCTGTTTTTAGTAGTGTTTTCTTGGTCTTCTTTGACATGATGGACTGTTAAGCTGACAGAATTTTAAAAATATTGTTGAGCTGTGTAACTATTCACAAATTCCACTTCAAACAGAAACACAGTGCACCTTTGTCAGAAGCTGATAACAGACTGGCATACTCAACCCACATAAACTCTTTCCAACCAGTCTTGTGTGGTAGTAGCACCAGGTGGGAGAAGTTAGAGCTACGTAATGAGTGTAGCAGCCATCAATTTAGCTCTTATGGCTCAATAATGTTCTAACTGTGCCAGTCAATTTGGAAAGATTACCTCATTGAAATTTACTTTCTTTTTTGGTATTTTAAATATGTTCATTTAAAAAATAAAAACATAAATGATAAACAAAAATGTATTAATAAAAATAAAAAGATTTGTTCTGTAAAATTTGGATTCAGTCAAAAGGCTGCACTTAAGGTCCTAGATAGCCACATATGCCTTAGGACCATGGGTTCCCCATCTCTGAGACAGATTATATCACACAATCAGAGTCTCAGAGTTTGAGGGAATCACAGAGGTTCTAGGACTCTAGTCGAGTACATTCCTGAAAAGAAAATCACTTTTATACCATTACTAACAGATCATCCAGCCAGAATTTAAAAACCTTTCATGGTATAAAACCCAGTATCACCTGAGTCAGGCCCATTCCACAGGAGGGGTGGAGGAGAGGAAAAAGGCATATGATAATTCTAATGATTAGATAATCATTTTTTACATTGAGCCTAAACTACTTCTTTGTGATTTTTGTGCATTGAATAGTGTTTCAGATCATTGAATATAATTAATTCTGTCATAATTCAAGGTGTATACTTCTGGGTCTCATAATAAAATTAAACATTTTAAATGATTTGATCAGTTAAAACTAAGCAAATAACCAGTTCAGTATTTTTTTTAAACCAATCACATAAGCCTATTGTTATTTTATCCATACCTGTGATTTCATGGAAACAGGTGACTTAAATTGTTTACATACAGAATTATATGTTTATCTAACAGTTAAAAACTCAACAAACATTTAATCAAAGGCTTAGGATGTACTTTGTAAAGCCCTTTAAGGTTTACATAGTGCTTTCCCAGCAATAACTATACCTACATCCTTGAACACAATGCAGGCATGTGGGGAATCAATAAGTATTTATTAAGTGACTCTTTTATGCCAGGCATGGGGAGAAAGACTGAACTTGTGATTTTATTGGTATAGTGTACAGCATTGTGCAGGAAATTCCTTCTCTCAGTACTACATCATATGTTTACTGAAACTGATTAATTTGAGAGAACTGTCTAGAGTACTAAGTTACATGACCTACTTGTCCAGTGTCATAAATCTAGCATATATCAGAGGTGAGATTTGAACTCAGGATATCCTAGCTTTGAGATCAACTCTTTTATCTACTAGACAATACGGCCTAAATATCAGTCATTCATAGGTACATAAATACACGTGTATAAGGATGAATATGCACACAAATATGTATGTATGTACATATCCAAGTATCTAATTTTTGAATCAGACTAAATTATTAAATTTTAATTGCCAGAGTAGCCCAAATGGTTGTGTAGAAAGCACGATGCTGTGTGAGATGAAAGAGTTCGGAGTCTGAATCTGAGGTCAGGAAAGGTCTTTATTCTTTCTCATGAGAAAGGACTCTGCCTCTGTTGCTCACATGGCTTCTGCAGGGAGAGAGCAACAGGTAGAAGCCAACCCATGGTTATATAACCTTCTAAAGCAGAAACCCAACCCCCAATTGGCCTTCACTCTCATTGGTAGGGAGGCTGGCCCACAACCTAAGCATGGGAATCTATCTCTGAGACAAAAGACCTGGAAACATGTGGATGTCCAATGCAAAGCCAGGAAAGCAGTCTTATCCTTATTTGGCATATCTTGTGATGAGGTGGCACTGGGGAGGGTCTCCATTGCTCTAAGTCCCAGATTCCTGTAAGGTCAAGTGAACTTTAAACTTAGGCCTAGTGAATACTGAAGCCACTCTAGATCTGATTTTTCAGAATGGGGAAACTTCACTGCAAATTATCACTCACAATGTGAAACAATGATTGTTATACTATTATTTTGCAGAACAACTAATAAATGATATGGTAGAAGAAATGTTTCTCTCAAAAGATTGGAGAGTTCAGTGGGATTATGTTTAAATACATTTTGTGAATAAATGCTGAAATACTTACGTAATATTGATGAGAACTTAGTCTTTAGAAAGGAAATGGCTCAGTAGTGAACATCTGTCAATCTCTAGCATGTGGTACACAGATGTTAAAATGATTATATGTATCTGATATAAAATTGCCTCTGTTGATGCAGTTTCATCTTGTGAATGTCACCTGTTTATAGAATCATTTGAAATCCTCACATGAGGTGAGAATTACCTCATTTGTCACCTTGAATTATGACAGAATTAATTACATTATATGCTCATTATAGACTGATATTTTGTCCAATATTGAGGATTTTTAAAAAGTTATACTGTAATTTTTCTTACCTGTCTCAAGCTATACTTTTATAGCAATAAAATAAACACCATGCCTGTGTCAATAAACACAAAAAATTTACTTAAAAACTTGCACATTTACCAAAATTTCTTACTATTTCAGAGTCCTATGGTGGATCCTAGGGAAGAAACAAATATTAAATTATATATTTACAATCTAGATATATATATCATATATATATATATGTATGTATGAAATCTCTCCTTTTTCATTATGTAGCCTTGTGATTGTGATGTAATGAGTATAAGATGGGATGAAAGATGAGATCCATTGAGAAGTGTCCTTATGCTAAGAAAACCTTCTTTAATATGATGTCAGGTATTTGTGTGTATGTGTGTACTTTAAGTTGAATTTTGTATGGTAATACATGTTAAGTTCAGGGCAAAGACTCTTTTATACTTCTTCAGTTACTTGAATGACACTTTGGATGTATTAACATTAAACTTCAATCAGATGAGAAATATTATTCTCTACCATGAAGTACAACTATTGGACAAACAACAGATTATAACATGTTTTTTTTACCCTGTTATTACCTTGAATGATTCGTTGGAAAATTGAAAATATGTATGATATTATTGGTATAAATCCAGTATTTTCTAGCTTTTTCATAGTTCTCATTCTTTAAGCATTATCATGCTACCTATTTAGACTTGCCTATATGCATATTTCAACAGCTCTTTCTGTGGAGGGTAATATTATCAGAATTCTAGGAATTCCGATTTGAAAGGCAATTCAAAGGTATCTATGGCAATCTCACCTGTAGCTGACCCAGAATCCCAGCTACAATATACCTGACAAGTGATCATCGAGCCTTTCCTTCAAGAACTCCCATTTTCCAGGGGCAGCACACTCTACTTCTGGATACCTATAATATTTAGGAAGTTTTTCCTTAGACCAAACCTAAACTTGCTTTTTTGTGACTTCTCCCTATTGTTCCTAATTCTGAACTTCAGGGCCAAGCAGACTAAGTCTAATCTCTTTTACCACTGACCTGAATATCATATGTCCTCTTACCTTTACCCCTCCATTCTCATGTCACATTATCTCTTCCTCAGGTTAATAGTCCTCACTTCCTTTATCAAGCCCTCATGCCCTTTACCCTCTATTGTCCACTTCTGGATAGTTCTGAGTAGGAAATTAATTTCCATATCCTGGTATCAAAATTATTCTTCAAAATCTTATACTTTATACTAATGAACTTCCCAGTCCCATTGTGTTTTAGAAAGTATACTGTGATTCCATCATGGTCCATTGTACTTTATCTTGACCTGTCCTTTGGATTTAGTTATCATGCTCTCCTTGGGATGTTGCTATTTGTGTACACAACTCTCCATCCTTCCACTCTGCTTGATTGTACATCTTACCTCTGTAAAATGCAAGACATCTACCTGTGTATCCCTGTTCTTGTTTACACATACTTCTCTTTTTGAAGGACCTGTGATTTTATCAGTAGGGAGTTTCTATTGTTTCACACTTAGGCCCTTACTCAGTTTCCTATACCTGAAATTCCTAACCTCTCCTACCTGAAATTCCTAACCTCTCCTTCCTTTGATGAATTCTTGTCTGTCTTTTAAAGCTTAACTTAAATGCCACTCACTCTAGTAAGGAATGCATTGCATTATCTTGCAAATATATTGATTTAATTTTTTTTTAATATCCTGTATGGTTCATGAAGGCAAAGACAAAGATCTTTCTAAGTCTTCCCACTATCTAGGACAGTTTTCTGTGTATTGGAGGCACTTTATAAATGTTTGCTGATTGCCTGATCGATGCATACTTACTCTTTTTTTTTTTTACCTAGGTTCTTCTGGTCAAAGTCCTTTGTTAGTACTTTTAAGCGGGAATCACACTGAACAATCAAATTATACAAGCAAGAGTCATCAATTGTATTTTCGCTGGTCAACTGATCATGCAACTAGTAAGAAAGGATTCAAGATCCGTTACTCAGGTTAGTGAATGTTATTTCAAATTAATTTTGTGAAAAAAAAATCTTTTTAACACACGATCATAAATGGTTTCATCAATTTGACCTTAAAACTAAATTTTGAAGGTAAATATTTTCAATGCCATGAAAATGACACGGTGAGTATTTAAGGATAATGTTTTACCTAAAAAGTATACTAGCAATACAGACACTGTTTTTGTTGGCTATTTAATTTGATTTCTAAAAATATATCATTTTAAGAGCTATATATATATATATATTTAATTCAAGCATTACAAATAGCAAAATATGGAAATTTTGGAAAATATTTTGAAAAGAAGGGGTAAACTATCATGAGAGAGCAGAGATTCATCCACTGTGAGGGAAAAAGCTAAGGGAATTACATATATATATATATATATATATATATATATATATATATATATATATATATATA
>CM053581.1:152175937-152186624 GCA_028627135.1 Pseudochirops cupreus
ATCAGAAAAATCTAGTCAGAATCATACCTTTGACACTAGTTGTATGATAATGAAATGGTAATGATGGCGATTATGATGATAAAGAAGAGAAAGAAGAAGAGGAGGTGAATAGTAATTAACAAATGTATAACACTTCAAAGTTTGCAGAGCACCTTATGTTCTTTCAATAATTCTGTGAAGTAGGTGCTATCATTATCACTGTTTTTCAGATGAGGAAACTGAGACAGAGAGAGGTTAAATGATTTATCTAGAGAAATACAGCTAGTAAGTGTCTGGGGAAGGATTTGAACTCATCTTCCTTACTCCAGATCTGACCCTATATTCACAGTCATCAAAATCCCTCCCAAGGTAAAGTCACTTAAACCTCTTCAAAATTTAGTTTCCTTATCTCCAAAATGAGAATAATTTGTACCTCAGAGTACTTTTATAATGATCAAATGAAATAATGTCCTTAAAATTCTGTGGAAATGCCAGTCCTTATTACTAACATTTTCATGTCATTTTACAGAAGAAGAAAGTGAGAATTAAAAAAGTTAAATAACTTGGTCATGGTTCCACGGACTCAGAGTTTGATCCCAGGTCTCTCTTCTCCTAGTCAGAATTCTTTCTACTCCAGCATGCTCTTAGGGAGAATGCATGATTTTGTAATTCATTCCCTAAGAGTTAATGGTTCCTTGTTATTAACAAATCTCACTTATTTGTTTTTCTTTTTTAGTATAAAAATATTTGAGCACTTTTTACTCCTTTAATATTTCAGTTGCATGGACACAATGTTCACTTTCCCACCTAAAGAATACCTCTTTAAAACCACTGAGCATGGAACAATATGAAAGAGTAAGCTACTGCTATGCAGCCTGGGAATAATTTCATCCATCCTGTGCCTGATGTTGTACATGCTAATTCACTCAATCAATACATTTGTGACAGATTATTCCCCTGTGTGCTGCTGTCAACAAGATCTGACCTATACTCAAAACAATTATATTGTCTTAGACCTTCTCCTTACTAGGGAAAAAGGCCATATTTTGATATCTGAGGCACAGCAGCAAGATTTAAATCCTGAGCAATAAGGTATGACTCTGGAAACTTGTCTTGAAAATCTCCCCTTGAGATCACATTTCCTTCTTGAGAGGACAGTGGGTCTTGAAAGGGTAGGTTTCCTTTACTTGTTAGTAAAGCTTGCCTTGCCTGTAATTAAAGGCAGCCCACATTGGCAAAGGGGAATTGAATGTATTAGCCTCTGTCAATAACAAGGTTTGAGTCTTTCTGTGGGTGGTCCAGGACATGAAAAGGAAAAACACCAGGCTTTTGAAAAGACTATCGATGCCCTGACAGTTGTTATTAAATCAGCGGGTTTTCTCCTAGGTAAACTTAATGAATTTTTCCCAACCTTTCTTTCCCCCTTTAAATTGACCAGTCAACCAGTTTACCAAAGTGAAGCTTCGGTAAATTTCCCTTCGTTATAAATCCATTAAGATGATATTTAGGCAATGGCAAAATGCATATTTAGGTAATTGCATGTTGAAAGATAGTTATATATTTATCTATGTGTATGGAAACATCTATACTCTGCATCCATATAATATTTTTGTTTTTGCATGTATGTACGCATTTGCATATGTATTTGCTCATATCTTTATGTATAAAAATAAATTAAATAATATTTGTAAAAAGTGCCTAGCACAGTGCCTGGCACATAATAGGTACTTAATAGACTTATTCCATTCCATTGGCTAGAAATAGGGCTGAACCTGTGATTTTAAAGGTGGAATGAGTTCTTGAGTGAGGAAACTCTCTCTACTAATACAAATTGATATCTTTACTGTAATGTAGTGTTAGAAAGTTGCCTAGAACACTGAGAGGTTAAGTGACTTTGGAAGAATCACATTATCAGAGGTGAGATTTGAAGCCAGGTCTTTGTGGCTTCAGTGCCAGCTCTCTCTATCCACTGTACTCTTTTATTTGCATAAATATGCACACATGCCCTAATGATAATATACTGCATACAATTACAACTCCATCATGGCTATGTGTGGATAGATAGATAGATAGATAGAGAGATAGAGAGACAGATAGATGGATGAATGTAACATTCATATTTTGTACATATAAAATACATAATCCATTTCCCTCTATGTACAGTTTTCTAAATACAAATATACTTATAATTTTTTGAAGTTAATATGACATTTTTCCAAAGTACAAGGTGAAGAAGAAGCAAGTCAATTTTAATTTTCTCTGTCCTGATTTGTGGCCAGAGACTGAGTAGTCTAGGAGTAGCCATATGCCAAGTTTATATTTCCATCCATTTACAAGTGCATATATATATTATTTTTGTCTGATATACAGGTATACCTCAGAGATATCGTGGGTTTCGCTCCAGACTACCACGATAAAACAAATATCACAATAAAGAGTCACACTAGTCTTCTGGTTGCTCAGTGCACTTTAAATTTATCTTTATACTACACAGTAGTCTATTAAATTTGAAATAGTATTGTGTCTAAAATAACCAACATATAGACCTTAATTTATAAAATTCTTTTTTGCTAAAAGATGCTAACCATTATTTGAGCCTCCAGTGAGCTATAATCTTTTTGCTAGCAGGGTCTTGCCTTTATGTTGATGGCTGCTGACTAATGAGGGTGATGGTTTCTAAAGGTTGGGGTAGTTGTAGAAATTTCGTAAAATAAGACAATAGTGATGTGTGGTACTTTGATTGACTCTTCTTTTAATTTGAACATTTAGAGTTCATTGTAAGTTTCTAATTGGCCTAATTTCAATTTTTTTATGTCTCAGGGAATATGGAGGCCAGAGGAGAGGTAGGTTGAGTGGTCAGAGCATACACGACATTTATTAAGTACACTGTCTTATACAGGAGCTGTTCGTGCAACCCCAAACAGTTATTATCAAATATGACCACAGATCACCATAACAGATATAGTAATAATGAAAAAGTTCAAATGTTACAAGAATTACCAAAATGTGACACAGAGATTATGTTAGCACATACTGTTAGAAAAATGGCACCAATAGATTTGATTTGACATAAGGTTGCCACAAACCTCTAATTAGTAAGTAAATTTTAAAAAGGACAATAATTGCAAGGCACAATAAAACAAGCTATGCCTGTATAATATTTGCCTTCATCCTTCCATGAGATCAAAATTTTCAGGTTTTATTCAATGATATTTAAGTTAAAATCACTAAATATTTGTTCTAGGACCTATCTTAGAGTCTAGTCTTACTTATTTAACTGATGAGGAATTTGAGTCTCAAAAATATTGAGTAACTTACTAAAAGTAACACAGGTATCAGACCTAAGAATTAAGACCAAGTTTTCTAGCTGTTCTTTTTGCTACAATACAACTAAGAAACATCTTAAGTTTTATATCTTCTCTTACATATATAAAGATATAAAAGACATTTTATATCTTTATATCTTTAAAGTTTTTCAAAACATTTGAGATATCTAAATAGCATTTTTTTAAAATTATAAGATTATACCTCATTTATAATCCTTATTTACTTCAGAGAATTCTGACTCTCACTCTTTGCACAATATGTTAGGAAATGAGATAAAATTGGGATGATGTAGCATTTATTCAAAGAATTGAAGGCCCCTTAAAATACTGTTAAGATTTTTCATCTGCGGGGCAGCTGGGTGGTGCAATGAATAGAGCACCGACCCTGGATTCAGGAGGACCTGAGTTCAAATTTGGCCTCTGTAGCACCAATGCAATATTTACAAGCACCCATGATCATAATAAATACCATGACTATAAGTACTGCATGACGTTTGATTGAAAAATATACCAAATTCTCCAGGTAGAGAACAGAACTGAAACATTTATTTAGACACCAGAAAACTAAATCCCAAAACTAGTAAGCCAATTCCATCATAGTAACAAATAACACTGAGAGCCATGCCATCCTTTAGCCTTCCCACAAACCAATATAAGATCAGTATTTACTCACACAACTCTCTCTCTCCTTGCTTGAGCTCCTCTCTCCCCTACCATCTGGTTAGCTCTCTCTACCAGCTTCCTGTGGGCTCTGCTTCCCTTTCAGCAAACTCCTCCCACCACAGGCTCCACGTGACTACATTCAGCCTATCAGGGGGCAGTGTTTATCTTCATAGCAGGGAAGCTTCCTGTGGGCTCTGCTTCCCGTCAGCAAATTCTCTCCATCACAGGCTCTATGTGATTCATTCAGCCTGTTAAGGGGCAGAGGTTACTTTCAAAGCAGGGGAGGTCTTCAAAGTCCCCTCTAAGTGTATTAAGGGGCAAGGAAGATCTTCAAATTCCCATTCCCATTACAGCTTCAGACACAACACAAAAAACTAGCTGTGAGACCTTGGGCAAGTCACTTAACCCTAATTGCCCTATCTTCCCCCCTCCAAGAAGTGCAAAAAAAAATTTTTAATCCTCTCTTAGAGTTGTTGTTGCTGTTATTTATCCTTTGTTCTTGAAGAAGAACAAATAAACTTTCTAGGGTTTGTCTTGCAAAGATAATTTGAAATTCCCTGTGGCAGTCCCTCTCTAGCAGAAAGTCTGTGTATATCTGATAAGTACTAGGGATTTTCATGAATTCTTCTCTGTACGGTGGTTTTGGGGTAAGGAGATTGGTCTTACTATACAATTACATATCTAAAATGATTTTCTTAAAAATTTGATTGAGCTGACTTCAGGGAGCCAAGATGGCAGAGTAAACAGTAAATTGCTGTGACTCTCATATTCACCTCCAAATAACCATAAGATAGTACCCCTGGACAAATCCTGGAGCAGCAGAACCAAAAAAAAAGATGAGGTGAAACAATATTTTAGCCCGAGAAACTTGGAAGATTGGCAAGAAATGTCTGTCTCACTTGAGTAAAATGGGAGTACATTCCAGGAGAGGACACATCCCAGCAAGCCAGCATTAAGCCTTAGCTCAGCAAACCAGCAGGAGATCCTAAGCCCCAGTTTTATGAAGCATGCAAATGCCAGTACCAGGATCCTTCACATGCCTTAGCATAGCCAGGAGAATTGGCATATTTCAGCTCTGAGAACCCACTATTTGCTTCAGTGTAGGCCCAGGCAAGTAACCATCCCAGTGGCCAGATCCAAGGGCTTCAGCACAGCCCCAGGGAAATGAAAATGAAAATTTTAAAAAAGAAATTAAGGGGATGCCCATCAGTTGTGGGAAATGACTAAACAAGCTGTGATATATAAATATAATGGAATGCTATTGTGCAATAAGAAAAGATGAACAGGCATATTTCAGAGAAACCTGGAAAGATTTGCATGAACTGGTGCAAAGTGAAAAGAGTAGAACCAGGAGAACATTGTACACAGTCTCAGCAACATTGTGTAATGGTCAACTATGACTGACTCAGCTCTTCTCAGCAACACAATGATCCAAGACAAGTACAAAGGACTCATTAAGGAAAATGCTATCCATATCCAGATGAAGAACTGATGGTTTCTGAATATTGATTGGAGCACTTTTTCTCACTCACTTAATTATTTCTCATGTTTTTTTTTCTTTTGATCTGTTTCTTCTTTCACAACTAATATGGAAATATTTTTACATGATAGCACATTATAAACTATATCAAACTGCCTACCATTTTCAGAAGAGGGGAGGGGATGGAGGGAAGGAGGGAAAAAATTTGGAACTCAAAATATTTTTAAAATGAATGCTAAATATTTTCTTGACATTTAATGGAGGAAAAATACAACACTATTTAGAAAAAAAATAATTTCATTGAACCATGCTTAAAAACAGACATGCAAACAAAACTAACAACTTTTTCAGTGGCTCCCCACTACATACTGAATAAAAGAAATCCTGAGCTATCCTAGAATTCAAAGTCGCCACAATTTGACTCTAACTCCCTTTTATTCTTATTTCATATTACTTCCCTTCAAATACTCTGCAATTCAATCAATTGTAATGCCAAGCAAAGGCGACTTCCAAGGTTCAGACTACCAGCATAGTAAACCCCATTTATTCAGCAAACATTCATAGAACATAAAAAGTCAAAATACAGTGTAACTTGTTCCTTTAGCAAGTTCTCAATTCAATCCTGGTACTACTCCACCCCTAGACAGTACATTCATTTAGTCAGTCAAAAGTCTCTTCTCAAATGGAGATTAGTCTCCAGCCATAAACAAAGTACATTCATTTGGTCAATCACTCAAAGGCTTCCTACACCTGAATCTCAAAAGGGGCAGGAGAGCACAAAAGGCCATCCACCCTTAAGTTACAAGGTTAAACTCAGCATTGAATACCCAAGAAAAGGGCATTCTTTCATCTTCACTCAAGGCAAACCCCCAGCAATCTCAGTTCCTGGGGAGACAAGGCTCAACAAAGCCATAGCCAGTGTCCTCATCAAGTCACTCTCTGCCTGTAGAACAGTCCCAGAACCCCTGAAAACATCAGCAAGGCCCTCTTCCAGTATTCCTGTGCAGGTGCCACAAGAAAATCCTCCTTCAGGGCTTCTGAACCAACAGCAAGGTTTCAGGACCTCTACAACAACAGCACTGCCCTTCACCATCAGGTGAATCTGGCAAAACAACATCAAAACAGACAGACAAAATACCGGAATCACAGCCATGCCTCCTCAGTCCTTGGCAGTTCCAGGTGGCAGTTCCAGGTGGCAGTTCCAACGGGCTCTTAGCAGTCTTTCTCTCAGCAGCTCAGGCTCTACGATACTGGATACTGCTCTCCCAAAGTCCTTCTGGCCTTCTTTAGGCTTGGACCTCTCTCCCAATTCACGGCTCCTCCCAGTTCAACCCTCTCTCTTCACGTCAACAAGTCCATCCCACAAGTGGGATTCACAACGTCTGGGTTGTAACACTCAACCCAAAAACCAAGCCAATACAGGGGCATCTCCAAATTCCATTACCAATACATCATCTTAGTCTCTTTCCCATTTTCTATATGATCTTGCCTTTTTTTTTTGCCATATACCATTGTGTATGCCCCCCCATCTGCAATTAACTTTCTCTTGCCTCATCTCTATCTACTGTAACCCTTTCCCTAAAGACTGTGTCCAGTCCCACAGTCTCTATTCAGTTATCCTTGTGTTTTTTTTTAAATCTGAAAGTGATTTCTTTCTTGAGTCCCTTTTTGACTTCTGTGAACTGAGTCACTTTCTAAATTACAAATTCTTGTTTTTCAAGCCTTTTCTATTCTATAAACTCTTAGAAGGCAAGGAAACATCATTCTTTTTTGTTGTTCATTTAGACTCAGCTCCTAACTCTTTGTACATAGTGGGAAAATGAATAATTTCTTAATATAATTGAATCATAATGAGATTGGTTATTGGTTTAGACTCAGAGAGGTTTTTAATCTGGGGTACAGCAAGTCTTTTTTAAAAATATAGGTTGGCCCCAAACCTGCACTAAAACTTTTGGTACACACTTTATTTTGCTACCTACATTCCAATGCAATTGTTTTCCCTTGTAATCCTGTGTGTGTATACATATACATACATACACAGATATATATAGTATGTATAGGATTATACATATTGATATATACTATATATACTGATACATAGTATGTACATAAACATATATACACACACAAAAATACATGCTGATACACACACATACATAAATAGATACCTTTTTGCCCAGGGTCACATAATAATTATCTCAGGACTTGAATCTAGATCTTCCTGACTTAAATTCAAGCATCCTATCTATTATGCCATCTATACTACGCTGCCTTCCTCAGGTCCTGTCTAGCTGTGGAAATCTATGATTTCACTTGCCTTTTATACCTTTAGGGAAATATCACCCTATTAAGTAGTAATCTGTTAAATAGAGCTAATCTGTTTTTTCTTTTCCTATTTCCAGTTGCCGAGGGTGTTTCTCAATCTAGCATAGATTTATATTAGATTATTATTTTCAACAAGGAAACATTTATTGTAAAAAATGTTTTGTTTAAAAAAAATAGTCTGTACAAATGGATTCTGTGTTTCTGTCAAAATGGAAAAGCAGAATCAATGTGATATGTGGAGTGCTTTATAACCATAAAGCATAAATGTTAGCTATTATCATTGCCCTAGCATAATATTCATATGCCTTTGAAAATTTTTTAAAAGGTGGTAAGTTTATCTATTGTATGAATTAAACCTTTTTCATTATCCCCCTAAATGCTCCACCTTTAGCTGCCTCTACCTTCTGCCTCCCTGTTTTCTCTGCATCTAGATGTCTCTACGTTCTAGGTCCTATTTTTTCTGCTTTTTCTAGCAACTACTAGACAATCTAGTTGAACTTTTTCTTTCTCTGTGTCTGGATGTCTCTATTGACCATTACCTATTCACCATCAAATGGTTACATTTCTTTATTTAGGGACATTATTACCTCCAACCGAAAGCAGAAAAAATGAAGCTATTATGAAAATGGCATATACTGTAGCAAATTACTGTGTGAAAATGAATAATACATTCCTCCTTGCCCCACCCCATAGGTACATAGAAACATACACACACACATTTTACATATATATATATATACATATGTAATTTTATTATACTTTTGCTATGCCAGTGACTGAAATAGCACCTAAACTCGTGGTAATAATACTTAATAGATGGCTTGGGCCTGTAGGTTCCTCAAATGGGCAACATGACCCCTAGGTGGCATTGAAACAATCTTGGGGGTGGTAGTAGCCATAGGTGCAATTAAGGAGCATTAAATAAAAATAAGGGTTAACCTAACCTAACACCAGATGAGTGTTGGGTAGTTTTTTTTAAGGGGGTGATAGGCCAAATAAATTTGGGAACCTCTAAGTCAGGAAGACTTCTTTGTGAATTCAAATCTGCCCTCAGACACTGGCTGTGTGTCTCTGGGCAAATCACTTAACTCTGTTTGCCTCAGTTCCTCATCTGTACAATGGACTGGAAAAGGAAATGGCAAGCCACTCTAATATCTTTGCCAAGTAATCCCCAAATGGGGTAATGAAGAGTGGAACACAACTGAACAACAACGATTTCTAGTAATGCTTGGTAAATTGTTGATTTTATTTATCAAAGCATTTAGAAAAACAACATGTTTTGTTCTATTTGGGGAATAAATGTAATCTGCAAAATGTTGGATTTATTTGGAGTCAGAGGATCTGCTTTGAAATCTTGGCCCTCATGTATGGTAGCATTGTGAAGGGGAAAGAAAGCTAGGTCTGGACTCTGAGAAGCTGGCTTCAGACTCTGGGTCTGTTATTTAATACCTCCCTGACCTTACGTAGATCACTTAATCTTTTTGGCTTTCAGTTCTTTATCTGTAAAATAAGTACATTGAAATAGATCATAGATTTAGAGCTAAAAGAAACCCTTGAGCTCCAGTAGTCCAATCTCATTTTACAGAGGAAGAAGGGTATTGAAGCCCACAGGGGTTAATTGACTTTCCCAAGACCATATGGGTAGTAAGTAGTAAAGAGTTCTCTAATTCTAAATCTGTTATTTTACATCTATATGCCCTTGGCCACCAAGTAAGTTAACTAATTCCTTTGGCTTCCATTTTCTCTTTTCTGAAATAAGGGTATTGGACTAGATAATCTCTAAGGTCACTTCCGACTTTAAATCTTTTGATCTTATTTCTAGATTTGTCCTTCTTGTTTCAAGCTTTATAACTTTGCATATAGAGTCTTGCAGTAAATTCTGTGAATGGATAAACACAAATATACACATGTGTGTATGCATACACACACACACACACACACACACACACACACACACACAACTCATCCCCTTAGAGGGCAGAAACAATAAGAGCTCATATTTTTAGAGTGTTTCAAGATCATAAAAGTGCTTTCCTTATGGCAGTGGTTCTCAACATGTGGGTTATATTCAATTTGTAACAATGAAAATACATCCTGCATATCAGATATTTACTTTATGATTCATAACAGTAGCAAAGTAACAGTTATGAAGTAGCAACGAAAATAACTTTATGGTTGGGGGTCACCACAACATGAAGAACTGTATTAAAGGGTCATGGCATTAGGAAGGTTGAGAACCACCAGTTTCTCTATGATCTTCAATCTCTCCTGTAAACCAATTATTTCATTTCTGCCTGTAAACAAACCCAAATCTTACCTGTACTTAAAAAACAAAAACAAAAAATCATTTGATCCTATTATTCATTTTTTATTCACAGGAAAGTTTTAATAAGTGTATTCTTATGGATATATCTTTTAAAATATAAACCAAAGGGAAATTCCATGGTTCATAAAATGTCCAAATAAAGTAGCATTACTAAATATTTCACTATTTTCTGTCAACAGATATTTTGTGTATAGATTCTTATGTATAAGGCTTGAAAGTTGAAACAAAATTTTGATGTTTGGCCTGCGTTTTCTATATAGATATAACTGGTATTCAAGCATGATTTTTTTTTCTCATGTTTTCAACCATTCCAATGTGTATCTGCAAGCACTCTAGTATACCCAGGATGGCAGCTAGCACAGGTTCTTAGATCTGCTTTTCTAAAGGAAAGCAACTCAAAATGGGTTAACAGTTTCACTTTAATCAATCGAACATATATCATTTACCTAGTTCAGGGGAAAAAGTCAGCACCCTGAACTTCAGAGAATGCAAACACAAGTCACAAGCAGACAGAGAAACAGATCAGCAGACGGCTTCCATTGTCTGACCATTACATCAGTTACCTATTCAGTTACCAGAGAGGGAAGC
>CM053581.1:152187124-152233448 GCA_028627135.1 Pseudochirops cupreus
ATGAAACTAAATGCATAATTACTATAATAAGTAATAATTATAGTAAAATTTCATTGTATTCATTATTTAAATTACCTTTTCCAAAAGACCTTGAAAAGATTATTTAAAAAATTTAGACATAATATAAAATAATCCAACCATCCATGTATATGTAAATATGATCTAAGAAGTATAATATGCATATACACTTGTGCATACATGTACATGTGCAGATATATGTATGTTGCAATCACTTTACATTCTAAATCATTCTGAATTTACAACAATAATTGCATTATATGGTTTACAGTTGCAAAGAATGTTAGATATAAACTAGTGTAATTATGCTCTCATTTTATGGATGAGAAAACAGGGCCAGAGAGATTAAATAATTTGTTCATGGTCATATTGATAGTAAGTAAAAGAAGCATATTTGAACCAAATCCTATAGCTTCAAACTAATATCATTGAAGATTTATGCACACACACACACACACACACACACACACACACACGCAGAGTGAGAAAAGGAGGTATACTCTGTAGGGTAGAAAACTCAAATGACATTTTAGTTCCCTTGAGCAAATAAACAAACCAGATAAAGATCTCCAAAAGTGAGATTCTGATGAGAATCATATAGGATGATGGAGACATTGCAGTCTATACCAATGGATGAATTGTCCATGTATTTGAGACTTAAGTATCTAAGTAAATAGGAAGAAGAGAAAAATATTAGGATTTAATACACTCAAAAGAATGTGACTGTGGTAGATATCTCTTAGGTACTGAATCTATAGGCATTAATGTAAAGAAGTAACAAATCAATAGAGGCAGTGTAGCCTAATGGATTGTACCATCTTACATGTGTACCCTCAGTATAACATAAGGTGCTAGAATGCAAGGACTTTTGTTTTTTGTCCCCACTGCCAATTTCATTGTCTGGCATATAGTGGGTAACTAACAAATGTTTGCTGATTGATTGATTGATTTTAAACTCACTGAAGAAATATGGTACATTTATCTTGGCAACCTCCAATACTCTAGGAGTAGCATTTTGCTTGTAAGTACTCAATACATATCTATTGAGCATTTGAATGATAGTATGTATCAGCTTTCCCCTCAAATATAGTTTCATTACTTATTAGAGTAAATATATGTATATACACATCAATATATTCTATTTTGAGTTACCATAATCTTATAGTTACTATTTTTAGTATATGGAAAATTCCTCTTTGAATTTAAGAAATACAGTACAATTTTTAGGATTTCATAAATGTGATACAATGCAGTAGGAAAAATTTATTTCATTGGCAACATAAAGCCCTGTCCTCTGTTGACCTTTCAAATTGCTTCCTTCAAAGTATCTGCATTGCTGCTTATCTTCTGTACAGACAGACATGTTTTGTCTCCTTCAGGCTTCATTTCCTGCCTCAAAGCAAGAAACTGTGCCAAGCAGCTGTTTTCATTATCAATACACTAATCCTATTCATCTCAAGGATAATCCTGAATTAGAACTGAAAATTTCAGCATTATCTCAAAGATCCAGTTAAATTGGTACATCTCAGCTGCATCACTCTTGAGCTTCCCATTTTAAAGTGAGAATGAGATCCAAGGAGCTATTCCTTTTAATGCTATTATTCTCAGTGTCTTTTATATGCTGTTAGCTTTTACTTTGACTGTTATTCATTTAAACTAGGCTAGTTTTTGCAAGCAATAAAGAATAGGAAAGATGGTCTTTCCTAAAAATTGCAGTTCTTAGGCTTCTCTTCTTAGAGCCAAATATACTTACTCAATAGAGAGATATGATCACCTCTCCTTCAAAAAGAAACAAATTCTTATTAGATTATTGAAAATGTTGTGAATGCCTCCAAATGGAAAATGTGCTAACTATGTGAGTATCAGTTAATGATTTTGAAACTTTTTTTTTGCCTAAGTGTTTTGCTTAACAACAGACCATGAGATTACATATGTGAGCATTATTCACATATTTGAAGCACAAGCTTATTTTACTCTATTAAATTCTTAATTGTACATGAATATGAGTTGAATGCTTAAAATAGAAATGGGTATGGATTTGAAACATGTAAATTGGAGTGTTAAATATGTATTTAAAGACAAGATTTAGTTGTCAATCATACCTTGTATTACTAGGGCTTATTTAGCAAATTCTAATATTTAGCCTGGATACAATGAATAACATTCAATGTTTTGCATAATTTCACATATGTAGTTCGTTATTTTTGTTGGCTTCATATCAAGTTCGCACAAGCAACCTGTAGCATTAAATCATAAGTGGAGATGGTGATAGTAGATAAACTTAGTATTGTTTTAGGGCATGCAGTGCCATGCAGATAGTATGTGCTTAATAAATCTTTGATGTCTACAAAAATAAGTTTTATATGATTGTAGCAATGTAAATGAAAAGATCAATAAAAGGAAGCTGAATTATGAGTAAATGAAAAACTAGCAGCAGTCCCAGAGAACGGGCAAACATATCTCCCGCCTCTCAATGGAGAGGAAGTGAACAATGAATAAAGAATGTTTTATACATTGTTGAACTTAACCCCTGAATCATGTGTTCTTGCTTATTAAAAAAAAATAATCCAAAGAAAGGTTTAATTTAGATAGTGCAGACTACATAGGACAGTACATTTCTAGAAGCAATTGTGATTTTTTAAAAGGCATCAATAAATTGTTTTTAGTATGATTTATTAAATAAATGTAAATAAAATTAAATAATAGTATTTATTATCTTATTAATGTTAATTGCCTTGTTAATTTGTTCAGTGCTTACAACCAAATTAGCAGTGCAGGCCCAAAGCTGATTTTGGGTGCCTAATTTTTTTTTCCATTTTTTCTATAAATAATTACCAAATTAAATATTTTTATTTTTAAAACTAGTTTTAGACCATAGAAAATCCTACTTATTCACTCTGCAAAAGTAATCATTACTCATTACTCTTTTTCAGATATGGGAACTATATTCACTACATGTTCTTTGGTCCTGCCAACAGTTGGAATGAGCACTCCTGATCACATCCTTTCATGATATATAACTCATTCATTATGCATATTCTTTCCTCTACATTATACAAAAACATTCATCAAACATACATGTGCAAATGATAGAGTTACCAACAGAATTTGTTAAATAACCATAGTTCTAACCCATGAAACTTTATAGCATGAAATTGTCATCAATGTGACAAGTTCAAAGAAAGTGCCTTATTGGGAGCATTCATAAATCAGGTATTGAACTCATGATCACATGAATTCCAAATATATCCCCAAGTTAATCAATCAGAAAGCATTTATTAAACATCTATTAGAAGCTAGGTACTATGTATTAGAGATAAAAAGAGAAAGATAAGGCAGTTCTTTCAGTCAAGGAGCTTACATTTGATCTGGTGAGACACCACGTGCTTGAATGAATATGTATAAAATGGGTATCAGGTACTATGTTAATTGCTAGTGGCAGAAAGACAAAAATCAAAATAGACGCTGCCCTCAGGAAGTTTATATTCCATAAGAGTGAGGGTGAATGGGACAACATGTATACATCTAAGTTAGGGATCGAGACTAAACTTATGATTCTGTTAGTATAGGAGACACACAGGAAGTAACTCCCTCTAAAAATACAGGTTTGATACCTTCTCTGTGACTGATAATCCTTTGAGAATTGTCTAGGGCACTGAGGTTATGACAGTTAATATGTATCAGAGATGGGAACTGAAAATAAGTCTTTCTGGCTTTCAGACTAGTCTTCTATCCTCTCTAGGCCATGCTGCCTCTACATAGAACTTTTTACAAAACAAATACAAGACAAAATCAGGAGCTGTACTGTAGCTGGAGGCATCAGGAGAAGCCTCATGTAGGAGGTGGCAGCTTATTCCTTAGTTCATTTGTTGTTTGTCCTTTGTTCTCAAATAGGACCATGACATCAGGGGTGATTGTTGTGACTTGCAAGTGAATTAGTTTTAAGTGAGGGAGAGCTGTGTAGAGTCACCAGCCTCACTCCCTCCTCTGGAGCCATTTGGGTCCAGGTGCAAGATATAGATCAGGATGATTGGAGATGGCCCCAGATGCAGTGGGAGATGTTGGCCTTTTTAAGCTAAGGTCTTTCCTAGGTCTCATTTTGACTAAGGGAAAGCCCATTCATTGATTAAGGCAGGTAAGAAATGAGACAAAGAATGAACTCTTACACAGTCAAAAACATAAAAACAAAACCAAAAATCATTCTGAGAGGGAAAGACTCTCAGAGTTTCTGGCCAAAACAGAAACAATTGCTATTTACACTCACTTTGAGCCATCACAGCCCAAACAAAATGACTAAATAAGTCTTAGATTGGGACCTATTATTGGCTAATCAATGAGAGGCAGAGTTTAAGACATGATTCTTGAGAAAGAAATCTAGCCTGTAAACCCTAAATATATCTTCTGACGTTTCAATGATCAAAATTTATATTCCTTTAGGCAGAGCACCTGCAGGTAAGGGTATGGACAGAGGACATGTGTGGACAGAGGAAGAGGTTGGAGGGAGAATAAGGAAATAAGAAAGGAAGGAAGGAAGGAAGGAAGGAAGGAAGGAAGGAAGGAAGGAAAAAAGAAGAGAAGGAAGGAAGGATCTTCATTGTCTACCTGGAACTGGCCAGTTGGATCTCCAGTGGGGCTGCTACTCCTACTCATGGATTGGATTGTTGTTTGTCCTTTGTTCTTGAAGACCACAACAACAGGAAAGTGATTTAAGCTGAATTTCAAAGGTAGAAATAAGAAGTGAGATAGAAGTGAGAAGGCAATACCTTCCTCACATAGCAAACTGCCTGTGCAAAGGCATGAAAATGAGAGACGGAATGACAGGTGTAAGGATCAATTTGTCAGGATCATATGACATTGGAAGGGAAGTGTTAGTGTGTATATATATATATATATTACTCCCTTTTCAATGGAAGCCTAAAAGTTATCATTGAATATTGACTGGTTACATTATTTGCATATGAGTTGACTTATGACTTTATTGAATATGTTACAAAAACAAGTATAGAATAAAATGGTATAAAAATAGAGACAAAGAAACGACAGCAAAGTATATTGCAGAATCAAAGAATTTCAGAATCGGAAGGAACCTCAGTGTCTATCAGTGTATGGAAGCTTCAAATGAGACGCTTAAGACGTGGAAATGCTTTTTCTTATTTTTTAATATCAGTAATGGGAGAGCAAACAATAAAAAAAATAGTTGTAATTGATGTACTGAGGTTGGGTATAGACAACACAAAGTGATGCAGAATTTTAACATTTATTAAGTAAAATTGATTAATGTAGAAAAATGGATAATTGTGGTTCAAAACTATTTTTTTTCCTTGGGAACAGTATGAAAAGTGGGATCACTGGATCAAAATAAAACTAGATTCTTGCTAATGACATTTGCTTAATATCAGTTGATACAAGAGAGGAAGGAAGTACTGGAAGAAGAAAGAATTTGTGCAAGACACAGGAGTAGCACAAATAATTTACAATCAGAGGGAAGAATAAGTGGTAAGGAAAGTAATGTGAGGGCAATAAAGTGAAGAGATGATAAAATGAACCTGTTAGACAGAGAAGGAAGAAAGAATAAACCTGAAATAAATATATTTTTTCTTTTTTTCTAAAGTGAAAAAACCTTCACAAGTTTAATTCCAATTCTCATTGCACAGTTTCCAGCAATTACTCATTAATTAGAATAATGCATCTTTACTGTTCACATTTAGCATTCCCTGAATACCCCAAAGCAGTCTCCTTTCACTTTATAGCGGGATCATGATGAATGCTAATTAGAACTAGTGTGTTGAAAAATGCAGAATTTGCTGAGGATGAAAGCACTAGTATTTGCAATTATTGGCAGAAATCTCCTGACCTTCTGGACAAACCCAAGCATACATCATCTTTTTTGTTTGTTTTTGTTTTTATTTAGGAATCACTAGCACTTAGAAGTGACTGAGGAATTAGCAATTTAGTACTTTCTTGAACAAATGAAAATTCCTAAGTCTGAAGTTTACTTGCCTAATACTAAAAATGAACCCTGCCACAGTCACCAAGTAGTCACAGTTTTGCCCAAAGAAACTAACAGGCTAACCCTCTCTGGGTATTTTGTTGTGTAGTCTGAGGGAGAAATAGAGAGGGCGAGGGAGGGAGAAGAAGCAGGAGAGCAAGGGCAGAATTTTCTATTTCAGCAGGTGACAATCATGGCTCCTAAATCAATAAGGAATAAAGATAGTAAAATACCTTCTGTGCAATTTAAGGGGTCAATTGACATTGAAGACTAGGCTGTGACATTTTATTGAAGAAGCACTGTGGTAGTCATTGAGAAATTCACAATACCTGAGAAAAGATCAATCCCTGGTGGAAAAGAGAGGCTAGAGATGTAACAAAATGTCAGTGTTGGGGGGGGTGTGCCTGCATGTGTTCACACAGGTTGATACCAATTGACACTGAAAAATGAACTTAGGTCACCGTGTCACAGATGTTTTAAAAACATTATGTCAGCTTGATAAGGACAGTTTAGAAGACAGAAGGAAATTAACAACTGAAAAACTGATGCCCCAAGGTCTATCCTCCACATGTAGCATGGGGTTGTCATTGTGTACCTTGAAGGGAGGTGGAATAAGCATCTCCAGGAGACTTTATTTCCTGCCAGGAGAGGAAGCAAGAAATTGGGACCAGAAGTTTGGCCATTCTCCTCTTCTCAGGAAGAGAGGGGGTAACAGGACACATATAAGGCTCAGTCTTTGATCCTTTGTTTTGCTATCTGGATTCTCTCCCCTGAAGATCTCATTTACATCCTAGTTTCAATTACCCCTGCCAAATCCAATACCAATAGCCCATAAATCTACAACTATAGTCCTAACTTCCTTTTTTGAGCTTGTTCTGTGTCTTCTCCAACTACTTTACATTTTTATTTGGATATTGCACTGTTAATTAAAATATATCGTGACAAATATTGCAATCATCTTTGAAGCCAAACTATTTCCCCTTCTTAGAACCATAGAATCTGATAAAATTCAAGCATAATGATAAAGTCAAAGCATGTTTCATAATACTGTAATGTTTAAAAAACTCCAATACATCTCTATGGAATCTGTTTCATTGATTGATTTCTCTCTATCTAAACTATGTATTAGGTTCCTATATGGTGTCTCTGCTTTCAATCTCTCCCCTCTCCAACAAGTCCTCCACAGAGCTGCCAAAATATTTGTTTTAGGTATTAATATGACCATTATCACTGCCTTGCTCAAAGATCTTTGTGACTCCCTATTGCCCTTTGGATAAAATACCAATTCCTAAAACTAGCTTTTAAGGTCTTCCACAATCAGACTCTAAACTTAATTTTGATTTATTTCATATTTTATTTCACTGTTCTCATACATTCTACTTTTTAACTAAATTGGATGACTAGATTTGCCCCCAGAAGTCGAGATTCCATCTTCTCTCTCCCTCATCGTATGTAAGGTGCCCCAGTATCTGAGATTCTCATGCCTAAAATGAACTTCCCTCCTCAATTTGACTCTCAGAAATCTTCCCTTCCTTCATTGATTGTTTCAAGGAGCAGATCCTCCAGGAAAGCTCTGTTGCCTTCTGATTTTTAATACTCCCTTTCTTCTCAAGTTATCTTACCTTCACTTACCTATATACAGGTTGTATCTTTACTCCTACTCCTATCTCCCCTAGTGGCCTGTAAGCTTCTTGTGGACAAAACCTGTTTTATTTTTATTTTTATTTTTACATCCTTATTAATTATCATAGTGCCTTGAGTACAGTTACTATTTACTAAATATTTGCTCACTTGTATTAAAAGAAGTTTCCTCAAAGTAATTCTTTGTGTTAGGTTGTATTGTTGATTTTATATATCTATATCTATATCTATATCTATATGTATTTATGTATGTATGTATGTATAGTGTTCCTATTTTACAAATGAGGAAATTGATACCATTATTGCCTCCTTCCTGTACTAGGAGCTTCCTAATATAACTGTAGTATATCCCTTCTCCAGCTATCCCGAGCAAACCTTCCAGATTAATCTACCTAAAACTTTGACCATATGCTCCTGACTGGCAACAGGACTAAGCCTAAACTTCTTGGCCTTATATTTAAGGCCCTGAAAAGTTTTCCCCCTACTGATCATTACCTTTTCTAATCACTCCTCCATATGAATTTGCTGCTCAGGCCACTACAGTTTACTCACTATTCCCTGAAAATGCTTTGTGTTTTCAGGCTTCTAGATTTTTATCTTAGTCCATTCTGTCCAATAGGAAGACTTTTCTTGTCCTCTGTCTAATGATACTCTTAGAAACCCAGCTCACATCTTATCTTCTTGATAAAATACTGTAGTGAGAATGGGAATTTGAAGATCTTCCCTGCCCCTTAATAGACCTAGGGGGGACTTTGAAGACCTCCCCTGCTTTGAAAGTAAACTCTTCCCCCTGATAGGCTGAATGTTCTAACATGGAGCCTATGATGGAAGGAATTTGCTGAAGGGAAGCAGAGCCCACAGGAATCTGGTTCAGAGCCAGAGAGACAGTGGGAGAGAGAGAAGGCTGAAGCAAGGACATAGAGAGGTTTGTGAGTAAATACTGATCTTGTATTGGTTCGTGGGAAGGCTGAAGGATGCTGTGGCTCTAAGCATTATTATGGCTTCTGAATATCTTTGGTACTATGATGGAATTGGCTTACTGGTTTTAGGGTTCAGTTTTCTGGTGTCTAAATAAATGTTTCAGTTCTGTCCTACACCTGGATAATTTGGTATATTTTGCAATCAAACGTCATGTGATACTTATAGTCATGGTCTTTATTGTGATCGTGGGCACTGTGAATATTGCATTGGTGCTATAGCTACCCAATTCTGTGTGTATGAAGTAGAATCAACTTCATGTTTGTTATTTGTATCACTGATATATATGGTTTCTGTTTGTATGAAACTTGTTCTTGGGACCCCAGAGAGAGGAAGGACACTTCTCCCAAGAATGCCACCCTGTGTATAGCTTGTGTTTGGAAATATTACTGGAACTGCATCCAGGAATGAAAAGATACATCCAGGCTCTCAGTTGGTGATGGGAAATTCTTGCTATTTACTTTTACAGAGTTATACAGAACAAAATAAGCAGAACCAAGAGAGCAGTTATACATAATGCTTTCAAAAATATCACTAAAGGGAATTTGAAAATTGAGAAAAAAGTAAACAAATAAACAAGAAAATCCTTGAAGTTAACAGGGGATTAAATACAGCCTTACTCTTTGTAGTAGACAGGTAGAGGACTACTAGGACATACATTGTATACATTACAGATGCAGTCAGCATGTGAGATTTTTCCATTATTTTTTTTTCACAAGGGAGACTTGAAAAGAGCAGAGTTGAAATAACTAATGCAATAATAGGACATCAGTAAAGGGTACTTGAAAAGAATTAATGCTTATAGGAGGCAAACAGTTTACTTAGGTTTTCTAAGACCCTTTTGTTTATGCCTTTCCTTTAAGGTGGTATAAAGAATACTAATGAATACTTCATTAGACTTAGTTCTGAATCCAAGGTCCTCAGCTAACAACCTCTGTGGCCTTGGGCAAGTCACTTAACTCAGAACCCCTTATCTGTAAACTGAGGGGATTGGATTAGCCCTGTGGTTCTCAAGCTTCCTAATGCCGTGACCTAGAGATGGATAGAGGAGCCATGTCTCCCTTCCTAAGACCATTGGAAATGCTGATCCACAGGTTGAGAACTGCTGGATTAGACCTTTCCACAACTTTAGTGTTTAGGGAAAATGTGAAAATGAAATGAATCAGACTTTTTTAGAGAACATAGAAAAATGAAATGAGTAAGACTTTGCCCTTATCAGGGACATAATATCAAAGATAGACATACAGATATACATAGCTATAATATAAAATCAGACAGGATATTTGTATAAGGACAGTTTAAAGCAAGTGCCATTTTAGATTCCAGAGGTGGAGGGAAGATCACTGCCAGAGAGAATTTGAGATGACTCCTTGGAGAAGGTAGAATTTTAACTTGAATTTTGAAGGATGAATAAGATTTCAAAAGGGACATTAGGGAATTTGATGCAGAAAGGGACACAGGTGAGAAAGTGCTGCAGGTACAGAAGGGTTGGTGAGTGTTCCAGCTTGACTGGATCATATTGTATGTAGAGGGCTTCGAATGAGACAAGACAAGAAAGATAGAGATGTGTTGACAGTGGAAGGACTGGAATCTCAGGCTAAGAAGTTTAGATTTTAATCGGCTTAAAATAGGGGAACATTGAAAAGTTGTACAGAAGTACTACAGTCATAGAAGATTTTTCTGGCAGAGGGATAAATGTAATTTATAGCTTATTTAGTTCACATTCAGTACAATGCTTAGGACATAATCGTAACTCTTGCATATGGAATATGTAAATGAAATTTTGATTCTGTTTTCAACTTTTGCTCTTTCAGTTCTATTACTTTTAACCTTGCCCTCTCTTTTCTTGATAAGAGAAAACTTTCAGGGACTGTTGGTTTGAAAGGGTTTTATACTGTGATTTGAGTTCTTTGTGAATCCTAAAATTAAAAAAAAAAAAAGGAACCTAGGAGTCTAAAAGAGATTATACATATAGATATGCAGTAAGTTACCTTACCAAAAACCATTCTGTTGATTGGAATCGAAGAATTCTGTTCCTGCACTGAAACTGAAGATAAGCACTTCTGTTAATCGCTTTTCAGTGCCTTGGCACCTTTTCCTACCCACCAATAAGCTTTTCAGTGACTATCCAAAATAAAATGTTCTTTAAATGAAACTCAACCACTTTTAGACCGAAACTTCTGAAACTATTTCAGTAACCTTTTAATTTAGTATGAAGAGAAAATATTAAAACTTTTTTTTCTAATGCCCTTTGACCATGACAACAGTAACATGGAAGGATGTTTAGGTGTTTTTTAGGAAGGAAGGAAGAATGGAAGGAAGGAAAGATGGAAGGAAGGAAGGAAGGAAACTGGGAGGGAGGAAAGGAGGAAGGAAAGGCAAAAGAAAGAAAAGAAAAAAAGAAACTTGGACAAAAGGTCAGTATATTCAGCATTAGAAAAATGAGTTAATGTCTAGGTCAGCTTATAGCTGTACTTTCAACAGTACATGTCTGGTGATAATTAAAATGAATGGAAAGCTGTCAGGATCTGTATTTATGAGTTCTGGTGCTGAGTGTTTATGCTTTGAGACAAAGGATCAGATTTAAGATTGTTAATTGCTTTCAAATTCCTTGTGTTGGTTAAATTAGTAGATGACATAATTAAAATGGTTCCTTTCTAGCAAATGCTAAGAAGCATTCTTCTTCTTTCCCTCACCAGCCATTCCGTTAGGGATTTCAGTAGTACTGATTTTGTATTGTTAGCAGGGAAATGAACATAGAAGTAATGTATCCTATATGCTTTGAATCCCTGTGTTGCAAGGAGTGTACAGTTCCTGAATCCTTTAATTATGCTTTTATCCTTATTATCTTCTTTTTTAATTTAAGAGTTAGAATATGAAAAAAATGGAGTAGGTTAACCTGAGGAGAGGGGAAAAATCTTATGTCAAAGGAACATAATGCTGCATAATAAATAAGGAAGAATTCACTTTTCTATATATATTTTTGCTTAAGGATAAATTAAAGAAAATATATTCATGTTCATTTAATACAAGGATTTTGTCATAATGTTATTTGGGAGTACACTGATTAAAGAGGGCATTAAAAAATCTCCAGATGAAAGGAATAAAAAAAGTTTCAGGATATCTATATGGCAAATATTAAATTAAATCCTTCTGAATGATCAGCATAGGTCTATGACAATTGACATAATACACAGAAATAATTTTCCAATGCAAACTATTCTAGCTTGCCTTTTTTTCTATGGAGAATAGAACAAATTAGTCACTGAGTTTATCAACAGTATTCAACTGCTGGTGTACTATGTACCAAATGCAGTGTTAGACGCTAGATAAAAATACAGAAGTGAAATGATGTCTGTCTGCCTTTAAGGATCATACAAATGTCCCCAGTAAGCAAACATAAGACACACACACACACACACACACACACACACACACACTATGAGGGAAGGTTTAGAGTGAATGAAGTATTAACAACTAAGAGAAATAGGAATGTATACCTTTTGGTTGGTCCTTATCTGCATACCTTTAAAAAAATAATACCCATTGCTATCATCATGATGTGTATATTATTTAGGGCATGACTTAGGGTGGGAGAGTATCCATAAAGTATTATAGAACAAGGGGCATGTCCATTAAATATTCCCAGGTTTAAAATTTTTTCATGTTTTAAAATTTTATTTGAAAGCATAATTGTAATGAGAAATGATTTTGGTTTATCTTGGAGTGGACCTCTTAGCTCTACCTTATTTAAAACTTGAATTCTTTATAGGGTAAGAGGACAGTAAAAAGAGAAATTTCCAGTGAGTTGACTGTTGGAAAGAAAGTGAAATGCCTTTTGCAAATTATATGTGAATCTAAGGAGACAGAAGAGTAGTAAGAATATAAAAGAATCAATATTTGTTGGGAGAATTTTCACTTTAACAGAATAAAGAAAAAGGAAGATTGAATTCAGTAAGCTATATTTACCAAGTGCTTACAAAAAGGCATTTTGGTAGGAACTGGGGAAACAAAGACAAAAATGGAGTAATTTTGTCTCAAGAAGTTTTCATTCCATTGTTGGGGAAACAACATTTATGCAAGTAAGTAAATATAAAATAATTATACAAAACAAATATAAGGTAGTTATAATATGTGTATATCACTAAATGCTGAGTGAGTAAAGACTGGACTCTTGTAATAGGTAACTCTCAAGCTGAGCCTTAAATAGATGGAAACATGAAGGATAGTCTTCTAGGCATGGGGAATATCCATCATAAAAGGCATAGAGGTGGAATGTGGAAAGACATGTGATTTGAATAACAAGTAGATGAGTTTGGCAGGAATGTAGACTACGTGAGGAGGAGAAATGGAAAATCATCCTTGATACTTAGGATGGAGCGAGACAAAAGCAATATTTCAGATAAAGGAATTTTAATTTTATCCTAGAGACAATAGCAAACCCCTGAAGGTTCTTGATCAGAGAAGTATCCTGGACACACTGACATTTTTTTAGAAATATTAATTTCTATGACTTCTGGGAGTCAAGATGGCAGAGTAAGCAGCAAGTCACTCTCACTCTCCTTTATTGACCTTGAAAAATCCAGAAAAACTGCCCCAGGAAAAACCCTGGAACAGTAGAGCCAGCAGAAAGCCAGGATGCAGCAGTTTTTTAGGTCCTGAAGCTAGGGAGATTAAGGCGAAAGATCACTCTTGCTGTGCCTGAAGGGGACAAGTACAGGATGGGAGGCATCCTGGCAAGCCGGTGGCAGGCTCCATCTCAGCAAACCAGCAGGAGATCCTGAGCCCTAGGGTGGAAGAGCAGGCAAGTGCTAACACCAGGATCCCCTGTGTGCCTTTCACATAGGGGAACTGGCAGACTCCAGTGTGGGAAACTGGCAGACACCAGCGCAGAGAATCACCACTTGCACATTGGATGCATGTCCACCAGCAGCTGAGCCTACCTGTGCTCTAGCACAGCACCTGGCAAGGAGGTGGCCTCCAGTGACCATACCACTTCCACTCCCACACCTCACTCAGTGAGCTTTAATGTAACCTGGGGGAAATGCAGTAAATCCCAAGTGGTATCTGTATACACCAGCCACGGCCACCAGCTGATTTTTGATTTATGGAGTAAAATGAGCATTAACATAACAAAGTACACTTTAAAAATATGATTGCTCGTGAAACAGCAAATCTACCATGTACAACTTACTATTCCTTCTAAATATACAACAAAGTTGTAAAGAGGGTTAAGTGTGCCACAAAATACCAACACACTGGGTCCTGCCAAAAGAATTTGACTCAAGTTTTCTCTCAGCTAAGGAAAAGCGAAGTTTATTGAAAGTTTGCTCTATTGGGGTAGACTCTTAAGGAGCCTTGGTTATCTGCGATGCTTGTATTGGGCAAGCAGGACAGATTAAGTCTATGCTGGGTCATTCTATGGTGTTCTCACAGAGGCCAAGTCTTAGGCCATTCTATGGCGCTCTCACACCACAAGGAGGGAAGATGGGGTCTTATGTACATAGGAATCTAGGGATGGTCTAGAGGAGGAGTTTGGGGAGGGTTTTCAAAGAGGAGTCAATGAGGTCAGACTCTAGTAATGAGTTTGGAGAGGGTCTTTAGGAGGAGTTAATGAGGTCAATGAGTGATTAAGGGTGGGAAGTTGCTGGAGGCTGCCTGGAGCCAACAGACAATGATGGGCTAGGCCAGCTCAATCCACTCCATTATCAATCCACTCAGGTGGATTGATATTTTGATAGGCTCAAGAGTGGGAAGTAGATGGACAAAGGAGGGTTAGGATAGTAACAGAGGTTTGGGCCCAGCCACAAAGAAAAACTTATGACCTCTGCAAATGCCTCATCAAGTGTGAAGATTTAATCAGATTTCACAGGGGTTTCCAGAGCCTGTACCTCAAAGATTCAAGGAGAGCTCAGGGGGGTTCCAGAGCCTGCACCTCATCACCTAAACATTTGTGACACATGAATTGACAAAGCCAGATTGAATCTCAACTAGATTAAATGTGAGCCCCTTAATGGAGGCAAGATGGATCTTATATATAGAAGGACTATGGGAGGGATCTAGGGGTGGTATAGTAGTCTGAAGTGACTAGAGGAGGGTTTTAGGGAGGGTCTTGAGGAGTGGTCTAAGGAGGATCTCCATGGGACTGGAGTGACTAGAGGTCAGATTCCCCAGAACCAAGAAAATGTGATTTTGATAGGAGCAAGAGTGGAAAGCAACAAGGAGGCAATCCTGACAAGGAGGGAAAGGGTAGCTTAAGGGGTAACAAAGATTTGGGAATAGTGATTAGAAGGTTAATGCCAGAGATCAAGTGGGAATTTTCAAGGAGATATCAAGGGGTTTCTCAGAGCCTATATCCCATCATTAAAACATTTCTGAACATGCAAAGACTAAAAATTAATTAAAAATCAAATGTGTAATGAAACCAAGGTGTTTCTGGCAGCTCTTGCCCATCTTGTGTCCTGTAACTTCACTGCAGCCTCGTTTCTGAACAGGACATGTGCACTTTGCACTGTGCTTGCTGTCACGCCCACACAGCACCAGCAAATGCTGCCCAAACACAGAAAGTGGTTGTGAGTGTAAAAATTTTAAGAAGTCCTGCCTTAGATGAAAATTTGTGAGATAAAAGCTCCTGAGGATGTGAGGTTTAAATTCATGAAGTGAAATTTCTTGAATCTTATTCTGCTTCCCGGAGGAGCTGCCCTGAGGGACTGTTGTTTGTTAATTGAGTGGAGTCAGTCTCAGGGTGTCTAAACTTCACTCTGTCCAAACCTTAGCCTCTGGAAGCATTGTCTTTTCATAGGTCCTCAAGTTATTTTAGGAGTACAACTGCTTTACCCCTTTATTTTTGCTGCTCTATGTTCAAGGGGGAGATAACCCTTCTTATAGTAATGGTGCCCAAGGCCTAGTATTTAGTTTTAGTTAGTTAACAGGAAAGTTGAGTGGAGCCTTTGAGAAGTAGATTAGGACACTGTTTTAAGTAATAATGAGAGTATGGAATTGGTATGTTTGGGTAAAATTGTCATGTTCTGCAATGTAGACACTGGTGATTTTTACATTGCCCAAACTGCTCAGTGCACCTACTTCCAAACATTTCTGCTGTGAGTGAGACCATGTCATTAAGATATAACTGACCATAGTTTAGAATCAATACAGGGTATTTAACTGTATCCAACACTTATGAGTGCTACTTTTAGTTTTGCTGTTGATTCGGCATAGTCATTTAATTGTGTCTAATATGCTGAGCTGCAGTGACAAATTTAGAATTATAAGGAGTATTATTTTGCATGAACCCAAAGCTTTTTAACACTAGCTTCTTCATCTTTGAATGATTACTGCTGATTTTCTTCTCCTTTTTTTTTTGTAGATGGAGATGTTGAGGGTCTTGAGGAGTAGTCTAGGTTACTAAGTTACCAAGTCTAAGTACTGTTTAAGTACTCTATACAAAGTCATTAAGAAAAATCATTGTAAGAAATGTAGGAATGCATCTTCATTGTTGCAAAGGACTTTTCTAAGTCTTTTAGACACTTTTCACAAGCTGACTTCTGGGGGTGTAGTTAACATTTGTATCAAGTACTGCAGAAATTTCAGATACTAAGTAATAAAAATCATTTGCCATTTTTTGAAGTGATATTTTCTTGGCTAGCAATTAAAAAAGCTGATACTTGTGATGGTTAGCTAGTAAAATTGGTAACTTAGATTTTGCAAAGGGAACTCTTCTTTTGCATCTATTTTGTTAAGAGGCCTTGGGCTGGTGCAGTTCTAATCTTTTATTACTTTTCCATTGCCCTGTGAAATCTGATTTCTCAGATTCTGATTTATCCATGCATGTTAGTTCATTGCTAATTTGTATTTTATACTTGAGGTAACCTTTATGAAGTGACATGTAATCAACAAGAGAGTGTAAATTTTTCATTTCATGGTAAGCACATTCTCTGTCTGATATGTCGTCATCCCCAGACTCTCACCCCATTAAACAGAGAGAAAAGACTACATGTATTTTTTTTCATATTTGTGTCTGTATCACTGTTCACAGTGTCTTGCTTATAATAGGTGATATATATATATATATGTACACATACACAAATATACATATACTTATATACATATACACACACACATATATATCTATATATATTTAATCAAATCTGTGAAATGATAGTTTCCATGTGCAGAACATGGATCAGATTCCTAAAAGATCGTTTAGACCAATCTCCTTGGTGTCCTCTTCTCTCCTGTCTCCTTAAAACACTCAAGGAAAATTATACATATACTACTCAGGAAACTAGTTTTCCTTACAAAAAAATAAAAAGTCAACATTTCTTAACAATACAATCCTACAAAGGTTTCCTTACGGTGGGGAACCTATGGCCTTGAGGCACATTTGGCTTTCTAGAGCCTTAAGTGTAAACTTTTGATTGAATTCAAATTTTTATAAAATTATATGTAAAAAATTTATAAAATTCTTTATAAAAGGATTTGTTTTGTAAAATTTGAATTCAATCACTAGAAGGCCACGTGTAACCTTAAGGCCCCAGGTTCCCTACACTTGGTTTATCCTCTGGTTCTTTAGGTTTCTTAGTATAAAATAAATGGATTGTACTGGATCTTTAAAATACAGTAAAGGTCTAAATCCTTTGATAATCTCAATCATTGCCCCTAGGTTGAAACGAGAATTCTGTCCAAGTAGAGAATTTTCTAAGTCACAAATGTACTGATTTCACTGAAATTAAATTCTCCAATATGTAGAAAGTGTCTGTGATTTTGTAGTGGTGGGCATTTCTTCTAGTGATATGGATTTTTAACTATTTATACCTTTTTAAACCAGTGTGACTCTAACATGTCCTCTCCCAAATCCTTGACAAGGACTACACTTATGTTCTGGGGACCTTCTTCTAACCCCTTGTTACATTTCAAGTAAGCCAGCAAAGCATGAAAGCTGTGCATGGATCTACCCTCACTTTTGATAAGTCAGTCCTCCTGCTTCCTTTTCCAGTCATACATTGCTTTATTAATACCTTTTACCCTCTCCTGTACAATTCTTAATTGCATTACATGCTAAATAATATACACATTTAATTTGTGTTGCATGCTAAATAATATTCTCCATGAGATTCTCCATTGCCTTTTTAGTGACCTGCACCATTTATTCTTCAAATAGACTGTGATATTCCATGCTTTCCATCCATGAACCATCAAGTCCTTGGTATTATTCAACCCTTATTGATTGATTGTGATTTTGGTGTCTAATATGGATGTTCAGTTTGGTCATATATTTGGCAAATTCAGTTAATGCTGTCTCCTATTGGAATGCTTCAGATATTTTTAGACAAGAATTTTGTTTATTTTTTTTCTATGACTACCAAATTACTCTCAAAAACTCCTTGTTAAGCTTTTTAAATTGTGCCCTGTATGTGAAATATTATCATTCTAGGACATTTCTCTGAGTTCTGGCACCATATGTTATTTTGACCTCCTTCCACATTTAGAGCAGATGTTTATTTCAAAGTCCTCTCTGAAATTTTGGTTCTTCTTTGTGAGTATAGATGTGCCTTGTGCATCCATTTTGGCTACATATGACAACAGTACTCCCCCAGTCTCTTCTAGCCAGGTTGCTCCCCCTACCTCCCAACTTCTCTTATTGCCTTTTAACAGATGCTAAGTAAATGAATCCTACCCTTTGTTCTTCTTTGTACAGTTCCTCCAAAGTTATGGATTTCCATGAAAATCAGTTTCCTCTCCTCTTCCCGAATGTTCTCAGGGCCTGTTCCATGTCACCCTAATTCAGGTCACTTGTCAAGTAGTGTAGATTTGATATTGGGACAAAACAAGATACTCATAGATCATTCAACATTTAACAAAAGGGGATTTATGTAATCATAGCAAGAGAAGAATATTCAACAAGGATAGGCACTGTAAGAATTCCTCAAGTGAAGGATAAATCTGCATAATGCTCCTTTGACTAAATTTCCCATCTGAGATCCTACAGCCCAGCATCTAAGAAGGTGCCTTGTAGTTGTTTTGTACAGAGGCAATGGGAAAGTAAAGTCAGTGGTTTGAGCCTTTAGCTCACTGAGCCAGTCAAAGCTTGAGGATGACCTCAATAATAAAAATAAGGAAAAAACCGCAAATAAACTAGCCTAATTTGTCTGGGGACAGTGGCTTGGCTATTGCTCTTATCCAAGATGGAAAAAAAACACTTTCCTTTGACAAATTCCTTAGCTTTCCTGGGCCTCATTTACCTTATCTAGAAAATTAGCAGGTTGGGCTAGGAGGTCCCTCCCAGCTCTAGATTTATGATCAATGTCCATTTTCTGTGTTCCTCCTCTCCCCTTTCAAAACCAAACAGTGTTTCATTCTTTAATAAGATAATATATGTAAAATCATTTGTAGCCACATAAAGCACCATATAAATGCCAGTTGTTACAATTACTAGCTTTTTTAATAAGTGGAGTGTTATGAACTGACTATATAAACTCTTTCAAAATTTGGGATTATTTCATTCTATGTATTTGCATTCCTAGCCCCCGTACAGAGTCTGGCACCTATAAAGTAATGAATAAATGTTTGCCGATTGATTGTTGTAATTTGCTTTTGTTTTCTTTTCTTTTCCTGAACCTTTGAATCTGTGAATCTTCTCTAAAATCAGTCCAGAGGAAAAGCATTGTGGTACAATGTGTGGGAAGTCAGAAGGCCTCAGTTCTAATCCTGGCTCTCCTCCTAGCTAGCTCTGTGATTGCAGCTCTCTGGTGAGGCACCCTACTAAGTCACTGTGACTCTGGAGGCCTGAGTTTCTGCTTCTTTAAAGTCAATTTGAAAGTACTGAAAGCATTAAATAAGCATTAATTAAGTGCCTACTAATGTGTAAGGAGCAGCTAAGTGGGGCAATGGATAGAAGACTGGGCCTGAAGTCAGGAAGCTTCAACTTTGTGAATTTAAATCTAGCCCCAGATAGTTACTAGCTTTGTGGCTCTGGACATGTCATTTAATCCTGTTTGTCTCAGTTTCCTCATCTGTAAAATGAGCTGGAGAAGAAAATGGCAAAACACTCCCATGTATTTGCCAAGAATTCCCCAAATGGGGTTTGTTTACAAAGAGTCAGACAAGACTGAAACATCTGAACAACAACCACTGTTTCAGGGACTGTGCTAAGTGCTGGGGATACAAAGAAGGGCCCTGAAAAACCCAAAACAAAACCTCAAATCTCTGATCTCAGGGAGCTCATATCATAATCAGGGAGACAACAGGCAAACAACGATGTACATACAAGACATATATAGGGTATTTTGGTGACAGTCTCAGTGGGAAGGCCCTAAGATTAAAGAGAATTGAGAAAAGCTTCTTGCAGAGAAAGTGAGACTTAAAGCAGGGACTTGAAACATAGGAGAGGAGAAGGAAGAGAGTTCTGGATAGATTGTGTTAGATACTGTCAAAGGTTCATTCCGGCTCCAATGCAATTTGATTGTTATGAATCTAGTTGAAACCAATCATATTGTACTGACTCACTTCAGCATTAAATTCACCTCCAGTTAAATGCTCACAAGTGCTTTATTGCCAAGACAGTGCCTTTTATTCCAAGTTTCGGATTAGTGATTTATCTGCTGACCTTAATGGGTCAACTCTCTTTTTCTAGCATTTGTTTATTTATTTGTTTGTTTCAAACTGACAGATTCTTTTTTTCCTTGGGCTATGATTTGCTTCAAATGTCTTTTCCCCCCCAGGAGATTTAAAGCCATCAAGAAGATACTTGTCAGCTGGATTCTCATACTTGGAAAACTCTACATCTTCCCTTTTTGTAACTTTGCATGTTGGAAAGCATGTGTCCTTTTCGTAGCTGTCCATCTGTTTGTTTCCACCCTTGTAAATACCACTGTCATCAACTTTCTACTTCTGGCCTAGTTTCCAGAAGCATTTTCCCCCTTTGAAGCTGACGGAAAGATATTTATGCCGCCATCATTTCCCATTTCATCACTCCCGTCTACAGCCTACATAATCTGCCTAGGTGCCAATTCCTCTATACTTCCCTTGCTTCCAATTCTGGTATCAAACTTGAAAAGAAGTGCTAATGATCTTTTGGAGACTGTTAAAGGATAGAACAGGATTCTATATAATATCTATATACTGCACAAAACTTTGAGAACACTGGAGGAAAGAAAGAAGAGGTGTAGGGAAAGGAAGAAAAGAAGGAAATCTTGACACTAAATAGATCGAAATGGCACATTTCAGCATTTAGGAATATATTTCTGTTACTGTCAGTGGCAACATATGTTAGACAGTATACTTTTTCTTTAAACCAGGCCTGTTTTGTTATCAGTGAAGAAAGTAACTCCTTCTACTAGTACAGATCCGCAGCTGTTCAGCAACATAAAGTCTCATAGGGTAGTCTGGAGAACAGAGATCTTAGATCTTACCTAGTTTGTACCTCAAAGGTAGGACTCCAACCCAGGTCTTTTCTTACTTCAAAGCTAGCTTTCTATCTACCAAGATAGAAAGAATACCTTCCAGCTTATCTCAGAAGCAATTCCACATCTTTTCTCTTACAAACTTCTCTCCACCTTCTTTCCAAGATATTTTTGTCTCTTACTCTGCTGAGAATATAGCAGCCATTTGCTACTCCAAATCTCAGAAGTCCTCTATATCTTCACCTACCCTTACTCTTCCATTTCCTTGTTAAGTCCAGTCCTTCTACCCGTGCCCTCCCTTCTTATCCTCTCCTGGTTCCCTCAGGATCTTGGGCCTTCAATTCTTCCCTCTATCTCTCATCTTTAATCTGTACCTATATAACAGTTCTTTCCCCACTGCATACTAACATAGTGAGGCCTAAAACCTTAAAACAAACAAAACAAATAAGCAAATTCTCACTAGACCCTTCCATAACCTCCAGTTATTGTCATCTCTCTCTGGCCAAATTCCTAACAATAATTATCAGCACTTCCTTTCTTCACTTCTTTTTATACCATTTACTTCTCTATCCCTTGTGAATAGGTTCCTTGACCCATTGTTCACCTGAAGCTGCCCCATTTGAAGGTTACTAACAATCTCATAATTGCATCTTTTCTCAAGACTTTTCCTCCTTGACCTTTTCTTTTTTTAAAATGCTACAGATGATGTTTTACCCCTGGATTTTTTTCTTTCCCTCTAACTGACATTCTTTCCTCATTGTTCTTCTTCTCTATATTTTGATGATTCCTTTTGAGGTTCCTCTGTTAAATTATTCTCTCTCTCTCACTCTCTCTCTCTCTCTCTCTCTCTTTCTTTCTCTCTGTGTCTCTCTCCTTTTCTGTCTCTCTCTCTGTGTCTCTCTCTCTGTCTCTCTGTCTCTGTCTCTGTCTTTCTCTCTCCCCCCCGCCCCTTTCTGTGGCTGTGCTTTGGGGTTTTGTCCTATACCCTTTTCTCTTTTCTATACATACTTTTGGAGATTGCATCAGCTTTGATTGGTTTAACTGTAGAAGGAGTTGCACCCCATATAATATTCAGAGCTCCCTTGGGCACATGCTTCACCAAATGACTGCCTCTCTTGTTCATATGCTGTGGAATGTAACCCCTCTGTACTAGTATTATCTCAACCCAGTAAGTTTCTGAGGTTATGTAGTCAGTAAACTTCAGTGGCATATTGTCAATTACTTGTTGAATATCTCCAAAAAATTTCCTGTAGGTGATTCAACATGTGCAAAATGATATTCATTATTTTCTTTGCCTAAACCTGACATTTCTATAAGTACTTCTGTTTATATTGAAGATACCACTATCCTTCAGGTCACCTAGATTTCTGTCCTCCAAGTCATCCTTATCTCTCAGCTCAGTGGCACAGTGCATAGAGTACCAAACTTAGCTTATGGAAAACCTGAGTTCAGATCTTTCCTCAGATGCTCCCTAATTGTGTAATCTTGAAAAAGTCACTTAACTGCTCCTCAGTTATCTGCAAAATAAGAAAAATAATAATGCCTACCTCATTGAATTGTTGTGGAGATCAATTGAAATTAAATGAGATTATTTGTGTATCTGTAGAAATTGTTAATATTTATATATAATATAGAGAGAACTATTTGCAAACCTTAAAATGCTATATAAATGCTATTATTATTTTATTATCTCTCATATCCAAACAGTTGCCTGCTATTATTAATTCTACCTCAGCAACAAACCTCACATCTGATCCCTTTTCTTTACTCACACAGTTAGTACCCTAGTTCATGTCCTCATCACTTCTTTTCATGATTACTTTAATAGCTTCCTAATTGGGTTCCCTGCCTCCCAGCTTCTATGTCTCTAATATGACATTCACACAGCTGTCAAAATTATGTTCCCTAAGCACAAATCTGGCAATGTCATTCTTCTATTCAACAACCTTCACTGGTTTCTTATTGCTTATAGGATAAAATGCAGACTTCTTATTTTGGCATTGAAGGCCTTCCACCATTGGAATACCTACTTCAGTGCATTCACACAAGCCACTCTGCATGCCTGGTATGCTCTTCTTCCTTGTCTCCACTTCTCAGTAACATCTTTCTTGAAGGTTCAATTTGAGTACAACTCTGTTATTAAACATGATGGTTTCCTGAGCTCACTATTTAATAGTGATTTTTCCTTATTCAGTCAATTTATTCATGTAGGAGATATATCCCCATTTCCTGTTGAATTTAAGCTACCTGAAAGAAATAATTATTTAGGAAAATCAGCAAATTTCTGAGTTAGTGTGAATGCCAGTGACCATCAAGAACAACCAATATATACAAAATAATTCTTCCTATAATATACATAATAAGTGGCCATTGAGGCTCAGCCATGGTCAGTCTTTGCTCAAAGACTTTCCATGAGAGTGAACTCATTAAGTCTAAGACAGTTCATTATACTTTGGAAGAGTTCAAATTGTTATGAAATTTTATGTAAAGTCTAAATCTTCCTCTTTGCACCTTCTGCACATCACTGTTCTAACTTCTAGTGTTAGGTGGAACAAATCTAATCCCTTCTTCAGGTGATGGCCCTTGGAATACTCTAAGATAGATATCATGCCCCCAGTATGCTGTGACTCTTCAATTTTGTCCTTGTGTGCCCAACACCTAACATAGTATCCTGAACATAGCAGAAACTTATTCATGTATTGATGGATTGAAATGCTGTAATTGCTTTTGGTTGAGAAGAGTAAAAGATAAATCAGGCAGCAGACCTTTAATCATAATTTAAGATATCTAAATCCTCCCTCACTTCAGATCATGAGACTTTGTGAGATTTTCTTGAGGATGACACCCTGAACACTTTCCCACTGACATATAAGCCTGTGGGCAATGGAACTAATTGGTATATGGGGAAAGGGCACTAAGTGATTCTGTTTCTTGAAAGTTCCCTGTTAATTACTTTGCTCTTCTGTCTCAATTTAATATTTTGCTACTTGATGTATGGTTCTTGCCTGGTCTATTAGGAGAGCAGTTTCTGGAAGGGAGCTACGGCTATGTATTATCCCTACATTGAACCTAGTTATATATTCCTGAGAAACTGAAATACACTGTACTCTCATACATACACACATACACAGAATTGTTTTTAAAAGCTGAATTAAATTATTTTTTAAATAAATATGTTTTTATAAGCAAATATTTTTCCTTGTCAGGAAATATTTAATAGGATGTTGCCCCTAAGAAATGGATATTTTATAATAACCAATACCTTTTTAATGGGTGTATGTATGTATATACATATATGTTCATATATAAATATATACACACGTTAACAGGAGCATTCTGGCAAATGTTAAACAACCTGTTGAAAAAAATATATGTACAACACACTTTTAATTTTAATTTATGGTACTAACATTGTCTTCATTACTTTATTAAGTCAAGACAATCATCAAAACAAGTAAAGTCCTTACCTGTAGACTTTGCTCATTTCTGAGGAGTAAGTTCTCACAAGGAAAATTTAACAATGGGTCTTGAGAGTCAGTTTTAACTGGCTCTAGTGTACATACCTCTGCTTGTACACATAGATTCTTCTTTGTTTTAGTATGTTAGAATTCCAAATTTGAAGCTAACAGCGAAGCAAAGAAATGGTTCAGACAGTGCATACACATATATACAGACTTCATTATGCTCTGAAAATAGGATATTCAACCAATAATAAAGTGATTTCTTGAACTCAGTGCTTTGAAGTTTTAAGAAGGCAATTCAAATATGTGCACTTAATTTTTGCTTTACCCATATACTTATAGTTGTCTTTCCTGACTATTATGAGTCATTGTCACATGATATTTTTAGAAATTATGAAAAAATTACTACTGCAAATTTTTCTTTTGAATATTGCAATACTACAATAATATAATACTACAGTGTTGGCATCAAGGAATAAAAAAAGGAATATTTGATACCATATTTTTTAAAAATAATGAGTAGATTTTGTAGATATCACTATTAGTCCTTTGAAATAACTGATACTCACTACAGTACTAGATCATGGAGACAGTTAAGGTTAATAACTGTTTGGTACTTGCTCTTGGAAAGCTTGCAGCCCAGCTGGAAGCATTCTTGCATATAAACAAGTGTTACTTGGTTGTTCAAGCTTTAAGTCTGTTCTAATCAGTCAGTGACCATATGTGTGGTCCATTGATAGAATGGGACAGTTTTCTCAGGCTGGTTTCATTCACTGTGCTTTGTATGGGCACTCTGCTTCTGTGTGCTCAAGTGTTTAACAGCAGCGACATGGCCATCAGCTGTTAAATGACCAAGTGCCATTTCAGTTTGTTGTCCTAGACCTTTCTTGAAAAAGCCACTGTGCATTTTCTGCAAGTTTCATTATGGAACTCCAAGAGGATTTCCTTGGAGCTGCCAGGCTAATAAGCATTAATGATATCAGAAAAGCAGTTATGACAGAAATGTTTCTGATCTTTACTCAAATCCTAAGGAGACTCCTGACCAACCAACTGACAGATGTTCATGAACTGTAGCCTTGTGAAGCTTAGAGGAGATATAAATAGCTTCTGAAAACATGGGATGTAAAGACCAGTAGCTTTTACTTTTATGATTAATCTAAATCTTAGCTTTTGTGATATTTAATTGAATGCAGTATGCCTCCTAACCTCCTTTCCCTCTCTCTCTCTCTCTCTCTCTCTCTCTCTCTCTCTCTCTCTCTCTTTCTTTCTCTCTCTCTCTCTCTAACTTTGGAAAACAAATAAAACTTCCTGCTAGAAAATGGTGATCAGGCCCATTTAACTTGCAAAGAACATGATACCTTTTACTCCATTCCTTCCCTAATCTTGATATAATCTTTATTATAGATATTTATGTGATAATCTAATCCTCTGGATTAGATTTCAAACTCACTAATAGAAGGTAACTTGACCTATTTATCCTTCTTTATATTCCTAATGTCCAAGACAGTATGTTACATATAGCAAGAAATTAGTAAATGTTCTTTGAATGAATGAACCCTGTCTAATGGTGCTTAAAACAATGTGCACAGATAAGTAGATCATAAATATGTGGAGGTAGCTAGAGCACAAGCTGCTAGACAAATGGAAATGGAGTCAAGAATTCAAGACTAGCTTCAGACACTCACTATGTTACCCTGGCCAAGTCACTTAACCTCTGCCTGCCTCACTTTCTTCATCTGCAAAATGAATAATAATAGCACCTAACTCCCAAAATTGTTGCAAACATAAAATGAGACATTTGTAAAATGCTTTATGATATTAAAACACTATATAAATGCTAGCTATTGTTAATATATTTGTTTATAGTGATTTTGTTTTTTTTGGTTTTTTGGGTTTTGGAGGGCAATTAGGGGTTAAGTGACTTGCCCAAGGTCACATGGCTAGTTTTTGTGTTAAGTGTCTAAGGCTGGATTTGAACTCAGGTCCTCCTGACTCCAGGGCCAGTGCTGTATTCACTGTGCCATCTAGCCACCCCATTTATAGTGATTTCTATTTATTATCCCTTTATTTTTAACTACTATGGTAGTTTTGAGAAGTAAACATGCCAGGTATGGACAACAGAAAGTAGAAAAATTGAAAAGTATGGAATAAAGACAATCCAGAATCATAAAAATCAACTCATGAATATTGAACATTCACTCAGATTCTCTTCATGATATTGGGATACTTTGCAACTTTAATGAAGTTATATTTTCATCAATGTAGGTACTCTCTCCAGTAATATACACTGAAACCTACCAATTTCCTAACATTCTTGCACATGCCTTCCTGTAAATCCGCCACAAGGAATGAATCTGACCTTTGAGGTTTCATATTCTACATGACCTTTTGACATTACATAGATACCAGTGAGGCATGTGGACTGTCCATTAGTCCTAACAAATAATAATTTTTATTCCATCCTTGGGAAATTTCATCATATAGAATGTTTCACCAGTGGTTTCAATGTGTTTAAAGAACATACACAATGATGGGAGAAAGAGAACATTAATTGACATTTATAGAGAGATTTAAGATTTAAAAAATATTTTCTTTACTATATGAATATGAGACACTTGTGAAAGCAATTAACCCCTTTTACAGATGAAGAAACTGAGGCTCTTAAAGGTAAAGTGATTTATCCATGATCCCCAAAATTACAAATATTAAAAGACTGGGTCTCCTGACTGACTTCATGTTTAAGGTACCAGAATATAATATAATGTAATATAATATAATATAATATAATATAATATAATATAATATAATATAATATAATATTCTTGAAGGCAGGAACTGTTTCATTTTTGTCTTTTTATTCCCAGAACCTAGCACAGTGGCTGGCATGCATTAATCACTTAATGAATGCTTGTGGAATGTATTAATTAATCCATTAGTGCCTCTTGAAATTAGAAAAAAAATGAAATAATGCTGCTGATAAAAACTATGAATATTATTTATACAGTACTTTAAAGTTTACAAAGAGTTTTACAGATATTATTTCATTTCATAGCAACTCTGGGAAAATGATGCCAGTCATTTTAGAAATGAGGAAACTGAGGCTCAAAGATGTTAAGTGGATTGCACAGGAACCTTAAGGCAGGATTTGAACTCAGGTCTTCCTAACTCTAAGACCAGTGCTGTATCCACTGCACCAGCTGGCTAAAAACATGTGCATACTGTGTCTTTTTGATGATTCACTCAGAGAATGATCTATGAAATATTAAAAATAAAATAGCTATGCAGATAATTCCACTTAAATGCTATCCCATCTGAATGGAAGTGATAAGGTTTGAGAATAATGCTTATGAACAAACAAGTTTATTATAATGTCATCTATTAGTATAAGGAAGATAAATTTGGGCTGATAAAAACACTAAAGGACTTAAACTGAATTAGTTACTAACTTAGTAACCAAAAGGAAACTGCTATTAGAAGCTAAAATTCTATTTCTCACCTGAACACATTTCCCATCTTATATGATAATATGCCCTGTCAACTTGAGTGTATCATTTTACTTATAATGCAGCAGTATTCAAACTGCTTCATTGGTGAAAACACATCTGGCTGTTGAAAATGTACTTTAGATCCAAACTATTCTGGGATTAGTATGTACTGAAAATAATAGAGACATCTGGAAGAATAAAAGCTCTAAACAGATAAAGGAAACTATTAAAAGTGTAACTCAAAGTAATTTAGACCTAAATCACATGAACTTCATGCTATATTATACATAAAACACCAGAGGTGGTATGTTAATTCAAAAAATAGATTCAACAATACAATTAACATTTTAAAACTAATACATACAGCTCCAGAATTTTTATTTAAAAGAGTTTTGAGTATAGACCATTCAGGGTTTGCTTACAAAGCACAATTAGCTTCATATATACTTTTATTTAAAAAAAATATTTTAGTGTGAATATGAAAGATTATTAAATATTTTTTATATTTGAATACAAATATATGAATTTTATATCTGATTTTTTTTTTTTACTTCCATCATTTTGGAACTATCTGTGCTCATGTCTGGGAGATTATATTTTACAAACCTACTAGCAAGCCATTATCTGGTGAGGTAAAGCCAATTTAAGTCAGATAGAGATCTCTATGTTATAATTATGCCTGGTAAGGATTGTCTTATTTTTTGCATTAGTTATCCCCAACATTTAGCCCAGTTCCTGGAAAACAGTAACGCCTAATCAGTGTTTTTTTTATTAATTCAGTGTTGTTAAATGAAGTATCTCAATGATTTATTCAAAATTATAGTTGTCTGAACTTTCATGGGAAGAAGTATTTATGTCTCTAAAATTCCTCCAAGGAGAAAAACTCAAACAGCATTTCAGTCTTAGCTCTGCTTCAGAATTCAAATAAATAGATCCACCAGCTTGAAGCTGTTTATTCATCTGGACACTGGAATAAATAATAAATGAGCTAAGAAAAAATATAATTTAGCTAAGAGATTGAGTAAGTCATCATAAATTTAGTGGGGCTGTGAATTTCTGGGCATTCAAGATTCTTAACATGGTCATACATTAGCATTGTAGCTCAAGAATCATAGAATGTTAAAGTTTATAGACAAGGAAGCCAAGGCCTGGAGAAGTTAATGACCAACTCAGTTTCATGCAACTAATTAATAATCAGGGCTAGAACCAGAATTCAGACCTTTCGGTATTATGCTAAGCGTGGTGGGAATTGATTTCAAGTTTTATTTAATCTTAATTGTAAGGAGATACCCTACCAGATCTCAAATAACACTCCCAATTAGAATATGAGTTCCAAGAGAGCAGAGACTCTCTTACTTGTTCTATTTGTATCCCCAGGACAATGCTTGGCACATAGTAAATGCTTAATAAATGTTTTCTCATGCATTTATTCATTTATTTTTGTGTTGTAGCCTGTAATTTTCCTCTATTCACATTACATTCAAGTCAAAATGGATTCCTCCAACACACAGAGCACCTTCCCACTTCTATATCTTTTTTTTGACTACATATTTTACATTGAATGCTCTCCCCTCCCTCTCTTTACCTTTTGACTCAAAAATCATTAATTTTGTGAATTCATTCTTCTGACATCTGTCTTAATTTATGCAAATTGTATTCTATACTTTAGTCATCAGTCAATTAGGTTTCACTTTACAATAATCTTTGACAGTCAGGGTATATGTTTCTAAGTGATAAACTGAAGTCATCTCTAGGATTACTTAACCTAAATTGTATAGCACTGCAAAAGGCCTAATCTTTGATGCAAAAGACCTTGCTTCACTATCACTTCTGAAAATCTTATGACAACGAACATCATGCCATTCAATACATTGGGAATAATTATTTTCTGTTCACCAATGTTTCCATTAGTTTCCTACTAATGTCATTAGGTTATAAATAAGCATCCATTTTTTATATTATATTCCCCATTTCTTTATGATACTTTCATATGGTTTATTGAAATGTTTATTGGTTAGGGACCCTTCCAGTTTCCTTCCTTCCTTCCTTCCTTCCTTCCTTCCTTCCTTCCTTCCTTCATTCCTTCCTTCCTTCCTTCCTTCCTTTAACAAAATTTTACTAAATGCCTTCAGCATTCAGAGAACTGTACAAGGCATTGAGGAGATATAAAGTTTAGTTCAGAGATAATCTTTATCCTTACTGACTTTATACGTTAATGTAGAAATAAGAAGCCAGCATTTATGATAATAATACACACCCATCATGTGATACATATCTTGAGAGACTTTCAAAGAAAGAATTACATGATTTCTGATGGATTGAATATCATACACTTAAGATACCAGGGGAGGCTTTTTGAAGAAGATGGCATCTGAAAGGTTTTAAAAGATAAGCAGGAAATTAGTAGATGGAGTGATTATACCATGAAACCTAAGGTAATGCAGGAATGTCCAAATATCTAATTGACTCATGAAAAAATGTTTCTTTCCATTCCAGAACTCAATTAAATTGGTTATTTGATGACTGACTGAATTGACGAGGTATTCTCACATGGTACTCTTTGTAGCTTTTGTTTTTGACCCTCAGTAAACTGGATCAGAAGGCCAAGATGATTTTTCAAAGAAGCTTCATTTCCCTTCATGTGTACATTTATATGGTTCTAGATGCATGACAATCATCTAAGGATATTTTTTTCTCTTTGGTCATTCAGTTGTTTCAGTCATATCTGATTCTTTGTGAACCCATTTGGAGTTTTCTTAGCAAAGATAGAGTGATTTGCCATTTCCTTCTTCATCTCATTTTACAGATGAGGAAACTGAGACAAAAAGGGCTAAGTGACTTTCCCTGAGTCACACAGCTAGTAAATGTCTGAGGCCAGATTTGAACTTCAGATCTTCCTTACTTTAGACCCTAAGTTCTACCTACTGTACCACCTAGCCCTAATAGATATTAAATCATTTCATCACCCAGCCATTAGGCTTTTATTTTTAAGTGACCGTTGCATGACAAGCTCAGTTAGATGCTATATGGAAATGATATGTTTCTAGCCAGTAATAAAACCAAAACTATCTTTTCTCTTAGCTGACCATTACTAGCATCCTTTGAGCCTCATGGATTTTCAGATTTGAAAGAGACCACTGAAGTCATCAAGTACAAATCCTTACCTAGTGTGGGAGACTCTTTTCTAGGTCATTGTCAAGGCCCTTAGAAAATAAACTGCTTAAGAACAGGGACGTTTTCATTTAAATTTTTGTATCCCTAATGCCTTGAAGTCAGGCACACCTGCATTAAGTCCGATCTCTGATACTTCCTAACTATGTGAATAGAGGAAAATGTTTTAACTTATTAGTGACCCAGTGAATTCTTTAATATATTGCACAGTATAGTCCTATGCTTGTGGTTAGGAAGAACTGGCTTTAATGCAGCCTCAGAAATTTCCTAGCTATAGGAACAGGGACAAATCACTTAGATTCTTTGAGGCTCAATTTCCTTTTCTATCAAAAGGAGAAAATGATACCTGCTGTTCTTATTTCACAGGAGGTTTATCAGGCTCAAATCAAATAATGCAAAATAAAATAATGAAAAGTTTTAAGCAATCAGTTATTTTAACGTATATGAGTTATAGAGAACTGCTTATCTACATTGGTAGAGAGAATTTCCACATCCAGAGTTCCCCATAGAAAAGAAATCAATTTCAGACCAATTACAGAAGCCAGTCAAAATAAAACAAAACCCAGAATTAGTTAGTTGGGATTGTTTCATTCCTTTTATTTGTATCATTAGTGTCTATCATAGTGCCTGGTGCACAGTAGTAGTAAATATTTGTTTAGTGATTGAACCTAATATGCCACCTTGTATATAATAGACAACTGATACATGCTTATTGAATTGAATAAATAAGCATTTGTCATCAAACTATTAAGTGCTTAATGCAGAAGTGAACAGTATTTGTGGAATTTAATATTTACCTCTCATTTGTGGTAATTTACTCACTTTTAGCAATAGAGATCCTTAGCATCATCATCATCCTAGTTATTATTTATACTTTATTCCTTCCTATTAAGTATCATATTAAAATAATAACTAGCATTTTAATCTTTGTAAAATATTTTATCAGCATTATCTCATTTAATCTTTACAACATTGGGAGGTAGGTGTTGTTATTATCCTCATTTTACAGAAAAGGAAACTAGGACTGAGGGAGATTTAGGACAGGGTCACATAATTTCTAAGCATTTTTGAGGCTGAATTTGAACTCTGGTCTTTCAGATGCAAGTTTGGTACTCTGTTGCGGCAGCTTTCTGTTTCACTACTTCATAAAGCACTTCATCTTATTGTTGAAATAGCTCAAACTGTTAGAACTTCTTTATAAAATAGTATTTTAGTGAATGTGTGTTCTTATCAGCATGGATACTCTGCCCATTGATATAAATCACAAACTTTCTCATGTCTTTTTGGCTTCTATAAGCTCTCTGCAGAAAATCCACTCAATGTGCTAGAGGCTTTTTTAATATACTTAGGTATATACTACAGGACCAGCCCAATTCCTTTCCCAGTCATACTTTCCTCCAAAATATTCCTTATGACATTTCTCATCATAAATCACCATTTCAGCCTACTTACCCCCATCATGCATTTCTCTGTTGCCCTTGTGTCACTCACAACTTTGATTCTTCAAAGATTGTCATGTTCTAAGATTTGCAAACATAAATCATTTCTGGGTCATTGTCTCAGACAGCAACTTGGAATCATTAAAGTCATGGTGTTCATTAAGTGTGTGTGTTTTTTTTCAGTTGTGTCAGATTCTTTATAACCCAATTTGGGATTCTCCTGGCAAAGATACTGTAGTGGTTTGCAATTTCCGTCTCCAGAAAATCATGGTTCAGTTTTCCTAATGCAATCCAACTCTTTTTCTTGTATTCAATTCTGTGTCCATATTATTTCCCACCTATATAGTCCCTGTCTAAAATATATGTACGGATGTAGTGAACTGGAAATTCAACTGCATGTCATAGTCTGGATAATAGGTATCTTTTCATCTTCTTAATTTCTCCCGAATGACTTCCTCTTTGACCAAATCCTTTTGATTATGGATCAGTGAATCTCACTAAGGAAGTCCTGATGTGTCCTTGTTGTTATGCAATATCATCTGCAAACAGGAATAGTTAGTGGACCTCACCAGCATGACATGGGATTTGGATCCAGAAGATGGGGGGTTCTATCAAGCAAAAAACATTCATCACGTGCCTAATATATGTCAATTATTCATGTAACAGACAAGAGATTTAACTTTTTTGAGGCTCACATTCTTTATCTATAAAATGAAAAACATTAGACAAGATGATCTCTAAGGACTTCTTTCCTAGCTCTCTATCTTATCTTTTATTTGAAGTTTGAATAGTACATCTTCCATAACAAAGGGGAGCTTTGTCAAGTATTCCTCTTCTAATCTTAGGTCTACTTGGAAGGGATTGATCAGAAGGCTGTTAAGCCTGGGTGAAGCTTACTTTCCCTAAATTAAAAGGAAATGAAAGGGGAGGAACAATGCTAATAAAAGCCCTCAGGGCATGGGAATACATTTCTAGACCAGCCTGCTTAAATAGTTTTAAACAAGTTTAATATGCAGTTTCCTATACTTTCAGGCCCTGGTGGAAGAGGAGAAAAGAAATTGTAATCAACAAATCATAAACACAGGGATCTTGATTTATCCTTCAATTCTGTGACTATAAAGATATAATCTGCCATAGAAAACTGTTTTCAAAAACCTGCTTTGTTTTCACTCATATTTTCCTCAGGGGTGTTCTCATTACATGTGCAGATCACTCACATAAAGATTTTATAAATGAGCAGAAAATATGTATAAGGGTTGTGATAGTTGTTGATGTTTCCACAGACATCTTCTTTCGTATCATATTATCAAGTGGGCTTTTATTTTTCTATTTTCTTTCCCTCCTTGATATATCTTATAAAATGACCCCTCCATACTTTTTAAACTTATGCCACTTAACCATAGGTATGTACACTGTATTTATGCGGTCTAGTTCAGTCTCCCTTTTCACATCCCTCCTGTGATCACCTCCCATCTACTCTAAAAGTATCACGTGTGTATCTCATGTCCATGTAGCTTTTTTTTCTTATTAGAATATAAATTCTTTTAAGGCATGGACAGGGGTAATGTTGTTGTGGGTTTGGCGATGGAAGCAGCAGTTTCCTTTACTTTGTATTTCTGCAGTTAGCACAAGACCTGGGACAAAGTAGCTGTAATAAATTCTGGTTGACTGAAAAACTTGACTCACTTGAGTGCATGTTGGAGGCTAAAGTATTAAAGTTCAAATGTAGTGGTTTCTCAGTCACAAATGATAAACAGGTTTTTAAAGAAGGTGGCACATCTGTTCCATTTTCTATGTCTTGTCTTCCTGACAATTTAATCTGTGAATAGCAAGTTGACCACTTTTCCCCCTAAGGGTTACAGATGAAGAAGCCCGGATAAGTTAATAAAATACAAACAAGAAACTACTGAAGTTTTTCTGTTTGTTGTTTTTGTTGTTGCTGTTAGTTTGTTTTTGGGTTGGTTGGTTTCACTCAGAGAAGTTTCATAATGGAAGTGGTTTAGAGAAATTAATCCAGCAGTGGAATGCTGAATGTTTTGGATGGGAGAGAGAGAGCAAAATCAGGAGAGGATCCTTGTAGTTATCCAAGAATGAGGTGAAGAAGGCCTGTACTAGTATGCTGTTATAGGTATTAATGGGAATCAGCATGATCCAGTAGAAAGAATGCTGACTCTAGAATCAGAGGTCTTAGCTTCAAATCTTGCTTCTGATACCAACTGTATATTTTAGGTAAGTCACTAAAAGTCTCTAGGCCTCAGTTATCATACCTGTAAAATGAAGGGATTGGAATATGTTGCCACCACCTCTAGTGAACCACTCTCCAGATCGTGTTGCAGTGATGCTCCCTTTTTTTTTTTCTTTTTGGAGGGCAATTGGGGTTAAGTGACTTGCCCAAAGTCACACGGCTAGTAAGTATGTCAAGTGTCTGAGGCCATATTTGAACTCAGATCGTCATGACTCCAGGGCCAGTGCTCTATTCACTGTGCCATCTAGCCACCCCAGTGCTCCCTTTTTTAGGGGAAATTTTGCCCCCCTCCCCAAGGCCCTGATAACTGATCATACTTTCTGAAGAGTTTCTACCACTCTTTTCCAGCATGACATGGTTGGACTAGTTCTGTGGTTATTCTGTGCTTTTACTAGCACGCTAAATTTTACACTCCTGAAGATTTTTGTCTTAAGGACATTAAAAACAAAAATGAACATATTTGTGTCCATACAGTGAGGAAAAGATTATTCGATAAATACAATGCTAGAAATACAAACAGATGCTACACACACCCTGTTTTCAAGGAATTTACAATCTAATAGTGTGAAGAAAAACATATAAAAATAACTATTTTACAAAATATATAGAATAAGAGCTATAGTAAGGTTTAAAGGAGAGTTTTGGATGACAAGGTGCTATGAGAAATCTGAAGAGGAGGGAAAGGCATTCTCTAGACTTCCTTTTTATTAGCAATCTCTCTCTCTCAAATCTTTTACATTATTTTTGTTAACTTGTTTTCACATTGTACCCTGCACCATTAATTGAGGTCTATTTAGTTTCTCTCTGTATCCTCAGAGCCTAGGATAGTGCCTGGCTCATAGCTGATACTTAACAAATGCTTTTTGATTGACTGAATCTTGTCTTTGTATACTACCAGTAGTAGCTGTTATTTATATAGTTTATAAAATACATATATTATCCCATTTGAGCCTGATAACACTCTCAGGCACATGTATGTTATCCCCATTTTAGAACTGGGAAAACAGGTTGGAAAGATAAGTGATTTTCTCAGTCATACCACTAGCATGTTTCTGAAGCATGATTCAAACTCATTTCTTCTCGACTCAAGAGTCCAGCCCTCTCTCCACTATACCACTTAGTTATCTATATCCCCAGCATGTATCATATAGGAATGTTTAAATATATTTTTTTAATTGAAGAGAATTGTTTATTTTATGTAATGTTAAAAAAAAAGTTGTAACAGCTATGAAATGTTCCTGGTTGATAAACAGGCCATAAATATTCCTTTTCTTCTTTCTACTAAGAATCCCTTTTGACAAAAGGTGAATGTGTCTTTACTTTCAGTATTGAGTTCCTTGGAAGAGCAGGGAGCAATTTTAAGGAACAGTATTAAGGGCATCATTAAAATCTTACTGGGAAAGACTTTGTATATATTTCTAGAATTTCATCTTTTCCAATTAACCTGTCAGAGAAGTGTCACTAGATGTGCTTAGGTGCTTACCACCTAAGAGAATTAAACGGGAGCTGGATGTTAGACTTGCTTCATTGAGTGGAAGAGAAATTATGGTTTGTGAGCATGAACAAATGATTATCCTAAGGAGAGTGATGAGGAAAAAACAGAAAATATTAGAACAATGCAAGCTCAAAGCAGTATTATCCAAGAAGAAATTGCATGCTTTGAATACATTTTAACTAATAGCAAGATGGAAAATTTGCATATTTTCACAAATCACTTTTTTTTTAAAGAAAACAAAGTCAGAAAAGTTAAAGGTGAATATTTTGAACATTCATTTTTGCTAATGGGTCCATATATTTCTTTTTCCATTTGTTGCACATGCTCTTAATCAAGAGACCATGTGATATCACGAGAAGAGCAGTAGACCAGTAGCACAAAGAGAAAATCATTGCACTTCCCTTTCACTCAGGTCTTTATTGTGTCCATTGCGAATAATAATGTCTTCATTACCTGTTTCACATGGCTATCGGGAAGTAAGTTGTTTATAAAATCTTAAATGCTTTATGGGATGTCATCACAGACAACAACTGATGAGTAGAAGGAGCCTCTGTATGTACCTTCCTCTGAGGTCTGGCATCTCCTGACTTTGGCCCCCAGTTACCCAAAGAGGAGAAGAGGAGGAAACCTTAGAGTGGTGGAGACTGCTTACAGAGGAGGAACCTTAGGCTCTGTGGACCAGGGCAGGGATTCATCTTAAGGCACACTGGAAACCAGATGCAGAGGTGGGATTCAAACGCAGAGCCTCTCATCTGCTAGACCTGCTAATCTCCAGTTTCTGGTATTTGACAAGGAATTAATTTAGAAATGTTTTTACTATATCCCTGGAACAACTACAGGGAACTATAGAGCCCATTTGAGAAGCCCTTGAACTCCTCCATCTGGAATCATCACAGCAAACAGTTGAGGCACTCTATTCCAACTTGAGGGAAGACCCATTGAAGAAGATGAGTCATTTTAAGTGTGCTTGCTATGGAATTGGAAGTTTGCTTCATGAGTAATAGCTCACAATCAGCTTGAACTTTTACTTCTCTTTCTGGAAAAATTATAGATTCCCAGAATTCCCTGCTATGTATTTAATCCTCTTTAATATGAACTTGAGATTTCATTTCTTAATGCCTTCAGTCTTACTGTTCTCACTGAGAACAAGGAAAGAAAACAAAGTATTTTTGGTGAACCCACCAATTTTTATGTGATCTATTGTGAAACAGTTTTGTGTAGCAATCTGTTATGGAGAAACTGGTCAGTCAGTTTCCTTTCCAAGGTGATGACCTGGGAAATAGTTTCAAAGGAACTAAAGTAAAGTTATAAATAAGTTTTCCTCAGGGGGAAAAATAACCCTATGTGGCAAAGATTTTAAGAAGAAAAGCAGAGAGTGAATTTCCTCAGATATTACAACATATAGAAACATTTAATGATGCCATTGTTTTCCTGTAAAAGAATTCTTAGCTGAACTATGGATGTTGCAAGAAGAGCAAGATTATTCAGAAGATGAAGGAACTGGAAATCATCAGGAACTGGAAGAAATCAACTTAGCCTTTCCTTGGATAACATTAATTGGGCAACAATACTAATTTGCCATTATGTCATAGTAGACAGAAGCACAGAGTCAGGAATTCCTGGGCTTAAGTATTACCTCAGACTCATATTGACTGAGGGACACCTATGCAGCCCCCTACAAGCTCTGCAGGCCATACACACTCTACATAGTAGACCAAACTGAATGAACTATGACAGAGCATCTCTATCACCAGAAAGCAAAAACCAGCTGCCATCTTGGATGACTCCAAAGAATTCCTTGTTTCTTTTATCCAAATGGACCCATGCTAAGAGAAGTTAGGAAGAGCATCTTCTGACATACCAGACTTTTCCAGCTGGGACCTTGTAGATATTTATAAACTGCTTTTGGAAATAAAAGCTTAGCATTTCCTTCAACATGATAGAAAGTAGCATTTGGACCAGGAGGACAAGGAAACGTTTGAAAGACAATTAGGAAGGTTCTTTGATCAAATTTCATTGCTGAGGTTTGGGGGATTGTATCATTGTAGGTAAAAGAGGTATGTTTTTATTTGTCTCTCCCTACTCATGGATGGGGTGGAGCCTGGATAGGCAGATTCTTGGAAGGCAGGTCAGCAGGACACATGGGCTCTAAACTGGTTGAGATGGCAGCCTCGCATCCTCAGTCTGTGCCCACCCTCATCACTTAATTAGATGTGTATTGTGACCTCAGGCTACTATGGCTGTTACACCTGAAAAATTATAGAAAGGAAGGGGACAACTCTTCCCCCAGGACCTGGTCTAGATGTGATTTGAATCTCTAGGTCCATTGTCAATTCATTGGGGTTCCAAAAAGTTCATTTTTCTTTTTTAAGTCTTCAGTACATCCTTTTTTTTTTAAACAGCTTTCCTATCTCAGAAGCTATGCCCTACTTTTCCATATCAGTCAGACTTTGGAGAGACTTTGATGCCCAAATCTTCTCTTGCTGCACAAACAGTACTCCTGTGAAAGTAGACTACAATCTACTAAGCGTAGTTATTTCCTTTAATGCCTTTTCCCAATAACAGGCATGAAAACATTTTTAGTTCTTTAGCCTTTGTTTCAATAAGGTCTTTGAAGTTCATGGACACTATGCTGGCCATCATGCCTATTCCCTTCTAGGCCATGTTCTCAGCTTTTTGGCACTCCTACAGGGCTTCAGGTAGGTCCCTGTGAATGCAATGACAAGAAATGCACATGGAGACAAATAAGTGCTTCAGAGAAGGATTAAATACAGGAAGTTATGTTTTAACTTATGTATACATATTGTATAATATGGAGAATATGTATATTGTAGCTATGAATATATAGTAGATATAATTTTGTACACATATATGAGTTATGTATATGCATATATACTAGCATACATATACATTTTACAACACAAATGTATATATGTATGCATGTACATACATATATAAATGCACACACACACACACATGCACATATCTACCTCTCAGGTCCCTTTAAGTTCTGACATATGATGAATATGAAGAACACAGAAATGCAAAGGAAGACATGTTAACTGATGCAAAGTAAATAGAGCAGAGCCAAGGAAAAAAAAAGCATATACAATGACTATAACTATGTAAATGAAAAGGAGAGGGAAAAAAGGTAGTGTCTAATTTTCAGGAACAAGATTAGCTACAAAGAAATAACATCAAGAAGTCAACAAGTATTTGTTAAGCGCTTATATATGGCAGGCACAGTGCTAAGCATTGGTAAAGAAGAGATTAACAATCTATGATCCTTCCATCTTTGAAGTGGTTGCATACTTTAAATGTGTAACATTGCATATAGTATCAGAATAGATTGATATATTGATTAGTTTTGTTAAACTACTTCTCCTTCCCTCCTTTTAAAAAAATTCTTTGTTGCAAAAGATAGCCCTCTGGGTACAAAAACAGGGTACCCTTGTATGTGGATATGTGGAGGAGTCTCAGGAAGTCTCAGTTTATGTGTTATTGTTTGAGAATGTGGATACCTCTTGTAAATTATCCAGGGAAAATATTAGGAATAATAATAATAATAATAATAATAATAATAATATACATTTCTTTAAGTTTCTCAAAGCCCTTTCTTCATAAGCTTTTCAAATAGAAAGAATCGTGTAACATAAATATATTTTGATAACAGATGAGTGAGACAGATTTTTTTTCTTATTTTCAGCCGTTTCCTGTGGCATTCCAGAATCTCCTGGAAATGGATCTTTTATGGGTAACGAGTTTACTTTGGACAGTAAAGTGAATTATGAATGTAACGAAGGCTTCAGGCTAGAATCTAGTCAACAAGGAACAGCAACTTGTCAAGAAGATGGATTGTGGAGTAACAAAGGAAAGCCGCCCACCTGTAAACGTAAGTATTCAAATATTTTTAGCCCATCTTTCTAGGTTCAATTAGGAAAATTATTCATGGGAAGTTTAAATTCTGATGTCTGGATGTTCTATAGTACACCATAAGACCTTGGAGTCTTAGGTCTTGTCAGCTTTAGAATTAAACCCACCATCTCTGCACAAAGTAACCTGTATTGTAGTTCCTTGTACATAATGAGTGCCTATGTTTGTTATATTGTATTGTGTTGTACCTCATTTATTTTTTGGCTGGAATATAGAGTACATGAAAGGGAACTATATGAAATAAGTCTGGAATTGGTAGATTTGAAACATACTGTGGAAGATTAATCAATCCATCAAGTGAAAAGCATTTAATGAATGCTAATTACATACCAGAGATAATATATTCTAAGAGGTGGAGATACAAAATTTAAAAATACAGTATTTGCCCTCAAAGAATTTACATTCTGATGAGGAAGACAATATGATCATATATAAGAGAATACAGAATATATAAAAATGAATATAAGCTGGTGTAGGGAGCAGCTGGGTGATCAAGAAACATTTATATGGATGATAATACTTAAGCTGAATCTTAAAGGAAACCAGAGTTTCCAAATACCAAGGTGAGAAAGGGGTGTATTCCAGACATGGTAGACAACTGATACAGACATCAAAAGAAAGGATGGTATATCATCTATACAGAACAGCGAGCAGGCCAGTGTGGCAAGATTATAGATTATAGGGGGAAGAAATGTAAGAATAAGAATAAATAAAAAGACTTGGACAAATAAAAAAGATCAAGTTGTGAAGATATTTGCATACCATACAGAAGAAATTGTATTTGATCCTAGAGGTAATAGGAATGAAGGAATTTTTATTTTATTTCATGGGTAGTAAGGAGTCAATGATTTTTTTTTTTTGATGAGGTAAATGACATTGTTAAGTTTCTATTGTAGGAAAATAATTTTGTCATCTTTGTGAAAGATAGATTAGAGACTGGTAAGCATGGACACAGAGAAACCAATTATGAGGCTACAACAATGCCTCTGACCTAAAAAAAATAAAGGTGGTAGTACTATGGAGAGACAAGGATTGATACAAATAGAGATGGATAGTGATATTACAAATGTGAAATCAACAGGAGTAAGTGATTCAATGTATGGAATGAGAGAAGGGGAAGAATAAGAAATGACTCCAAAGTTATTGATCAAAGCAACTGGGAGGATAATGGTGACATCATCAGAAATCAGAAATATGTACAGAGATTGAATATGATTTTAAACATGGTGAATTCAAGGTGCCAGCAGGGTATCTATACAATGATGTTAAGCAGGCAATTGAATGTCAGGTAATGGAGTGAGTAAGATACATTGAAGCTGGAGATACAGATTTGAAAACTATACTTAATCGTTAAAGCCATAGGATCTTGCAGGAAGAGGGTATGCAAAGAGAAGACCTAAAATGATGAATTATCAAAAAGAGACTATGGACAGTAAGTCATGTAAGAGAAAAACTAGGAGATAATAATGTAAGCCAAAGGAGCAGACTGCCCAAGAAAAAGGGCTGATCAATGGTACAAGCAGCTTGCATATTAAGAAGCATGCACAGGATGAGTTAGAGGTTATAGGAGACAACAGTTTCAGTAGACTGGGGAAGGAGGGTTAGAAAGCATCGAAGAATGATTAGATGGTGACAAAGTGGAAAAAAAGAACATGTAGAGACTTTTGAAAAGAAAATTGATAGTAAAGGGAAGGAAAAATGTACTATGAGAATTGAGGGGATGGTACTTACTAATTATATGACTCTGGCTAAGCCACTTAACATCTTTTCAGTTCAGATTTCCTCAAATGTAAAGTGGGGATAATAATTGCACTTACCTTATAGAAGATGTTGTGAGGTTCAAAAGAGGTAACACATGTAAAGTTCTTCACAAGCCTTTAAATGTTATATAAATAATATATATATTATTATCTGGCTGTTATCAGCAGCATTAGGTCACTGGAAATTTTTTTTTTTTGCTTTTAATTTTTGAATAGAAAAAGACTTGAACACGTTTGTCAGTAATATGAAAAAAGCCAGTAATGGGGGAAATCTACAAAATGAGAGAAAGGAGAGCTTGATAAAGCAAGCTTCTTGGAAGGGGTTGGAAGGGATATGATTGAGAGCACAAGCTTAGGAGTTTGTAGCACTAAGAAAAGGGTGATCTCATCCCCTAATAGTGGAAAGAAGAGGGTAGGTGAAGACACAGAAATATTTTGAGCTATGTGTTTGGGGACAAGGAGTGGCAGGTACTGATGAGAGACCTCCCTAAAGATCAAATCAAGTCAAATCAACAAGCATTTAGTAAGAGCCTACTATGTGCCAGGTACTGTACTAAAGCACTTGAAGATATAAAGACAGGTAAAACATAGTGGCTCCTCTTAAGGGGCTTGTGTTCTAAAGAGGAGACGACATGCAAACAATTCTGTACAAATGGTATATGTACAGGATAAAGTAATAATAATCAAACATAGAATAAACTAACATTAATGTGGATCAGAAAAGGCTTGTAGATGTACTCAGTCTTCCCAGTAACATAATAGATGGGGTTAATTCTTGCTTAAGTAAAAGAAAGTTGTAGGACTGGATGTGGGGTCTTTAAAAGTGGATTGGGGAGCTGCATTGGGAAGTATAAAGCAAAACTCATTATCTTTCTCTTTTTCCCAATTTTCCTGTTACCATCAAGTATACCACCATCCTCTCAGTCATCCATGCTCAAAACCTTGGTGTCATCCTCTATTACTCACACCCAACCTTTATATCCAATCAGTTGTTGAGAAAGTATTTCCACTTTCCTAACTACTCTATATAGTTCTCTTCTCTCTATTCACACTGGCAAAATCCTTCATCACCTCATGCCTGGATTATTGCAGTTGCCTTGTGGTTGGACTTCTTGCCTTAAATTTCTCTTCTCTCCAACTCATCCTTTACTCAGCTGATTTACCTGAATCTCAGGTCAGAACATGCCACTCCACAACTTCACAAGCTCAAATGACTCCATGTTACTAACAGGATCAAATATACATTTTAAACCTTCTACAACCTGGTCCCTTCTCATTTTCTGACACTGCTTGCCTCCAAATACTCAATGATTCTGCTTCACTGGATTACTTGATATTCCTCACATAAAATGCTTCATCTCCCTTCTCTGTGTCTTTGTTCAGTCTGATTCCCATGCCTAGAATGCTTGCCCTCCTCATTTCTGCCTTACAGCTTCCTTCAAAACTCAGCTCAGATCTGACCTTCTGTAGGAGGCCTCCCCTGCTAAAGCTTTCATATACCCTCCGTGTATCTTCTCTACACATATTTATATGTTGTCTCCCCTATTAGAATGTGAGCTCTTTGAGGACAGGGACAGCGATTTCACCTTTCTTTGTATCCCCAACACTGAGCACAATTCCTGACAAATAATATGTTCTTAATTAGTGCTTGCTGATTGATTGAATGACTGAATTTGATAGGCTCATGCTAATTGCATAGTGAATCATATAAATTGAAACCATAATCACTACAATCAGTATAAATCAGCACTTTCCAAGAAGCACGAACAAAGCATTATGGGTAATAAAGGAAAAGAAGAAAGCTTCTGTGAAGGAGGATCAAGGAAGGTTTCACATTAAATATTGCATTTGAACTGGGTCTTTAAACATGGTCTTTAAGCAGAGTTGTGCAAAAAAAAAAGGCAAAATGACATGAGCAAAGATGTGGATGCAGAAATGAGGGACTACATTTAAGAAACACCAGATAGTCTAATTTGGATGTAATATGGAATGTGTGAAGGACATTTGTGCAAGAAAAGGTTGGAAAGGCAGATTGGTACTAAATTTTATATGACCTTAAGGTTTTAAGCTCTAGTGATTTGCAGAATGAAGCCAATATTTGTAGAAATAGCGAAATCAGGAGAGGGAGTCAGTTTGGTAAGGGGAAAGGGGCAAAGGGCAGGGACCATTGAGTTTAAAAAATCATACCAAGTGAGAGCTGGAAGGAATTTGTAACCTCAGGGATTATGAGGATTGAGTTCTTCATTCTGAAACTGAAGTCAGATGTAAAACAGCTTAGTTTGGTCACCCATCTAGTAGTGTCAAAACCAGGATGCAAATATAAATCTCTTGATTCTAATTCCAGGGTTCTTTCCACTGTACCATAATATCACCATATCACATGTGTCAAGAAATTTTTAATGACTCCAGGAACGTAGAATGTTGATGATTTTTTGGATTGTCATCTAACTGGAGAAAAGTCTATTTAAAATGAATCACTATATATTTCTGTCTAGAAAAAGAACAACTACTTGTATTCCAGCTAAGAATAGAAAACAAATTGCCCTATTTGTCCTAAGATCATCTATCTTTAAAGGAAGCAAGGATAATGTATTCATCTATTCAAAATGATGGTTCAGTCATATGGAACATTTTCTTTAGGAGACTTTGACCACTTTTATCTCAATCCTGAGATAAATTTCCCTGTTTTTAAAAATCATCCAATGTTGATATTTCTGAAAGATGTGGCTGACTTACATTATCAAGACCCTGAAGTGACCCACTAAAAGTGACCTATCTAATAGTTCAACAGGTTTTATATTTTGTCTCAGTAAAGAGACTTTTTAAGTTCTACTCATCTTTATTCTAAAGGTACATTCTTTGACATATTTCTGGTAGATAGAATTCTAGGAATATATTTGTAAGTGAAAGTACAATAGAGCTAAAAATAAATGAATTATTTTAATTTGTAACTTAATAGTAATGTCTATTGTCTTCGTTACAGAATAGTTGTTAATTACTGATTTCAATAATGTGTATTCATTAATTGGAGTTAGTTTATTATTAGAAATAATATTACTAGGCATAAAGTTTCTCACTGCTCTAGCCTTAGTTCTCTAAATAAAAAAGAGCTTTATAATTCGTGGGCAGACTAGAGCTAGACCTCAGGAGTCAGGGAGACTTGAAATCAAGTCTAATGTTTAGCACATACTAGATATATAATGATATGTCCTATTCTGTGGATCCTCTTACACCTTCTCAGTGTCATTAAGACTATAAGTTACAGATAAGTGACTTTACTCCAGTGGAAGGAGCTGAGAACTTTCTTTGCTGATGAAATTAGAGGGGTTCCAGTATCCATATCATATGGCCCAAAGTCAAATATATCATATACTATTTACCCATATTGGAATTTGTTACTTCAATTGAAGATAGTAATGAATATTTTTTCTGTAGATTTTACTGAATTTTATAGTTTTAATTATAAATTGACCCAATATGTATATTATTTTTGTTAAGTCCTGAAATAAATCAAACTCATAAGTGAAGGGATAAAACACCTTTAATAGAGATAACAGATTCTCTAGCCAGTGGCTTTGGGGGCCACCCACATCTACATGCATAGATGTCCAATAAGGGAACTTACAGAAAAAGCTTTTATACTTTTATTAGCAGGAAAAGGGGACGAGGGTCAAATGAGGTAGGGGAGCCTAGTCAGGAGACCCCAGTCGCCCTTGGCAATCTGGCAATACTCACTCATTCTGGTAAACTTACCCTTCATGATTTAACTTGCCATATCTCAGTAGAGTAGGACAAGGACATTAGGAGCTGAGATCCAGGTCAGGATATTTTTTTTTTACAAGGTAAAATTCCAGAGTAGAAACTTAGGGTGTGGTTAAGCTTAGCTCAATGAAGAGTGAAAATCTTAAGTGTAGGAATGCAGGGACATGACTAATATTATTAAGGAGTGTTAGGTAATAGGTAATATGTTATTTGATGTTAAATTTTTTCTGTCATTTTCATCTCTTCTTTATAAAAATAAAAGTTTAAAAATATAAATTTCCACTGAACAAGAGATATTTAATAACCAGAAAACTTTCTTGCACATGTAGTATAAGTTTTTAAGTCATTGAGGTAATTAAGTAAATAATTTGAACACCAAAAGTTGTGAAAATTTATTATTTAGCAATTAAAAATTGTTTAAATTTTGAAAGCACTTCTGCCCTCCTCCCCATCCTCTCTGTTCTGTTTAGTGCCAGTTATACTTAGAAATGATTACTTCAGTTAGTAGTAATAAAAAGCCTGATTCTTGAATTGCTTGCCTTTTCA
>CM053581.1:152233548-152269533 GCA_028627135.1 Pseudochirops cupreus
AAAAAAAAGTTTTTACATGCAACTGGCAAATAAAATCTACAAATAATGGGTTATAGAAATCCATCTTGCCCTACAGAAGAATGGAAGGGAAAGGGATAAGAGAAGAGGTGGTGGGGATGAGAGAAGAGAGGGAAAATTTGGGGAAGGGGTAATCAGAATGCAGGCTGTCTTGGGGTGGGAGGAGCAGAGAGATGGGGAGAAAATTTGGAACTCAAAATCTTGTGAAAGTAAATGTAGAAAAATTAAAACTTAAATAAATTTTAATTTAAAAAATAAACAATATTTTTTATTAAAAATTTAAAAAATTAAAAGCTTGATCCTAACTTTTGAAAACTAATAAATGCCATTTTTCCCTTCCTCCTTCAAAAGGCTCATTCCTCCAAAACCTAAATAACTCTAGGACAGTGGTTCCTAACCTTCCTAATGCTTCAACCCTTTAATACTCCCATGTGGGCATATCTGCCTGTGGGCGGACCTGCCTGGAGACAGATAGAGGAGCAGTGTCTTGGTTCCTAAGACCATTGGAAATATGTGTTTTCCAGTGGTCTTAGGTGACCCCTGTGACTCCTGTGAAAGGGTCTTTCGAACCCCCCAGGGGTCACGACCCACAGGTTGAGAACCGCTGCTCTAGGGTATGTAAATATGACAATATGAAAATTCCTTGGAATTTAAAAGCTTGATATGTCTGTTAGCTTTTTTTTTTAATTTAAATTTCCTGAGATAAAAGTCTGATGAAAGGATTTAAGGGGGTTGAACTATATGAACTAGAGAATGTAAAGTCCTCACATTCTGAACATTCTGGGTTTCTAAATTAGAGGGAATACAAGCAATAAGAAAAGTATCCTTACTTTATGTCGATGAGTCACTCACCTGTTAACTTTTAAAATATATTCTTCCGGAAACCAAGCCTCTTAAGGGTGATACAGGTAACATGAGACAATTCTGTTACTTGAACTATAGGAAAGGCAGTAGATAAATACATTCTCTCACTAGAGAGGAAGCATTTCAGTTTTGACAAATAGCAAATGCTCCACACAAATGTAAATGGTAAATGTTCTATCCCTAGGTTTGCTAAAATGAAGGCTATAATAAATAAATGTGGTGAGGTTTGCACACTCTCTCTAGTAATATACATCCCTGAGGCTGAAGTTTGAGGCTCATTTCTTTTCATTTTAATTATTTACTTAGACTAGTTTTGGATCATTGAAGATCTGATTCATGCTGGTTACATAATGAAATAAGGGAGGGTCATTGGTATTAATGTCCTGGATTTAATGGTACGACACAATGATGAATAGATATGCATTATATACATTGTATTTAGAGGAAAGTCAGATCCAAATAGTGTGAGGCTACTCTGAATTTGCAATTCATAAATTTTATAGCATATTGATACATTTGGTTTTGCTTTCAAGTTACCTTATAATGATTAATAATGCAAGAAAAGCCCATAAGAACTTTGAACTTTATTCGGTATACAGTGAATTCAGTAGAATGTTCTTTTGGACCTTATTGAAAGAGGTTTGGTTAATAGAATATTAAAAGGGTCTGATTTTAAGGTTTCCATTCTAATGATTCCACCAAATGAACCCTGAACATTATGGCCTGACTAGAGTCTATTTTACAACTCTGTTCAATAGACAGCGTGAATAAATACTTATAAAGCTTGTTATTGTTACCTATGCTTAATTATTACTATCTGCCAAATATAATTTTTTGTTTTTTACTTAACTTTGAAAAAAACATCACTTTCAATACTGTTAAAAAACATTTAGGGCATTAGAGTGAAAAATCCTGTATTCATTGTCATCTAATACTTATGTGATCATGATGATAAAAATCAGTGTTTATAAGATGGAATAGATCTCAAAGACTATCTAGGCCCTGCTTTCCTAGTAAAGGAATGACCTCTGGGATATAATTCAACAAGCATTTTAAATTAATAATTAAAAGGCAGATAGGTGGCACAACTGATAAGAGTCCTGGACCTGGACTTAGAATGACTTGAGTTCAAATTCAGCCTTAGATGTTTACTAATATTGGATAAGTCACTTCACCTTTGTTTGCTTCAATTTCCTCAACTGTAAAATAGTGATAATAATAACACTTACCTCCGAGCATTGTTGAGAGGATCAGCTAAGATATTTATGAAGGACTTAACATGGTGTCTGGCACATAGTAAGCAATGTATAAATGCTTATTTACTTCCCCTTTGCCACTGTTAAATGGGGATAATAAAAGTATCTATTTTCCAAGGTTGTTTATAGGATAATATGAGATAATATTTATAAAGGGTTTTAAAAACTTGAAGGTACTATATAAATGCTAATTTATTATTATCATTAAAGAACAAATTCCAGATATCATGATAGCCACTGGCAATAAACAATAAAGTGACGTGTAAATCATGGAACATTATGTTATCTGAAGAATTAAAAATGAGCATTACTTGAAAGGCAATAGAGAGGGAAGTTGTGAGTGAGTGTGAGCAGGTTGGAAAATGTAACAATCAAGAGAAGCATTTATTATGTGTTTGCTATGTGCCAAACACTGCACTAAACACTGGGCATAGAAATAGTAGTAAAAAGAAAGGAAGACCCCTGCCTTGGGAGCTTGAAGTCTTACAGGGAAAGACAACACCTAAAATAAAGCTGAAAGGGGCGAGAAGGTACATTACGGAGAAAGGAGTATCAAAAGTCAGGAGAAGGTCCCATACAAGAATGAAGGAGTGAACATGGATGGTCTGGAGATGTTCTGGTTATACAGAAGCTCTGAGGCAAAGGATGACCAACCAGAGGAAGGGGCTCATGAAGGACATAGGGATCTTTGAGCCTGAGAAAGCTGCGAGAGCATGATAACAAAGGAGGCTTTCAGAATGAGGTGACTGCTGCAGCATGATGAGGAAGACATCTTTCAGGATGAGAAGACTACTGGGTAGTGGTGGAGAAAGAAGTCCAGTCAAGAGGGGATGCAGAGGAATAAAGGAGAATAACAAATAGTAAGTAAAAAAACAGAACTTGAATCAAGGATGTCCTCAAAAATATACAGCTGAAAAGATGAACTTGACATGTTGTAAGAATTATGGAAAACGGATGGTCAAACCATGTGTTCTACTGGTATTTGCATGTAACAATCCTTGGGCTTTTCTTGGGCTAGCCACAAAGATCCTGAGTTTTATTTCTTGCCATCCTCTGAAGAGATAAAGCTAACCCAAGATTAGGACTGGAGGGCTGAGTTCCCCACCTTTAGTAGGAGTTTTTAGAGGATCTCCAGAGAGGAAAAAGAGAGAAGTGGAGGGCAAGAAGTCTTCCCCTGATATGTGGAATAGTAGTGATATCTGCAGTTCTCTTCCTCAAACCAAAGATTCTAAGCAAGACCATGAGAAGGCAGAGTCAAGTCAGAAGTGATGAACTATGTGTATCTGTATGTGCATGTGTATTTATTGTAGATGATCACTTAGCCAGCTGGATCCCTGAGAGGAAGACAGAAAAAACGAGGGCCTGCTGCTAATCATGCCCTTTTATTGTGTTCAATTTAGATCTGACTGATCTAATATTTTCATAAATATTTGTGGTGAACGCTATTCTTGAATTCCCTTGTTTCCCTTTCATTTGGGGCATGATGAAGACATGGGGCAGTTCTGAGAGTTCACAGAAAAGAGTGACCTTTCCTACTACAAGGCTCTAATACAAACCCACCAGCCTGTTAGGGAATGTTTATTTTCCAGTTGCAGCACAGTTACAAACCATGCATATGTATAATAACTATACTTCAAAGAACAGAATTACTGTGAACTTGGGACCTTTTTCAATCTGCCTCATCAGACAGAAGCTTAACAGAGAAACCTCTTAGGTTGTAAGTTGAGGCTTATGCTACACACACAATGTTGAGAAGAATCAATAAAGGTTCCTAGTATCCTGAACCAAATCTTCTGATTTCTACTCAAGAGATCTTTCTACTGCAACATTCTGCTCTGATATGAACCTGTAAGGAGGTCTGATAATTAAAATATGGAATACTAGGCAATCTACAAAAAGACCTTAGAGAACTTATTAAAAAAATATACACAAGTTGGGTAGGAGAGGCAGACACATAGGAATTGTGATCTGTGACATTAGACAAAATATCCACATCAATGAAGTCACATTGGAGTATTTTGGAATATGGAAGCCTCTATTGTCTACACTGAGGGTATAAAGACAGAAAACTGCTCTCAAGAAGCTTATTATTATTGGGTAGTATAACATGTACAGAAGTGAAGAAATATAAAGTCTATAGAACGTTATGTAAAGCAGTTATAAGGGAGAGAGAGAGAGAGAACACTAATAACTGGAGGAAAGTGGAAGAACCTAATATAGGCAGTAACAGATGATTTGAGGTCACTTCCTATATCATCTGGACTTGTGCAGAAGACTTCCAATGAAATAGAGCCCACTCTTTCCCAAGGAATTGCCTTCTACCTTTGAATAGCTCTCATGTTACTTGTCTCCTTACATGGAGTCATGATCTATCTTTCTTCAACTTTCATCCATTTTGGCTCTCTGTGGCTAAAATGAACATCTAATATCTCTTCTATGTGATAATCCTTCAAATATTTGAAAAGAGCTGTCATGTCTTCCTCAAGTCTTGTCTTCTTCAGACTCAAAGTATCCCACATTACTTCAACCAACCTTCATATGGCATGGTTTGAGGTTCTTTTTTTTTTTTTAATGACTCTTCTCAGGTCATACTTCAGGTTGTTTATATGGTTGTTCAGTCATTTTTCAGTTGTGTCTGACTCATCATGACTCCATTTGGGTTTTCTTGGTAGAGATACTGGAATGGCTTTCCATGTGCTTCTCTAACTCATTTATAGATGAGGAAACTGAGGCAAACAGGGTTAAATTACTTGCCCAGGGTTATACAGCTGGTAAGTGTCTGAGGCTGGATTTGAACTCATGAAGATGAGTCTCTAGGCTCAACACTCTATCCACTGCACCACCTAGCTGTCCAGTTTGTGTTTTTCCTTAAATATGACATCCATACCTGAAAATGTCTATTTATTTTCAATCTGAATAGTATAGAGTGCCATGTAATCACTTTCTATCTACCAGAATTTCTATTTCTCTTTATTCACCCTAAGGTTTAATTATATAAAGCAATTTTAGCCAGGAGGGGCCCTACATAATCTATTATTACTATCAAGAACTACATCATTGCACTACTTTTGTTACAAAACTGGAAATGTAGCTATTGTGATATTTTTCCCTTTTTCATATCTAATGTAGAATTCGGTGTCCTCACAAACACATATTCACATGAAGAATATTGATTTATGCTGTAACAAGGCATAAAGGAAATCCTAAATGCAAAGGAAAATTTTGGACAAATTGATAAAATTATCCAGTGACCTTGAATGACTTTGTCCAGTCAGCAAGCTATTTTTGGTACAATATTATCCAGTAACGGTCATAATTGAAAAGTTTGTATTACTTTTCTGTTCATGACTAGAGCTTGAAATTAGTTTCATGGCTAATGAACAGCTATAGGCCTCTGTGGCCTCTTAAATAATTCAGCGTCAGAATATTTATGATTCGAAAAATTTTTTCTCAAACTGTATTCAAGGAAGGAACCACCATTGCCTCAGATTTCCTGGGAGAAGGTGTTGAAGCAACAATAGCCATGGGGAGTGTGTGTATATGTATTTGGGTGTGTATATTTCTGTGTGTGTGTGTATGTATGTATGTGGTAGAGGGTGGTGTGTGTGGGGGGGGGAGTGGAAGCAGAAGGATAGAATGATTGTCCCTCAAATGTATCAGAAAAGCATTTGAATGTGATAGTCTTTGACATTTTTTGTTACCTCTGACATTACAAAGGAAAACCATATAAATTGCTTTTCAGCACATAGAGAAAAAAAGTGATTGCATAAACATTTTTTAGAAGTCAAATAGTTATATTGATTAATGAGTTATTGATTTAAAAGCAATGGTAATGGTATGTCAAAGCCCTCTATAAACATTACTGATTTGTAGAAAATAGTGAAAAAGAGGAAAGACTTAGCATCTTAGAATGTTTGTGCTAGAATGAACCTTAGAGGACATCCTTCTGCTGCCCTCATTTTGCTGATGAAAAAAGTGAGGCCTAGAGAAGGGAAGTTAACTGTTTAAGGACATATATTGAGTAAGTGATGATGCTAAGATCCTGACCCAAATCTTCTGATTTCCAGTTAAGAGATCTTTCTCCTGCAACTTTCTGCTCTGATATGAATCTGTAAAGAGGTCCGATCATTAAAATATGGAATACTAAGCAATCCACAAAAAAATCAAGTATATTATTTTTAATAGTTTAATAGCAATATATTAGCATATAAAATTGAAGTTTTATAGAATTAATCCAGTAATACTACCTCATTATGAAGTATGTTAAGGATTACAGAGCACAACAACAATTTGAGGTAAGTTATGAAACTATTATCATTCCCCCATTATATAAATATAGAAACTGAGACTGAGACTCTGAGAGGTTGTGTCACACAGCTAGTAAATGTAAGAATTGGGATCTGAACTCAAGTTTATCCTATGTTGTGTGTGTGTGTGTGTGTGTGTGTGTATGTATGTGTGTGTGTGTGTGTGTGTGTGTGTATAGCATAGACAAAATATAATATAGAGAGGTTCTGCTCCAAAATGAATGCTTGATCCTATCTAAAATTTATGTAGTAAGTATAAATTTCAGTCATTTTCATTTTATTTTAGATTGCCACAACAATCAGTATAAAACATAGAAATGGTTGAAAGAATTGGATTAACAGTATTATGCCCTTGTTTATAAAACTTTTCCTAAATAATACCTAATACATAGATCTTAGAAGAGACTATGCTTCTGTATTTACAGAATTGTACTACTTAGCTGTAATGAAAAACATAGTTACAATGAGAGTATATTATATATAGAAGAGTTCAAATGCTACAATTTCCTTAATACAGTCTTCAGGGCATTTCTTTTTTGGAGAAATGTTACTGTGTTGTATAAACAATTATTCATCCTCTTTTGTATTTACAATACCAATTATGTAGAATATGATTTAAGGACTTAAACTCAAAAAGAAACTGTGTTTCATGTACTTTAAACTCTTTTTGACAAAAGAACATATGTTATACTGCACAGAATTGTAACAGTTAAGTGGAACAGTGTACTCATGTTCCTGAGTTCAAATCTGGCCTCAGGTGCTTAGCAGCTGTGTGACCCCGAGCAAGTAATTTAATCCTGTTTGCTTCAGTTTCCTCATCTGCAAAATGAGCTGAAGAAGGAAGTGGCAAACCACTGTTGTGTCTTTCCCAAGAAAATCCAAAATGCATTGGACACAACTGAAAAATGACTGAACAACAATAACAACAATCTCTACTATTCTGCTTCAAATGGTTTTTCATTATCAATAGATGCTTGATATTATGTAGAATCCTTCAAGATTGAGACTCTATAGCAAATAAAAGCAACTAATAGGAATTTTTTTTCCATTTTTTTAGTGAATGCCATAGTTGTAGCATAGTTGTGAAAGGGGCAAAGGTCAAAAAGGGAGACTTTTTCAAGCTAAAACTTCCACCAATTTTAGATACAAGTCTAGGTTTAAATAAGGCATTGTTGGGAAATTGAAGACTTAGATGAGTTCTAGATTTGGGGGAACCTTCATTAACTGGTAGGAAGATTATATTCAAATCATTGCTTCTCTGTGTCTTCATATACCCTCATCTGTTCAAGAAACCAGTTATACTAACAAAATCCCACAATTTTCACCATGGTTTTGAAGACTGTTTTCTCCCCTAAGACTACCTATGCTTAACTTTCCAGTCCCTTTGCTCCCAAAACTAACAGAAACACAAGCCATTCTTTTAATATTCTGATAGCATTTTTTCCCCTGCCATGGCATTTTAAAAAATTCTCCATATTTAAAACCTTCTTGATTTTGCCAGATTCCTTTTATCTGCTACATTTTGATTTTTGCCTTTTTTCACTCCAAAAAAAAGTTTTAAACATTGTAAACAGAGCAGAAGGAAACAAATACAAATCTGGTCATCTTGCCATGTCTGAAAGAATGTTCTTTGCTTTCTAAACAATTTTCAAGGCAGTCTGTGAAGAATTTCTCATTTGAAGATAATATATAAAAATATTCTGACACTTCATTATTTTTTGAAGCAAAATGAAATAAGCTTCTTTCTCTTTGTAAAACAGATTTCCTTTGTAAATAGTATCAGTGATAACCTCTGTGCATTTAAAAATAGCTATCCACACTTTGGAAATATCCTTTATTTCAACAGTAATCAAGTTTCCAAAGACCTTCCAAGGCTGAAATCTTTCAAGAGTACTTAAATGTTTTGGGCTTCACTGAGAAAGCATGACTATGTTAGCTTTATGACTAAGAAGGGGATTAAGGGACAGGGGAAAATAATGTGAATAATTCTTTTCTTTCTTTTCTTTCTACTTCTAAAACACATCCAAATATCAATCCATTTCTTTGGATAGGAGATAGTAATGGGAAAAGAAGAATGACATGGTACAAGCAGGAAGTGTGGGATTACTTGAATATATCAGTATTTTAATGATTCTGGGATTTTATTGATGAAAATACACTTTCACTGTTACAAATCACAACTCATCCATGCCTTTTTGTTCTATGAAATTAATAACCACATGCTTCTACAAATCTTCTGTGAAATATCTGCCCACCATACTGAAGTCCTTCCTCTGGGTATTTTAATTGTCAACACCCCGTTGATTGTAATGGTAATTAACTTAAATTTGAAGACCTCTTTTTGTTATGTCAAGTAAACAGGTACTTAGGCCTTAGTAACTAATCCACCCTTCCTGACTAAGAGCAGAGGGTTTGAACTCTCTCTCCTGTTGCTGACATAACAGGAAGGGTTTGGCTGAAATAGGAAGCCAATGCTTTGTGTGTATATGAGAAGAGCCCCAGAGAGAGACAGTCAGAATTAGAATTTTTTCTCCTGGCTGGCTCCTGGTCGAGGAAGCAGAATTTTCCCAGCATCTGGAAGCTGGGCTGCTACTTGCTGGACTGAGAACTGAGTTGGAGTTTTCTATGAGACCGGAATCTGGTGAAGGCTGAGGTTGCTGCCAAGAAGGCTGCCTGGAAGGCTGAGATTTCTTCTGGGTCCTAGGGCCAGCCAAACTGCTGGAAGACTGAAGAAGCATGACCAGGATAAGACTTTGTTTGTGGCTTGATTGATTCTTGAGTTCCCGGCAACAGAAGTTTTGAAGGTTTTGAGATGTGCTGGACCCTGTGAACTTCAGTGTGTAGCAGGAACTGCCTGGAGGACTGGACAAGAACCTGGGCGCTATCTGCCTCTGAATCCAGGTGACTGGTGGATTCGGGTAGGAGCTGGGACCATGGAAGGGGATCCAGGGAATCTGAGGGACCACCTCAGTCAAGATGAAAAAAAGGTCTTTCCTTGGATATTGAATGCAGTGATGAAAATGAAGTTTATTAGAGACTGAAGGGTGGAGGGTTTGTGGAATTTTCTGATGATTGTATTTAGTGATTAAGGATACTTAGTGACTAATTGCTAGATAAGTGACTGATTAAGTTAACCTATGATTGCCTTGTGAGTGGAAGACTGACTTTTATTATGAAATGATTGAATGATTAAGTCAGGAAACAAACTTCCTTAGGGATACCAGATGTTTGTTCTTTTGCTCTTTGTTCTAAATACTGTGACCACTTTGGTAAAAACTATGTGGCCGTTTTAATGTTAAGCTGTTGTGAACAATATATTGTGATTCTCTGTGATAAGATGTAATGTCGTGAATATTACATTGTGACTTGTTGTGAATTTTTGCCTTGATTTGTTATGGAATAAATGCAGTGTTCACTATGCTGTGTAATCCGAACCTTAAAAGCTCTTCATAGTAGCATTCTTTTGGGAAGCTGGTCATGCATGGTGTTACAGTGATATGTGAGGCTAATTTAATCGAAGCTTTTGGTGGACCTCATAGTTTCAGAGTCTAAATACAATATAATTTTGGTAAACCATAGGATTATAGACTTAGAAGAAACCTCAGAGAACATCTAGGCCAAATCCCTCATTTTACAGATAAGTAAACTGAGTCCCAGAGAAGTGAAATAATTTGCCCAGGTTTACAAAGGCAGTAAATATCTGAGGTGAAATTTGTACCTAGCTCCTCTGACTCAAGAGCCAATGGTTTGTTGTTGTTATTTTTTGTTTAATTTAATTTAATTTTATTTTGCTTTTCTTCTTAGGAAACTTCTTCTATCTTAAGGTTTTACTGGCTACTATGTCCTCAGTCCATTACATTAATTGAGAACCAAAATCAAAATAACCAGTTGCCAAAATCAAAATTAGAAATAAATATTTTTAAGCTCTAATACTACATTGGATGAGGTATATAATAAATAATGATAAGATACAAGGGGTTTTCACAGGTGTCTCAGAGAAAAAATAGAAAAAGTAAGGAGAAATACAAAATGGGTAGCAAGTAGAATATTCTTGAGACCCCCTCATAGACAATAATGGAAAGTTTTTTCTCCTCACCCCCTCCCACCCCCACCATACTTTCAATAGTAACTAGTAACTGTTATTTAAAGGAAGCCAGTTTAATATCATATTATAAGAAGAGGTAGAAAGCTAAGCTCTTGCTCCAGAATTCTCACCAGTGCAGTAAACAAGTAAAATGACATGGCAGCTCACCAAAAGTGATGGTTATGAGAAAAGCTAACCATAACCACAGAGCAATGAGGATCTCATTGCCATAAAGTATGAAGGAAAAAGGTGAATTTTAAAGAAGTGTTAAAAGAGTTTACAAGAAAAATGGTATGATTCAAGAAAAAAAAGAAAGAAAGAAATGAAGGTGAAGAGGCAAAGCTAAGTTGTGTCAGTAAGTTCACAGGTGGAAGAGTATAACAGAGAAATGAAAAAAAGGAAGGAATACTGATTATTTGGGGCCTTTAAGATACATACATACACAAATATACATATATATATATATATATATATATACATATATACATATGTATGTATGTATTTACACTGTATTATTGTACTTACAAGAACTCTGAAACAAGGTTTGACCAGACTAGGAAGTGTTTTCTGCGTCTTCTAACTTTCTTCCTTTGATTGACAATTATCGGATTTTATCCAAAGCACAGTAGGAGTAAGAGAGGATGGGGAACAGCAGCTTTCAATTACTGTGGTTGAAAGGGTCTCAAATAGAATCCATTTGCCACCCACTTTGCATCTCTCTCTGCTTTTTTCTCTTCTCTCTGAATCTTTCTCTCTCTCTCCCCCTTCCCCCCCGCCCCCATTCTGTCTCTGTCTTTGTCTCTATTTGTGAAACTCTTCTTGTAAAGAACATTATTGTACCTGGTTAGGAAGAAATTTTATTTTTCAATGGTATGATAATGTTCATGTATGGGTGATACCAGGAGAGAGACCATCCAGTAATAGCCAAAAAAAAAAAAAAGTGCTGTTGACTGAGGGCTGAGAGCTATTACAGCATTTGAGTATCTGTTCTGAACAATGGCAAAATTTCCTGTCTTCTTGGTTTGTGATGTGATATAATTCCAAGATGTGATGAAGCACTTTCCAAGATTTGTCAGAACTGAAACCACTACTCATTCTTGGCAATTCATGTGGGGACAAACTATATTTAGCAGAAGAAATCTAGAAAGCATTTGATAGGGATTACACATTCCTTGGTAGGAGAAAAACATAGGAACACATTGGTGCTATTAATGGTACTGGTTTCAGAAGAGAGATTTGGAAAGTTAACATAAACTCAGTATCTGAGAATGGGGATTGGAATTCTACTTCATGGCTTAACATACAGAAGTGACTGACTTTTGTTCAGGCAAATAAAAATAAAATATTTCCAAAATAAAATGAACTGATAAAAATAAATATTCTGGAGGTTAATGCACCTTATCAAGATGGTTTTAATGTAAAAAAGTATGGTGAAAAAAAAATTAACCATACCTATGTACCATGCCATATGCCATGGAGTATATAACATATAAATAGGAGAGAGAATATCAATAGAAAGGAATAATCATTAAAACAAGACAATGTATAAGAAGAGAGCCAGGAACAAAAACTATGTTCTCAGGTATCTATATATAAATCTATAAGACAGAAAAGATAAATGAGTGTAGCACCAATGCAATATTGACAGTGCCAACAGCCACTGTAAATATGCCAGCATAGTGCTCAATTGCAAAATATAACTGACTCTCCATATAGATGACAGAAGCAAAACATTTTTTCCGATACCAGAAAACCAAATCCCCAAACCAGGAAGCCGATTCCACCATAGTAGCAAAGTAAGTAAGCCAATACTGCACAGACAGTCATAGCATCCTGTGGCTAAAGCCTTTCCACAAACCAGCATTTAATCACAAGCCTGTCTCCCTTGGGTGCATCCTCTCCTCCCTCTAGTCTCTAACTGCTGTGACTCCCAGCTTCCTGTGGGCTCTGCTCCGCCCTTCAGCAAACTCCTCCCACCCCAGTTTCCATGTGATTACATTCAGCCTATTAGGGGGCAAGGAAGGTCCTCAAATTACCATTACCATTACAATGAGGAATCACGGTCCTGCAAAAAGGGTCCTGAATTTAGCATCAGTGAACCTAAACTCATCTTCTGTTCTCTCACTAACCTTGATCAAGTTGCTTAATTTCTCTAGACCTCAGTACCTTCATATATAGAATGAAAAGGTTAGACTAGATGACCTCTAAAATCTCTTCTAACAGCAAACATATAATTTCATGATTCTGATAATAAAACATAAGCTTCTTGAAGACAAAAACCATTTACCTTTGTCTTTTTATCTCTAGTACCTTTCTCACTTCCTGGCAAAAAGAAGTTGATTAATAAATACTTGGTAAGTGAATGAAGAAATACTAAACAAGATAAACTAGCGATCTTAATTCAAGGATATATATTTGACCTTAGAGGTAATTATTGAGATTTCTTAGGACAAGACTCATGATTAGTGTATGGTTTTGGAATAATACCCCTCACTCATATGGAATAAAATAGATGAAAAGGTTTGTGGATATGATATTTATCAGTATTGATATCAGTGATAATTTTATACCAAAAAGATATGTGAAGAATTACATTAACTGGAATGGGAATTTATAATGGAGAAAGGACATATGAATTATAATAAATGGAGAGTGAAACAGAAGGTATGTTGTCACAAGAGTATATTGCAGATCACATGGACAGAAAAGAATTTAAGGTCTGTCGGGATAAAAACAGTTAAAGAAATTATAGTGAAAGAGATCATATATAATATAATTATAGTACAATAGTAATAAAAAATTAATTTCCCAAGCCCCAGGTTAAGAACCTCTATTTAGTAGAAATCTATTATTTCTCTTCAGGCTATTTTCACTTAGACAACATACACTGTATTGTGTTCCTTTCTAAGTGCTTCTTACTAGGAAGTATGTTGACAAGTTGAAATTTGTCCTTAGGAGGATAACCAAGATGATGTGGGAACTGGATTCCAAGCCATTTTAGAATTAGTCAAAGGAAAGAGGATTGTTTAATCTAGAGAAGTAAAGAGAAAAATGTTTAATGGGGACAGGATATCTATATCTGTATCTATATCTATCTATCTATATCTATATCTATATACACATATATATATATAGGTAGGGGGACAGGATATATCTATATATACTTATATAGGATATATATATGAAATGAGGAGTCTAGACTAGACTACATCTAAATTCTTTTCCAGCTCTAAGTTTATGAACCTATTTGAAGTGTTGTCATGTGGAAGGAATAATTAGATTTTTTTGTGCTTGTGTTATAGAAGCTTGAGTGACCACAGTAGCTTCAATAGTTCTTGTAGCACACCCAAGTTCCCCCTACACTTTGTCCTATGGGGCAGAATGATAAACAATTAAAATTTTCAAAAAGGGAAATTTTGACCCAGGGTAGGAAGAAATTTCCACACAATTGGGAACCCTTCCCACCTTGTATGGACTACTTAAAGAGGAATTGCATTGTTTCCTTGGAGATCTTGAAACGGAAGGTAGCTGACCAGCTTATGGAGATTTTGGAAGTTTTATTAAATTTCATTCTCAATATGATTCATTGATACAATTAGCAACCAAAAACCAAATATATACATATGTGTTTATGTACATATATATACATACGTATGTACATATGTATGTGTGTGTGTGCACATCTCCCCAAAACCAAACAAAACAAAGCATCATCCTAGGCAGTTTTGAAAAGGCAGACTATCCAAAACAAGGTAGAGATTCCTGCTCATGTATGAATTGAGCTGGATGGATGACCTCTGATGTCTTTTGTAATTCTGATACACTGTGATAGGTGTATTATTAATTATATTTATAAGTAAGCCATAGTCATTCTCTTAATTGAACAATATATTATACTTGTGTCCACGGAGTTATTTCTTTTTTTGTTTGTTTGTTATCAAAGGACCAGAAGATATAATGTAATAAACCTTACTTACTTTTTTCCCTCTCTCACTGGATCATAGAAAGTAGAAATAGAAATACCGACCAGCTTAGCCAGTCTATCTGCCCGTCAGTTCAATATTGGTTTCTTAAATATACCCTTGTTACTTTGCTAATAAGTATCTGTTGTAATGCTATTTCCACCAGAGCCTTTGTTGTAAGAATTTATCAGGAGTCCTGTGAAACCTGCTTAGGAAACTGCCTCCATTCTGGGACAAAAAAAAAAAAAAAGAAAAAAAATCACTGTTTTCATTTGCTGTTCATGGATTTAGCTACTTGAAGAGAAGTACATTTTGAACTTGCTTTTGGTTACTACTTCTCTAATGTGATAGAAGGCAAGTGCCTTACAAAATATGTTTAAAGTTGAAAAAAGTTAATGAAAGGAGTACTACAGAATGCATTTTATAAGAAATGTCATTTCTGAATTGTCAAAGTGATCTTCCTGAAGTACAGGTCTCACTAACATCATACTCAGTAAAAGTCAATGGCTCCCTATTACCTCCAGGATTGAATATGAAACCCTTGGTTTGTTTTTTAAAGCCTGTAACAACCTGACCTTTCTCTATTTTCTGGTCTTCTTACATTTCATTATGTTCAAAGTTTTCAGTGATTTCTAAAACATTGACCTTCTTGCTGTTCCTCATCTAGAACACTCTATTTCCCTACTTCATGACTTTTTCATGGTCTCTCCCCCATTCCAGGAATGTTTTTACTCCTCATCTCTACCTTCTGCCTTCCCAGGCTTCTGTCAGTACTTAGCTCAAATTCAGTCTTCTGCATTAGTCCTTTACTGGTATTCCCCACTCTCTTTTCTTACTGTTCTCTGAGATTCTCTATCCTTTAAACCATATATATCTTGCCAATAGTTGTATGCAAAGGCAATATGTTGTAGAAAGAAGACTGATAGACTTGGTTTAAATCTTATCTTTGACACAAATTTACAAATTATGTAATATTTAGCAAGTCACTTAACTTCTATAAAGCCTCAATTTCCTCATCTGTAATGTGGTAATAATACCAGTAGTACCAATCTCACAGGAGTTTTGGGAAGATCCATTAAAGTAATCTATGTAAAACAATTTTCAAACCTTAAATAAAGCATTACTTAAATAATAACAAATTATTATTAAATATTAGTTTGACTACTGAATTAATTTAAATTGACTGAAAAAAATACCGAAAAATTAAATTGACTACTGAAGTCTTTAGTATTTGGAGTCACTCTCATAAAAGTAACTAAATAGTTGGAATGTTACCCATAAGAAATCATAGGAAATTGTATCATCTTTAACTTGAAAAAAGACCAATAGAAAATAAGCAGACATTATACAATGTCATTCAAAACTTTGCCATTAACTGTGAGACAGGTATTTTGGACTATTGTAATTTTAGAAATGTTTGCTGCTTTCAGATATTCTGTCTAAACAAACCGCAACCTAATCAAAGTAACACCCACAACAGGCAAAATTATTTTCTATTTTTAGTAATTAGAGCTTGGATATTAATAAGCGGTGTAATATACTAGTGTAATGTATACCAGTAATGCAAGTTTTACTGGGCTTATTAAAGAATCACAATTTGAGAGTTGGATGGAATCTTGTTTTCCATCTAGTGCAATGCTGCCCTCCCCCAAAATACAACTATACTATAACCCCCAAAGAGATCATTGGTCTTTGCCTGAAGATATTAAAGGAGGTGGCATCCTTAACCATTCAAAGAAGGCTTTTGCACTTTTTGATAGCTCTAATAAACAAGAATTATTTTTTTCTGGCATAAAGTCTAATTTTACTTCTTTTCATCTTCCATTCATTGCTCCTCTTTCTGTTTACTAGGGTCAAATAGAATTGGCCTAATCCTGCTTTCACAGATAACAGCTTTTCTGGCTTCAAATTATGATACCTGAAGGATGGAGTTTAGGAACTTCTTGTGTTTGAAATGTTTATTTTGTTTGTTTTTTTTATTTGTTTAATGAAATAGGCATTGTCCTATCTCCCTTGCCTTTTCCAAGTCTGGATTAAGAAAATACTTTGATATAGCAGCCATGATAGAAAAGCATATTCTAATTACCTAGAAATAAGTTTGTTTGTTTTTTCAATCACAGAATTTGAGAGTTGAGAGAGACGTTGGTGCCATCTAGTCCAATTCACACCTGAAAAAATTTCCCATTATTACATACCCAACAAGTAATCATCTTGTTTCTGCTTAACGTCTCTAAGGAGGAAGAATCCATCACTTCTTGGAACAACCATTAGTTTTTTGGTTAATATATTATTTATTGATATCAAGCTTAAATTTGCCTCTCTGCCCCTTTTACCTATTTCTGCCTTCTGAGACCAAAAGCATAAGGCCTCATCCCTCCTCTCCATGACAGCTCTTCAAATATTTAAATACAGCTACCATGTCTTTCGTGAGTTTTTTTTTTCCAGACTAAATATTCCCAGTTATTTTCAACCTGTTGTCCAATATCATGATCTCATATGAGGACCTTCACCTTTCTGCTTGCACTCCTGTGGGCAATCTCTAGTTTGTTATTTCCTCCTGAAAGCGTGGTGTGCAGAATTGATCTCAGTACTCAACATGTGGACAGATAGTTCACCTTCCTTGCAGCTGTACTCTTAATGTATCCCAAGATCATGTTAACTTTTGTGACTGCCACGCGACTTATTGAGTCTGAAGTCTACTAAAATCCCAAGATCTTTAACAGAAAAACAAAAACCTGTTGCCTATCCGTATGTTCCTCATATTATATTGATTAGACTATTTGCACCCAAGTGCAAGACTGTACATTTATGCTTACTGGATTTCATCTAATTAGATTCTGCCCCAATCCCCTGCCCAAGTCTGTCAAGATGTTTTTGGATCTTGACCATTATCCAGTGTAACTAGCCCTCCCAGCTTTGTGACAATTATTTTATGCACATATCACTATGCTTTTGTTCAAGTCACTGGTAAAAATGTTAAGCATATTCTTCTAATTATGAATATATCTACTATTATTGTCGATCCATATCTCTATATTATACACAAAAATAGTATGAGATAATTCATTAAAGCTTTGCTAAAATCCAGCCAAACTATATCCATAGTACTCTGATCATCTACTATTTAAGCAGTCCTGTCACAAAGGAAACAAGATTAGTTTGGCATGACCAGTTTTTGATAAATCTATGTTGGCTCTTTGTAATTGCCACTTCCATTTCTACATGTTCAACAAGCATCTCTTGAATGACCTGTTACAATATTTTCTTAGGAAATGATGTCAAATTCTCTTTCCTTTCTTTGAAAGCCAGAACCACGTTTGTCCTTCTCTAATCTTGTGATATGTCTCTTGTTTTCCATGACCTTTCAAAGATCAATGACAGTGGCTCAGTAGTCAAATTGTGGTCACTTCTTTCAGAACCCTAGGATATAGTTCATATGAATGTCTTGAATTCGTATAAGATAGCTAATTTTTTTTGAATGTCTCCTTAGTTATTCTGGGTATCAATTCCCTATTCATCTTTTTTCTTGAAGAAAGCATATTAGTACCTTAACAATATAATAGCTAGCCTTTATATAGTGCTTTATGTTTTACAAGCACTTTAAAAATATCATTTCATTTAATTCTCACAACAACCCTGGGAGGTAGGTGTTATTACTACCCCCATTTTACAGTTGAAGAAACTGAGGCAAATGGAATAGAGGTTAAGGACTTGCTCAGGGTCATACAACTTGTAACTGTTTGAAGCCAGATTTACACTCAGGCCTTTCTGACTTCTCTAGTATTCTCTCTACTATGCCACCTGTAACAGTCATGAGATTTGAAGTTCCTTTTGTATTGCTGTGCAAAGAGGTACTTAGCACGTAGTTCAGATTAAGCCTCTGTTAAAGAAACAGAAAGTATGAACTCCTGTTTCCTGTTGTTGATGTAATAGTAAGGGCCTGAACAGGGAGGGGCAATACTGTATATAAGGAAAAATGCAGAGAGGGAGAGATAGATCTTCTTGGAGTCAACTCTGGAGGCAGAAGCTACTACCAGGGAGGCTGAAGGGGAGCTGAGGAGGCTGAAGAGGAAAGCCTCCCCCAGGCTGAAGAGAATGATTTTGATTTTGAAAACATGAATGGAGTGATTTTGATTCTGGGAGCCAGCTGAGACTTCTTCTGAGTCCAAGGGCCAGCCCAAGCTGTCAGGGGACTGAGGAAGCATGACTGTGATGCTGGTACTTTGTATAAACTTGTTTGTGGCTTTGTTGGGCCTTGACTTCCCAGGAACAGAGACTGTGAAGGATTTGGGGTGGACTGGACAGTGGGAGCTTCAGCATGGAACAGATACTGCAAGGAGAGCTGGACAATGAGCTGATTGCATTAACTTGGTGCTCCTCATGAGTGGAAAATTTTGACTATTGTACTTTGTGTCCCTTGAGGAGGCAAAGCTCCCTAAGGATGATTGAATGATTAAGATTATTGAATGATTGAGTTACTAAATGATTGCTCTTTGTTGAAAACTTTGTGACTACTGTAGTGGAAACTATGTGGCCATTTTCTGTGATAAGTTGTTGTGAATGCTGTATTTTTGATTTTCTGTGATAAGTTGTAACATTGTGAATGCTGTACTTTGATTTACTGTGAATGTTTTGCTTTGATTTGTTATGGAATGGAGTGTTTACTATACGGTGTAATCAGGACCTTAAAAGCTGTTCACAGTAGCATTCTTCTGAAAAGTTGCTAGTGCTTGGCTTTACACCACTACATTGTATTCTCTGGCCAGCCCTGTAGTTCAAAGTGTACTATTGGTAATTCCATTTCCCCCCAAAGATTCTGCAAAGGGAAATTCAAAGCATAGAATATCTGACTTAAGTCATAGTATAAGTAAAAATCTTATTCACATGACTCCCTAACCTGCTTTCAACATAGGCCAGCAAATTGAACATTACTTAATAAAAGGAGGGGCAAATAGAAAGTGGCTCCATTAGAACAGTTCTGATATGTCGTGGCCATGTGATGGTATGGAAAGTGTGATGAATTTGCAGTCAGAGAAATTTAGCCTCTTATGAAAGTCATGTCACTTCTCTCCATTAATTTTCTTTATCTGTAAAATGAGAGCTGTACTGATGGACACAAACTCTTCTAGAGAACAAAGTGTGGTGCAGTGAATAAATTGATGGAAAGAATCTTTGAATCCTAACTCATACCCTTACTAGATATTTGACGCAGAGTAAATCAATTTCTTCTGTAAACCTCAGTGTCCTGATATTTAAAATGAGGGGTTAAGATTCAATTTCCTTTAAGATCCCTTCTAACTCTAAATCAGTAAGCCTTTGATCCTATAGATTATCCCCACAGTCAAAAGAACTGGCCCTGCAAACAATTTGACTAAGTCACTTATTTTTAGACTTGCCTAATAGTCATATAGGTCATGAATGTTATGGCTCAAGGACTGAGATTTATTTATGGAAGAGCTAATCAACAACCTATTCATTAAGCACCTCCAGTGTAAAGTACTGTGCTAGGTTTTGTGGAGCATCACACACACACACACACACACACACACACACACACACACACACACACACACACACAGAGCCACATCCCTGTCTTAGAAAATTATAATCTAATAGTCAGTCAATCAGCATGGATGGATTACCCATTTTTTATATGCCAGTCACTATGCTAAGTTCTAGGGATAAAAGAAAGCCAGAAATATCCCTTGTCCTCTAATAACTAGGAATGATGATTAGCAACTTTGCCAGGTCATGTTTAGCCCTACTGTATAATTTAAGACATTGGTTCTTTTGTTGTTTCTGTTGTTTGGTTTGGTATGAGAATTTTTGGAACCAAGGTCTCCTTATTTTCTTAAATCATTATTCTGGGTTAGTAAGGAAACTAACTGCTTGCAAATTGGTCTTGAATTCACTGGTGATACGACAGTGGATAGTCTTGGAAATTCAAAGCTTTAGATTCTAATCATGTCTTAACTAGTTATTAGCTGTTTGACCTTGAGTAAGTCACTTTGACTTGGCCTTAGTTCCTCCTCTATTAAATGAATATGTTGGAAATACATTATCAATAAGTTCCTTTGAAGGTGCATTCCTTTATCATACAACTTTGCTAAGGACTAAGCATCAGTATTTTTATAGGAATTTCAATAAGGCATAGGATCTTAAATTTAAAAATGTTTTCTTTTAAAATGGAACTTGAAGCAGGTCCCAAATGAATGTATTTACAAATAGCTATTTACAGTTGAGGACATTAACCCTAAATTAATCTTCTGCTGCAATATGTTTATTATGTATATTAGAAAAGTGCCTATAAGCTCTGCCCACATGGGTCAAAAACATACACATGGACAAACAAATAAACCAAAAACAAAACAAAACAAAACAATCCAGCACTCTAAGGGTCATTCAAAAGCACCTGAAAATCAACACCATTTGAAAGAATATCACTAATGATAGAGATATGAGGTTTGTTGTTCTTGTAAAGTATTAAAAAAAAAATCAAACAAACCCATTAAAAGACATTCAGTGTTTGAGAACTTGACTTTGAGTAGTTAGAACTATAATAAAACTAGCTTCCACTTATGCATGCATGGAATTTGTCTTACTTCTGTCTTTACCTTACTTCATTATCTTGGGGGTTGGAGAGAGAGAGAGAGAGAGAGAGAGAGAGAGAGACAGAGAGAGAGAGAGAGAGAGAGAGAGAGAGAGAGAGAGAGAGTGAGAGAGAGAGAGAGGGAGAAAAGGAGGGAGGGAGAGAGAGCAAGAGAAAAAGAGAGGGGGGGAAGAGAGAGAGAGACAGAGAGATTATTCTCTGTCACATCTTGAAGACTTCTAGCAAGCTCTGACTAGTCCCACCAGTCTGATTTAGATCATTTGTTTTAATGCTGATAGCTTGAACTTCTTCCCTTGAAAACTACCTATTCATAACCTTTGACTATTTGGGGAATGGTTTTTATTCTTAAACATTTAAATTAAGTCTAAATGTATCTGGGATATAAGATCTTTATTAGAGAAACTTAATGCAGATTTTTTTTCTGTTTCCTGTATTGTTTCTAATATTAACTGCATTGACTTTGTGCAAAAACTTTTAAAATTTTGTACAACCAGAATATATCCATTTCGTATTTTGTGGTCTTCTTTATCCCTTGTTTGCCCATGTACTCTTTTTAACCCCAAATATTTTATTTTGTTTATTTTTTTAAATTAACAAAAGTGTATTTTCTTTCTCTTCTTCCCTCCCCTCCCCATTGGGAAAAATTTAAGAAAAACAAAACCCTTGTTATAGTCATTGTCAAATATAATACATGCCCACATTAGCCGTCTCTCTCTCTCTCTCTCTCTCTCTTTCTCTCTTTCTCTCTCTCTCTCTCCCCTCCCGAATACATCATTCTGTACCCTAAGTCCATTAGCTCTCTTTTAGGAAGTTGATTGTATGCTTCATCATCAGTATGTCTACAGTGTGGCTATGTCAGTCCTCTACAATTGTGGTTGGTCACTGCATTATTCAAAGTTCTTAAGTCTTTCAAATTTGTTTGTCTTTACAATGTTGTTGCTTCTATATATATTGCTCTCCTAATTCTACTCACTTCATTCTTGCATCATATCCTATAATTCTTCCTAGGTTTCTCAAGAAAATATTCCTCTCAGTTTGTTTGTTTTTTTAATCACAATTATAGTTCGTTACATTCATATACTAGAATTTGTTCAACCATTCCCCAATTGATGAGCATCTTCTTAATTTTCAGTTCTTTGCTACCATTACCATTTCTTCTATAAATTTTTTTTTGTACATTGGGGTACCTTTCTTCTTTCTTTGATCTCTTTAAGGTATAGGCCTAGTAGTGCTATTGTGGAGTCAAATAGTAAGCAGTGTTTTAAGCATACTTCCAAGTTGGTTTCCAGAATGGATGCACCGGTTCACAGCTCTGTGAACAATGCATCATTGTGCCTCATTTTTCACAGTTCCTCCAATATTTATCACTTTTCTTTTTTTTTGTCAACTCTTCAAAAATCATAAGTATAAGGTTGAACCTCAGAGTTGCATTAATCTCTATTTCTTTATTTATTCGTAATTTTCTAAACAGTGATACAGTTACTTCAAAGTAAACTAATTTAAATTTGCATCACTTGTGAAGATGGTTCATAAAGCAACAGTATGGAATTCCTGTATGCAATCATATCAATAAAATACTATGCCAATTACAGAGACTGCTCTGAACCTGTTATAATTTTTAAAAATAAATTGAAGCATCATTTTTGTTTGTTTTTAACAAGTCATATTTTCATTCATCCAACTTTCAAAAAACTAGATTCTCTTCCTGTTCTCTTTCCCTCAACTAAGTTTCTAGACAGTGAATGCTAAGATGAATCTCTCTGAATTAGTTATCTATAGGAATAGTATAGAAACAATATAATTAAGTCATTCTATTTCAATGATAGCAGATCACCACTTGACAAATGTAATTATAATTACTTAAGTTAAACTTGGTGATAAATTGCACTTATGTGAAGGTTAATGTAAAACATCATTGTAAAAAAAGAAAACAAACAATCTCATCCTTAGCACAGCAACTGATTTTAATTATCACTGAATATTTATGACAAGTGGCTATAATATTGGGGTGGGGGAAACAGGAGAAGAAGGTTAGTTTACCCAGGGTTTCAGTGCCTGCATGATCTGAAAATGCTAAGGAAAGGATCTGTTGGCATTTTGCTTTTGTGACTGTCTAAAAGAAACCTAATAAATCAGAATCATTCATTGTAAAATTAAAAGTCAATATTCCTTAAGCAAAATTGTACAAATGGAACACTCAGATATCATAGTGGCATTCATAGGTTAAATGAAATGTGTTCATGACTCCTCTGCACGATTCATTCATTGCTAGGTTCCAGTATTCTGATCTTAAGCATTTTTATGTTGTGTTATTTATTTTAAGTTCTAAGAATGTGTTTAGCACATGGGCCACCTCTAATGTGCTGCTATCAAATGTACTGCACCATTAGCAAATGACTAAAGTGTCCATGTTTTTTGACTCAGAGTTGCCTTTGTTTAAGATGTACTCCAATGAGATACAATAAAGAAAGGTCCCACATACAACCAAATATTCATAACAAGATGTTTTGTAGTAGCAAAGAGATAGAAAGAGAATATTGTAGATCTCCAACAATTGTGTAATGTCTATAGAAAAATGAAGTTATTTGCTTGGATTACATGGCTAGTAAGGGTCTGAGGCTTGATTTGAAGTCAGGTCTTCCTGACACCAAGTCCAGCCTTCTACTCATTATGCCACCTAGCTGCCTCATTCTTTAATTAATTTTAACAGACTTGACTAAATTTCTAATCTAATACCAACTCAGGGAGGCAAGCCTGAACTTTGATAATGCTGAAGAAGCACAAAGGATTGAATATAGGATGGTGATGTACATTCAACATTAAAGGATCAACCTAGAAAAGTCCATAGTAGCTCATGCCACAAAGCCACAAGGTGATGTTTGTTTCTTTTTCAACCAAGACTGTCTTCCAAGTGTATAAGGATTGAAATCTTCAAACTTATGAAATGTTGAGTTACTGGTTAATTTACTGAAAAGTCCAATTTTGTGGGTAATTCACTGAGTTTGACAGCATTGTTCTAAGAGCTACGTGAAAAATGAGGGGTTTTGATTCATTGCCTTTTAAGGTCCTTGGCAATTACAACTCTGTGATCCTATAATCCTATGTTCTTCCTCTCTAAAATCATCCAATACTTCAAGTAACTGATTTTTTTTTTTTGGAAATTACAACCGCTCTGCAACTGAGTTGATGATCTTTGAGACTGGGGTGGCCAAATGATTCATCCTGTTGCAACCCATCTGGTGATGGGTTTCTGTAAATGTTGTTGGACTGCCTCTTCAACAAATACATGCATATTCCCCTTCCCCAATTCCCCTTAATTGCAATCTTTCATCTTTTCATTATTTCCTATTTGTCCTTTCTTTTTTTATATATATTTCTTTTTACATATTTATATATGTGTGTTTATATGTGTGTGTGTTTTTATATATTTGTTTGCATGTTGTCTCCCTTACTAGATTGTAAACTCCTTGAGAGTTTATCCCTCTTTTGTCTTTTGTCTCTTTTTGTATCCCCAGCATTTTGCACAGTGCTTGGCACATAGTAGGTAATTAATAAATTTTTATTGATACATTGATTGATTGACTGTGGGAAACTGAGACTAATGAGATGAGAGTTCATTGGATTTTAATAAATTTATTCCTTTAAGTTAATTTATTTAGTTTACTTCAACTTAATTTACTTCAATAAACATAAATACCTGTTCTCTATCAGGAACCATGCAAAGTCAAAACCAAAGTGTCTCTGCCCCAAGGGGCTTTTGTTCTACTGATAAGATATAATGTGCAAACAGATAAATAATTGTAAGATAATTTGAAAAGAGAGAACACTGACAAATGTTGTTGTGGGGGTAGAAATCAGTATTGCATTTAGAAATGATCCCATAGTTTAGCTTTCAAGGAAGATGAGACTCCTAAGAGGCACAGATGTTGAAAAAGTAGGAGATAGGAAGGGGTGGGGTAGATTATTCCAATGGCAGAGATTTGAGATTGGGAGAAGGAATGTCAAAGTCAAGAAAAACTAAGATCAGTTTCGTTAGAACAAAGAATTCATGAAGGGAAGTGATATGAGATTAGGTAGGAAAGGTAGTTGTTGTTTTTAATCAATTTATTTAATCAGTAAAAATTTTCTGTGTGTCCAGCACTGTACTTATTGCTACGTAGAAAAAAAAAGATATAAAGTACAGTCTGTTCCCACAGGGGGCTTGTCTTAAAATATGACCACTCAGCATAAAAAGCAGTCAATTTAGGAAACCTGAGCTCTGTTCCGACTGTAGAACTGGCTAACCACGTCACCCCTCTTTGCACTTCAGTATATCCATCTGTAAAATGAAAGCTTTGGGCAAGTTTATTTCTTGGCTCCCTTCCAGCTCTGAAATTTTGTGATTCTCTAATACTCATGTGCAAACATTTATTGTAAATATTTGTCTGCTCCCATGGCAAATCTGTTAAGACCCGAAATCGCATGGATTTTGTTAAAACTATTCCTAGCATTTTCAGCTTTATGGAACAGGATCCCTTAAGACTGAAACCATGATTCATTTTCCCTGAAGTGATTTCTTCAGAAAAAAGTATGAGTACTCAAATTTTCTTCTTTCCTTCCTTCCTAGCGGTGACTTGCCCTAGTATTGAGACCCAACTTTCAGAGCATGTTATCTGGAGACTGGTCTCTGGGTCAGTGAATGAGTATGGAGCTCAAGTCATACTGAGTTGCAGCCCTGGTTATTATTTAGATGGTCAAAGACTCATGCAATGCCAAGCTAATGGAACATGGAGTGTAGGAGATGAAAGGCCAAGTTGTAAGGGTAAGTAACAAGCTGGTTTCCCAATTTAACTATGCTTGCTAGTATATAATTTAGGGCTCATTGCTGAAAGTAAAAATCTTCTTGTTTTAAAGATAATTGGTTACTTTACCATCTTATTACTGCAAATGGAAAAGAAGTCTAATCCTTTTTACATCATTACTCTAATCATGCACAGTGTTACTTATATTGGTATGTCTTTAGATGCTTAAACAACACATACATCTACTATTTGAATGGTTGTTTTGTCAGATTAGATTACAAAATAATTTTAATGATTTTTTTTCTCTTTGTTAATAAGCATTTTCAAAATCTCAAAGAATACGATAGATTACAATAGATACAATACAACAGCAGTCAAAAGTTTTCAATGAAGCGTCAAACAAGTACATAATTCACTCATGTCTAACAGTTATGTTGTTGATAATCTTAATGTCATACTCTGACTCATTTAGAACCAATTATAATCTAGGGAGATAATATTTATGCAGAAGATATTGTTATCTCTAATAAATTCTTAAAAAGGAAGATTATATCTTTACACACAAAATTAGAAGCTCAGCCAATGACTGTGTCAGAAATAATAGTGGTAAACTAAGTATGATTTATAGATATACATATATTATGAAAATATCATTAGATCATAGCAGATAATATCTTCTACAAAAATATTACTTAGGCAGTTATTAGTCGTATATATAGCAAACATCTGAAATATAGTGAGAATAGTACAAAGTACAGAGCCAAAGGTTTAGAGTTGTTGATTCTTAAAGTGCTCTGGTACATATGTGTGAATATATGCTGGTGTCTGGATTAGATGGAGAGAGAGAGGAAAGAGGGGGAGACTTCTTAATTGTCAAATGTAGGCATTTGTGTAATAGAAAGAGGTATAGGAGGACATTAGAGGTAAAAGATTTTCCTTTTTCTCACCTTCTGCTCTATCCCTCAATCAAAATCTTTGATTTTATAGGGCTCAGGTTACTTAGGAAAATCCTATTACAAGTTAAAGAGGAATCTGGATCAATGCAACTAGCCCCATGTTATGGGAATCTGAAGATCTTCCCTGCCCCTAGACCCTTTGGTAGGCTTAAGTGACTCTGAGAAGCTTCCCTGATTTGAAAATATACTCTGCCCCCTAACAGGCTGAATGTGGTCACATGGAGCCTGTGGTGGCAGACTTGATTTTCAGGAAGGACCATACCTTATTACTTTGTGATTGAGCAGTGGGTCAAGAGGGTTGTGACAATCTCCAATGCAGGAGAAGGCTATATATACCCTGACGTGAGTTTTTGCTTGGGGGCTCACTTTGGAAAGAATTGTGTGATTTAGCTAGATGAGACTCTTGGCAGCCATTGAACTCCCAGGCTTTAAAAACCCAAATGTTGATGCTTCCCTCTCAGGTAACTAACTAGATATGGATGTAATGGTCAGATGACTGTCTGCCGTTTCTTTGTCTGCTTGTAACTTCTGCTTGTATTCTCTGAAGTTCAGGGTGTTGACTTTTCCCGCTGAACTAGGAAAATGATATATGTTTGATTGATTAAAGTAAGATTGTTAACCTATTTTGAGTTGCTTTCCTTTAGAAAAGTAGAACTAAGAACCTGTGCTAGCAGCCATCTTTGGTATGCTAGGGTGCTTGCTGATCAGATAAGGATCTGATCCTTAGAACCTACAATGGTTCTTTCTGATGCTACTACCTCATGTCAGAACTTCAGGATTAGAATCAGAATAGAAACTATTTGGTGCCAAGAGAGGTAATTATACCTTCAGAATAGGTATAATTTTCAATAATAAAATAAGAGGGAGGACATCTAGGTGGTACAATGACTAGAGTACCAGTCAGGAAATCAGGAAGCACTGAATTGAAATCTGGCCTCAGACACTTGCTAGCTGTGTGACCCTGGGCAAGTTACTTAGCCACATTTGCCTCAGTTCCTCATTTATAAAATGAGCTAGAAAAGGAAATGGGAGACCACTCCAGTATCTTTGCCAAGAAAACTACAAATGGTGTCACAAAGAGTCAGATATGACTGGAATGACTGAACAACAATAAATATCATAAGTGGATGTTTTAAAGAATGTTTTAAGGTGACAGTCATGTGTGTCCACTGATACAGAATAACAGACCCCATGCATATGTCCTCAGACTCACAACTGACTTCTTGTGTCAGTGGCAATGATGGTACCAAGTCAAACTTTTATCGCAAAGTTATACTTTATGAGAATTGATTCCCCACCCACCCATCCAGTGGCTTAAAGAGTTGACTGGAATACTGAGGAATTAAGTGATTTGTGTAACAGTTACCTAGGCTTGCAAGCTAGGTGTCATCCTCAACTCTTCACTATCCCCATCCAATCAATTGCTAAATCCTCTCATTTCTATGCTGTATTATACCTCATCCTATCTTCTAATACATCCGCTGTAGTGGTGCAGCCCTTCATCACCTCATGTCTAGGCTCTTGCAAATGTCTGCTTTTTGGTCTCCCTGCCTCAGAGGCCAGTAGAGTCTATCCTCCATTCAGGTATCAAACTGATCTTCCTAAACTATAGTTCTAACCATGACATCACCTTATTCACTAAATTCCAGTGTCTCCCTATTGCCTGCAGGAACAAATAGAAAAAAGTCTGGCATTTAAAGCCCTTCATAACTTGGCACCTTCCTACCTTTACAATCATTTTAAACTTTATATTCTTCCACATATTCTGGGATTTAGACTCTGTCCTTAACTGTTACTCCCACAATACACTTCATTTTCTGAATTTGTGCATTTTCATTGACTGTCCCCACACCTGGAAGTCCCTTCCTCCTCATTTCTACCTCCTGGCTTACCTGGCTTTCTACAAGTCTCAGCTAAAGTCTCATCTTAAGCAAGTAGTCATCCATAGTCTTCCTTAATTTTAGTGTCTTCTCTCTGAGATGATTTCCAACTTTTCCTCAGTATATCTTTATTGCATGTAGTTGTTTTCATGTTATCTTCCTGATTAGAGTATAAGCTCCTTGGGAGGAGAAATTGTTTTTTGCCTTCCTTTGTGTCCCCAATGCTTGGGAGCACATAATGGGAGCTTACTAAGTGTTTATTAACTTTACTTCTCAGTGCTCTGGTAAACATAGAAGACTAACTTGAAAAGCAGGGACTAATTGATAAAGGGTAGAGGAAGTCTCTTCACTGGTAGTTCCCTATACCAGTAAATTCACAGATCCACTATAATAATTACTATTATTGTAATTCTAGAATATGTACAGTATGAGTGAATAAGTTGATTAGTAAGCATATGATTTGCATCTGATGCACGGTTCTAAGGAACACTGACTAAATCCTGGTATTCTTATAAGTTAATAGGGTTTTCCATTTAGTAAGATCTTTAAGTTTATTTCTCCTTAAAGAAGGACCATTACCTAGACAAGCCCTACGTCAAATTGTTGAGTTGTAAAAGTTCATTTTTGATGCCTTTTCTCCTCTCTCCCCACCTCTCCTGAAATTTCTTGTTTTCCTCTTCCTCATTTTATTTCTTCTTTCTATCCTCTTCTTCCTCTCTCTTTACCTCTTCCCCATACCCTCTGTGTCTTCTTCCTCTCTCCAAATCTCCAGGTACACATATTATCTCCCCTCCTTGAACACTCCTCCAAATTTCTCTGGTGACTGTAGTGGACAGAAGTCAAAGGTTCTACCATTCTTCTAGTAACACCATTTCACAGCCTTGGAATCATCAATAACTTTTCATTCTTTCACCTTTGTCTAGTCAGTTGTCATGTATTTTTAATTTTACTTCCATGGAATCTATAACACCTGTTCCCTTCTATCTAATTACACAACCACTGACCTATTTTAGGACCTTATCACCTATCACTTGGACTATTGCAAGTAGCCTTCTATTTCTTTTTATTGTTTCAAGTATCTCCCCACTCTAATCCAACCTCCACATAACCATTACATTAATATTTCTTAAGTTCCCTACTAAAGAAGGTAGAGTTGCTCCCTAATCCCTCTAGGAAAAAAGTATAAACTTTCAAAATTTTTGCGGTACCAACGTGGTGCGCTAGAGAGAACACTAGGCTTGGAATCAGGAAGACTCATCTTCATGAGTTCAAATCTGGCCTCAGACACTTACTATCTGTGTGACCCTGGGACATGTCACTTCACCCTGTTTACCCCAGTTTCCTCATCTATAAAATGACCTGGAGAAGAAAATGGCAAATTACTCCAGTATCTTTGCCAAGAAAATCCCAAAATGGGGTCATGAAGTGTGGACATGACTAATGTGACTGATTTCTTATGTAATATATTTCTAACTATTCTTCCAAGATTTTCTATTTCTTTTACCTTTTCTTCTGACTGTACATGATTTTTTTTTTATCCCCTCTATATCTAGGCAAACTGGCTTGTTTGCTTTCCCCTCTGTCCCTGCCTTTGGAATCACCAGCTTCCTCTACTAGCTCAAGTACCACCTTCTACCAGAGGCTCTTCATGATTTTCATACTCATTATGGTTGCTTAAATTGCTTTAAATTTATTTTACAGTTATTTATTTGTATCCCTATTGTATGCCTTCAATATAATGTAAACTTCTTCAAAGCAAGGACTTTTTCAGCCTTGTTTTTGCATTTCTAGAACTTAGAACAGCACCTAACACATTCTAAATGGTTAATAAATGCTTATTTTAAACAATAGCAACATCAACAACACAAATACACAATATGCCTAGATTAAGAAGCTGATTGGTGGAAACATTACACAGGCTAGTGAGCCTAAATTCAATCCTAGCTTTGCTATTTAATACCTCTGTGATCACAGGCAAGATGCTGAATCTTTTAAAAAATTTTTTGAATGTTATATGATGTGTTTTATTTTACATTAAGATATTGACAAATTACTCCCATTTTGCAAGAGATCGATTTAGAATAAAATAGATATTAATATTAATTGTTCTTGCTCTGATATATAATATATATACACACATATATTTATATATACACATACATACACGTTTCTCCCCCTATGCCTATGAAATTAAAAAAAGAAGAAAAGAAAAAGAAAAATACTTATAACAAATATGCAGTCAAGTAAAATGAATTCCCTCACTGAGTGTATACAAAAAAAAAGTCTCATTCTGCACTCTAAATCTATCACTTCTCCTTAATGGACAGTATGTTTCATCATCAGTCCTCTGGAATGATAAATAGCAAGACCCAATCTTGATGGACTTCAGTTTCCTCGTCTATAAAATTGGATTGGAACAGATGTCCTTTAAGGGTCTTTCTAGCTCTAAATCTGTAATTGTATAATATTATACACAGATATGATCTGTGGTAGTTGAAATCTCTGTTTTAGCCTAAAATAATACCTAGCTTCCTGTCTTGAATTTCTAACTTTATAGTCCTGAGGGAGAATGTGAGTCACAGTATGATTTCTAAAAATAGAGAAAACAACCTTGAGTGCTGTGGAATTCAGAAAAATAAGAAATAAGCACACACAACTTTCTCCTTCCCCTATATGGTATTATAATTGCATGTTCTAAGCAACTCAGAAGTTACTACAGTTAATGAAATTAGATTACCCCTTGAGATAGTACATAAACAAAAATTTGTTAAAGCATAGAAAAGCAATCTTAACAGAAATGTAATTGGGAGCTACATGTGTATCAGCAAGCACCCCAGCATACCCAGGATGGCAGCTAGCACAGGTTCTTAGATCTGCTTTTCTAAAGGAAAGCAACTCAAATTGGGTTAACATCTTACTTTAATCAATCAAACACATATCATTTACCTAGTTCAGGGGGAAAAGTCAGCACCCTGAAGTTCAGAGAATACAAATACAAGTTACAAACACAAGTTACAAGCAGACAAAGAAACAGATCAGCAGACGGCTTCCAGCGTCTGACCATCACATCCATGACTATTCAGTTACCAGAGAGGGAAGCATCAACATCTGGGTTTTTCAAAGCTGGGGAGCTCAACGGCTTCCCAGAGTCTCATCTGGCCAAATCACACAACTCTTCTCAAAGTGAGCCCCAAAGCAAAACCTCAGGGCATACATACATATACATGTAGACTTCTCCTGGATCAGAGATTGTCACAACCCTCTTGACCCACTGCCCAATCACAAAGTAATAAGGTATGGGCTTTCCTGTAGAACAAGCCTCCCGCCACAGGCTCCATGTGACCACGTTCAGCCTATTAGGGGACAGAATATACTTTCAAATCTGGGAAGGTTCTCAGAGTCACTTAAGCCACTTTAACAAAGGGCCTAGAGGCAGGGAAGCTCTTCCAATTCCCATAACAACATACAAACAGAGATCATGCATGAGTATTGAATTCATTTTGATGAGGAGAAGAAGAAAGAAAATAAGTATAATTTGAAAAATATGAAGAAGAGAAGAAACAAAGATTCCTGTTTAGTTTTTTAAACAAAATTATTTTTCTTGGATGTCCTTTTCAATTATACAAGTATTTCCAAATCAGTCCTGTGATTATCATATTCCAGTTAGTTGTGTCACTAGAACATATGCATACACCACCATGTCTGTAATCCCATTATCAGCTGTTGAAAACTGATAAAAACAGCCCATTTTCACAAGCCAGCAAACTTTATTTACATCATTATAAGACATATTTGAAAAAAATAGTTACTGGGATATTTTTCTACATCAGCAATGGGGAAAAGATGCAAAAATATAATGAGCCTATTGTCAGAATATCACTAAAGGTGTTCAGACATATTTAAAGGGGAAAATGTAACAGTTTCAGTCTAATTTTTTCTCTATTGTTATTTAACACAACTTACCCTAGTACCCAAGTTTCAAAACAGCATCCAATTATCTTGAATACAGCCTACAGTTGTGCCCCCCAAAAAATCATAGTTCAAGGTGATGTTCTTGTTATGTTTGAGAAAGGGCTTAATGAAAAGTTCATAATAAATTGTATAAATCTAGATTCTATTTAAACCCACTGACATTTGGCTTTGATAAGCATTATAACATTATCACTAATATATGCAAAATAGAGTACAATAACAGTTCAATGTCCCCAGGAAGTCCCAAAGCACAGGATTTATGTCTGATCAATTTAGATAAGCTTCTCTGCTAGTCTTGGTGGAATGAAGACCTTTGGGTCTTCCAGAACCAAATTCATGAATATGGGAACCCAGTGTCCTAAAAGAAAACTTTTATTGTACTTTATCTATTTAACTGAAGTCAGCCATGGTATTATATGAATTTCTGGTGAAAGGGAGACCATTCACATAAGTATTTTAGATATAATTTGGAAATTTAAAAATGTTATTGCTTAAATCATCTCGATTGACTAAATAGACTAAAATTGCCAGAAAATGGAATAAATGTCTTCTTTAATGTGATTGAGTATAATTTTCTTAGAATAATTTGTCATTCATCAACATCATCATTGTCATTATCATCTTCAGCAGCATTATAACCACCATCATTGCCACATTATCATCTTTATCATCATCAAACATTATCATCAAATAATTAATGCCTGTTGAGTTGTACTTTGACTTGACTCTCAAGGGTCAAAATGAAATGGTTAGTATCTGCAGACAGTGACACAAAATTCCCAGGTTTGTTTTACTCAATAGGAAATGTGCAAACTACTACATTTTGCATGACATTCATAAAGATATAATTGGGGACTTATATTTTGTATCAGACCCCAGACCTGTATAATTGCAATTAAAATATTATGTGTGGCTAATTAAAATGTTAATGAGAACAACAACTGGGAAGGATTTTTTTTTAAAATATCCCCCTTCAGCATTAGGCTAAATAATTCTCCTATGCCAGCTGTCTGTAGATAATCTGAAAACATACTGCGTTTTTGATTTTACATCCTTGTCTTTTCCACATTATTGTAACTATACACAAACCATGTGATCACCAAAATTTGTAGTAAATTGTAATGTAACTGTGCCTTGAGTACTATATTTCTATTTGCCAGATATCAATAAAGATTTGATAGACCTGGGGAAGTTTCAGAGAAGGTCATTTACATACTTAAAATGACATGGGGATAGATTTTGTGAGTTAATCTGCATTTAATACAAGGTGTCTTCCTACTGTCTCTACATTGAGTTAGTCGTTCAATATTTCTGCTATGATTTGCATGGCCTATTTCCTAAATTGGGTATGGAATTTATTTGATTAGTCAGTGGTCTCCTGACAAATTCCTATCCATATTCTCTATAGATTAGTCCATTTAAAACATAAGGCAAAAAAAAGTCAGAGACCCATAAAATTATACAGTGTGTCCATAGTAACCAGTCTTAGACCCTTGCCTCCTGACCTCTCTGTATAAATCAGTGCCATGTCAATCTTCTTAATCACTCAAGCTTGAAGTATCAGAGTCAATTTTTTTCTTTGTAGTTCCTTATTTGATGCATTTTGACGCCATGGTGAAGACATCATATACCTCTTTGTTGCTTTGTAGTTGAAAGATCACTTTAAACATTTTTCAACAAAAATATTGTTTGATGCCTCCTAGCCATGCAATAATTTTGGTAGAATGCTGGCAGTAAAATGTTAGGCGTTTATTTCTGAGAGAAGTTTGAGGTCATTGAATTCACTTTGAAAGTTTCCAAAGGCTTTGCATTCCCATACTCCTGTTCTCTTCTAATTTAATTCTTAGCCCAACTCATTGTCCATTGGCATTATCTGCACAAGATGTGTATGTGTGTATGTGTGCGTGCATATTTGCATGTATTTTTTCTTTAAATTTAATCTTTTATTTTCTCCCAATTACATGTAAAAACAATTTTTAACATTCTTTTTTATTCAGATTTTGAATTCCAAATTCTCTCCTTCCTTTCCTCCCCTCCTCTCCTCATTGAGAAGGTAAGCAGTTTGACATAGGCAATACATGTGATGCATATGGATGTCAGAGTCCTAAAGGCTGTCCATCTAACTACGTGTCATAATGTTGACAATAGGAACATAGGCATAACATAATTGTTGATGTTCATTCAGTCACACTTTAAGTATTGAAAAGGTCCAATTCTTCCCCTTATACCTTTCAAATCTTCTCCTTGAGATACCTTATGAGTTGGTTTCTTCTACCCTGTATCTTCCAAACTGTATTTTTAGCTGTTGATCTCTTTAGTGCTATTTCTACTTCTTCTATATTAATACATGGAACTGTAATTAGCTAAGGATCCAACTGTGATATGTACACTATCAGTCATGTTGAAAACAAAATAGCTATAAAAATCTGTATAGATCATTTCCATTTTTCTTTTATTACCTCCTATTTTGTCCTTCAATACTCTTTAGATCACTTTGCTTAACTGAGCCAACTAAGTTTTCTTTAAAGTAGTTTTACCCTCTGCTGCTTATTTCTGTTTGATGAGGTATTGCTTCCTTCTTTGCAATGTTTTACAAATGGGTTTGCATTTTAAACTGTTGTTATTCTTGGCTACCATATTCCATATCGCCTGACCTGATGAGTGAGTCAGATATTTACAGAGATACATTTTAGGATCTTTAGGTCTCCTTGTGACAATTAATTTAAATCAGATAAATTTCTACATTAAATAATTGCATCCTATGCCCTTCCATATGTAATTGGAACCGCCATAATCCATATGTAATTTTCCATCATTAATTTGTTTCACTAGCCCAGGATGGAATTGTTCTAATCATGTTGTATTTTTGTCTCATCTTCTTTCTTTTTACATTGTTCTAATTTTAATCTTTACCAAGGAATTCAAGAAACATATCTCTGAAACAGTTAATAATTGTGATGAGACAAAATAGCAAAATGTCTGGGATGCAGCTAAAGCAGTTGAAAAGAATACATATAGGGGTGGCTAGGTGGCACAGTGAAGTTGTTTATTTTACACATAATACCTCACATTCTTGCTCTAGAGATGAAGAAAAGATTTTTTTTCTTTAATTTGGTACCTATTAAATGTAGAAAAAGGAGTCAGGAGGACCCGAGTTCAGATCCAGCCTCAGACACAACACAAAACTAGCCATGTTACCTTGGGCAAGTCATTTAACCCCAGTTGCCCCCTCCAAAAAGCAAAAAAGAAGAAAGGAAGAAAGAAAAGAATACATGTATATGGCATATATATATAT
>CM053581.1:152270033-152313858 GCA_028627135.1 Pseudochirops cupreus
TTATCAAATAAAAATGTACAAGGTAAATTTACAACAAATTCAGAAGAAATAAATGTACCGTAATATAATATCCATTATTACATAATGATGAACCTGAGAATTCTAAAGATTGGCTACAAAAAATGTAAAATACTTAAAATAACTAAGGAACAGATAAGGATGATATATAATATCATATCTGAAAAAGAAAATGAATTGCCTATAAAGGAATTACAATGAGTAGTAGGGGAGCGTGACCTGTTCTACATGGATTTATAGGAGAATGTTGTCAAACTTTTAAAAACCATTAACACCTGTATTATACAAGGGGCAGTTAGATGGCACAGTGGATAGAGTTCCATAGCTGGAGAAGGAAATGTCAAACCACTTTAGTATTTTTGCCTAGAAAATCCCAAATGAGGTCACAGAGTTGAACATGACTGAAAATAACTGACCACCAAAAATATTATATAAATTATTCTCAAATATTGAGAAGTAAATCCCTCTACCTAACTCCTTTTTATGAGACAAATATCTTTTTAAAATGTGCACTGGGGAATGATAAAGCAAAGGAGATTATAAACCAGTATAAGCCCTGATGGGGAAATCTTGAAAGAGTCATAGTGAACCCCCTTACTGGTCAAGCTCAGCATAGGGAGACAAACAGAGTAAACTGCAAACACTTAGGACAGCCAGGAACATGATCCCATAGGAAACACTATGGTGCCCAGGGAGAGGTAGTGTACCAGGGCAAGAAGATGTTTCAGCCTCATACTGGGGCACCCCCATGCCCACACTAGGGCACTGATACTGGGACAGGTTCTACCTGGCAGCTTTTTTGCGTACTGTCCACTCCCAGATTGCAGGTCAAGAGAGGACTACATTAATCCTGTTCATAAAAAATTTTTAGATTACAGGTAATCAGACTTACCTTTTTGATGATTTGAAATCATTGCTGCTTCTTGAGAACCTAAGAATTCACCTTTACTAACCCAACCCCAGCCTACAGTTAAAGCTGATGATCTCCATCTAATTTCTACCATATATATATATGTTTTTTTAGTTTTGCCAGCAATTCTTGTAAAACAAAGAATTCTTTACTAATTTCTTTTATTTTCCTGTTTATCAGACATTTGATTACTGAGTTCAATATTTCTTATTCTTGTAAGAATGACCTACCTTTCTTTGTTTTAACTAGCATCAAAGAATTTTGTTGTTTACTGATTCATAATATATTCTGAGTTTTGAAAGTGTTATATATTCCCTATTTTTACATTTTAAAAACTATTTCCTTTGGTATTCAAGGTCTTTAGTTTATGAAAATAAACATTATTGTTTTGTACAGTCCTGTGTAGTACCTTTATTGATTGATAGAGCACTAAATTATAAATTAACTTTGGTGATATTATCATTATTATTCAACTGAAAACATCCAGCAATCAGCTCTGAATATTCCTCCAGCTATTAAAATGTATTTCTCTAAGGGAAATTTTGTAAAAATATCTAAATGGATATAGAGTATATTTTGTAGACTGACTTCCAGTTTTTATTTATTTACCTGGTAGTTATTTTGAATAGGATTTCTCTTTTAGTTATTGTCTCATACATTTTATTGTACATACACAAATATATTTATGTAGTATACATTTTTATATATACTATTAACTTTGTGAGGGGTTTATAGATGGCAATTTTACTGAACTTCATGTCACAGTTTCTTTGCTAATTTCCTTGTACGTTCTTAGTGAAGCATCATGTTTTCAGCAAAGAGGGATAATTTTATTTTCTTTTTGCCTATATTTATGTTTGTAATTTGTTCCTTTCATCTTCTGTATCACTTAGTATATCTAGAACTATGTCAAAGTTTAGCATAGAAAGGAGTCATCATTGCTTTCCTCCCATATTTATTAAGAAAGCTTCTGTTGTTTCTCCACTGAATATAATACTAGCTTATGGCTTGAGAAAGATACTATTTATCGTATTTTTTAAAGCCTTCAATACTTCTACATTAGAGTTTTATAACACAGATGACTGATGTCCTATGTTGAAGTACTTTTCTGCATTGATTAAGATAATCTTCTATGTTGATCATGTGTTGTTTTTTTTAAGTGATCATAGTCATTATTTTCCTAATAAAGAGCCATTCTTGTATCCTTGGAATACATCCAACTTTCATAGTAAAAGATTTTTAGATACATTGATATAACATTTCAGCTAAGATTTTACTTAAAATTTTTAATTGATTTGTCTAATCTTATTTCTCACTTCCCCAAACATACAAACTTTCCTCAGTGATTCATTGTTTTGTATGTATCTGTTCTTTCTGCTTCTGCCCCTTACTATATACTCAATCTATAATTAACTCTTACCTATTCACTTATCTCAATTCTACACATCTTTTCAATGTTCAGGTCGAGTTCTACCCATCTTGTAAAGCCTTCCTTGAGTAAAGAAACCTTCAGAGATTGCTTCCTTTTCGAACACAGTTCAGCATTTAATTATATAATATCTTCTATAATTCACTATTTTTATTATGTCTTTCACTATTTAAATTCCTGTTTTATTATTTCTCCAATTAAATCATTCATTTTTTTAAAGTCAGGTATTTTAAAATTCATGCAGTTATTCTTGAGAGCCATTCATAGTACTTAGTCATAATCAAGCAAACATTTCTTTATTAATCATTAATGGGGTGATTATATTTTGTTTTTATATTTTTACGCTATGACCAAAGTATAATAAATTCCATTGACTTGTATGTACCTGCTGGGCCTGGATATTGAGAAAGATTTCTGCTACATCTCTTTGCTTCTTTGGAAGAGAAACATTTGTACTTGACAGTGCACCAAAGACAGAAAATGAAAAACTTTAAAAAAATTATATCTCTTCTTTCTTGAAATACATGCTAATCAGTTTTTTATAAAATAACAAAGAACACCAGGCCCAGGCTTGTTTACCCAATCCTAGTGTTCTAGAATGAGAGAATTTGTCAAAGCTTAGGATAAAGTAAAGGAACTGCTAATTCATACTGTAGTCATAAAATTTATGAAACTCAGCCCCAAAAGTAGAATATGTCAAATTAAAAAAAATTAAAGGTAGGAAAAATTCCAAACTATGAATCAACTAACCTAAGTTCTTTTCTAATATAATTGCCATATGAACATTGACAAATTAATTAAGGACTTCAGTTGATCTGCAAAATAGGGATGATATATGCTCTACCTAACACTTGGTACTTTTTGGGGGTTCAAATTATATAACTTCTATGAGAATGATTTAGTTCTGTAATATGTGATAGAAAAGGAAAGGTATAAATGTGTGTATGTGCATGCATTGAAAAAAAAATGCAGGTAAACATATGAATTACTTATAATTTAAAAAGTATTAGTTAAATATCTACTCTAGAATATGAAGAACACTCTACTAGGAACTGGAAATTCAAAGATAAAGACTAAGTCCTTACTTTCTAGAAATTGACATTTTTCTGGAGGAAAATTACATGTACACAGATAAATAAAAAATATGCAGGATGTCCCCAAAGTCTCAGTGCAGCTTTTGGCACTTTAATAAATTTAATCCTTGAAACTACACCAAAATTTTGAGGATATCATGTATATAAATATGTGTGTTTATGAACACACACACATATACACACAACACACAAACACATACAGTGTTTATTTTTGGGAGCAACAGAGTGGCGTTAGTATTAGAGAATTACAATTGTTATTGAGTGAATATAGAAACAAAAGGCAATATATCTCTTACAGTTTGATGTCATGCATCAGTTTATAAAAATAAACCCTATTCTCCTAAAACAATTCTTTATTGCTATTGTTTTATTCAGAATATTAGACTGGATAGACCACTGATCTGGCTAAATATGACATTCATTATCTTTGGTTCTTGAATCAAAATAACTTGGGAAACAATTAATATGAATATAAGAATTTTGTGAAGGTGACCATATATCCATACAGGGTATTTTTTTTCTTCCTTTAGTTATCTCATGTGGAAGTCTGTCTTTTCCACCGAATGGTAACAAGATTGGAACATTAACTATATATGGAGCAACAGCCATATTTACTTGCAACACAGGATACACTCTTGTTGGTTCACATGTCAGAGAATGCTTAGCAAATGGACTTTGGAGTGGTACAGAAACTCGATGTCTAGGTAAGTGAATTCAAGGATTTCTGTTTTTCTGTTTTTCAGATTAAATTTGAAAACAGATCATGAACAAATTGAAAACATCAATCATTAACACTATCATTCTAAAAGTCCACCTCCTACAATACACCTAGATATCTACTTTCTACATTTGTTATGCCCCAGTTCATAATATGATTTCACCTTTGAGCTTTTAAATAAAAAAATTATTTGAGCAATAAATCAAGGTCATATCATTTTCTGAGTGATTTAAAGGACCATTTTTTTTCTGTTGCTGAAGCAATACACTAGAAACTCCATGATGATAGTAACAAATATAATCATTTGTTTTCTTTTGCTGTTTTGCCTATCATCTTTTCTCTATTTTTCATATGTAAGATAAATGGAAAATTAGTTCATCAAATTGAAACAATAGAAATATAGGTATTTGCAGTTGGATGAGAAAATAATTGTTTTTTCTCAACTCTCTTAACTTTAGAGATGTGGCAATTGTTTCAGAGTGGGCAAGTTATTTGATCTAACTTCCATAGCTACCAAGTAGTCTATCTGGCATTGAACCTAGGTCTTCTAATCTTAGGCCCAGGTATTAGTTGGACTTAAGGATCTTCCTAAATCTGAGATTCTGTAATAAATGCCCTTTAGATTTCTATATTTGTTATGTGTGTACTATATTGATATAAATCACATATGACTTTATCAGTTAATATGAGTTAAGAAGTGACAGAACCAATATATGATCTCTGATCCTCTGACTACAATTTCAGAGGATATTTTTGTTGTTTTCCACCATGCAAAAGAGTACACAGCTTGAAATTAATGTTCTGCATTTAAAATCTGTATTCCATGTGATGAAATCCTCAATCTCACTTTTGGTATTATTTGTACTGTTTCAGCATTTGGCAATATTATTTGCTCTTATCTATTTAATCTGTAGTCTTCAAGATGCTATGGTATTTTCCCTCAAAAGTATATTTTGTTCCTTATTAGACTTTTTGTTTTGATAGTATTTGAGGTAAAATTGCATTTGCAGTACTATAATGACCTATTGGATAATGAATCCTTTTGGAAGTATCATATCACTAAGACATTGCTATATCAGAAATGGTAAGTGGAATGGTTCCGAATAATTTGGTTCCAAGATGATATTTCTCTGTTCTTCTTGTAGAAAATATAAGTGGAGAGTGTTTCTCCTACTTAGTGATCTAATGAAAATTTTAATAATCATAAAAAATAAGGAAAATGATAAAGATGAGGTCTTCTTGTGGCAAAAGTATATTTGATTCTACATGACCCTTGCAATCTTGTGTTCAACATAAAATACAGTTATGACAGCCAGAGTAGTCCCAGCAACCTCATATAGCACCTTGTTATGAATGTCTTTAGAGACCTTATCATGGTATGTTATCCTTATCACTGCTAGTGTCCTATTTTCCTGTTACACTGGGATGCTATTTCTAATTCTCTAGAGAGACAGCATGGAGAGATGGCTACAGTGCTTGACTTAGAGCTAGAACTCCTAGATTTAAGTTCCAATTCTCTCCCTTATTATCTGTATAAGAATAGGTAAATTACTTATTCTCCATAAGCCTTTGTAAAGCCAATCATGAGCAGTTCTCCTGAGGACTGCAGCTGTGAATAACTTTAAGGGTCTAATCACATAGTATAAAGAACTCTCTATTTATTCAGCAATAAACTAAAACATAACATTAAAAAAACTAAAGCATAATATTCATGACAACATCACATAACAATTTATTAACTAAGGTGGCCACATAGTCTTAAACAAACATATCATTCAGTATATCTTACAGTCCTCTTTAAGGAGTAGCAGAAAATACAAACACTATCTACCCCTAGGTCACAGTAAGTTACAATCTCCTCAGTCAATACGGAGTATCCAAAATAAAGTCCTCTTTCATTTTGTCTCGAGGCTGGCATCCAAACTCCACAGCTCCTTCTCCATGGAATAAATGCTTCTAACTCTTGTCTGGATTCACAAGAAAGCACCTTTCTCCTCCTGTTCCATATCTCACCCCATGGGGATTGCTCCACTCCAAGCTCTTTGCAGTTTCTGTTTCTAGGAAAACAAAGCTTTACAGGTCTACAACAATATTTACACACATTATCAGCCCTATCATCTCAATTCACTTTCTGTCTGAGAAACTAATATAGAACAACAGACAGGGCTTCTGTCTGAGAAATCAACACAGAACAACAAACAGGGCTTCTGTCTGAGAAAATTACACAGATCAACAGCAGATCTCCAATATCACAAACATTCTCTCTCTGTTCTGTCTGCTCCCAGCTCTGCTAGTGCTCTTATCTGCTCCTTCCTGTTCCACCCTTTTGGCAAGCTCCTCCCACCATGGGCTCCCATGTGATTACATTTGACCTATTAAGGAGCAGGGGGGGATCTTTAAACTCCCTTAGGCCTATTAAGGCCAATACAGTGTATACTGTTTCCAATAAATGACTCTTGATGCAATCAAAGGCTAGGCTCAAAGGTACTTGATTAGCCAAAACTCAATCCAGAGAAACAGAAAAAAAAATCCCATTTTCCTTGCCATTGCAGAACTTTAGTTGTGGTTATTATTGTTGTTATTGTGTTGTTGTTTTTAATCTGTAAAATGGGAATGTAAGATGGTACCTGTAATACTTGTTTATAAAACTAATGTAGAGAAAACTTTTAATAAACCTTAAGACACTGTAACAACATGAGTGATTTATTCTTTTCTTAAATTATAGCTCCCCTAGCAAAAAGCAGAGTGTTCTGCACACAATAGATTTCTAAATAATGACTAGTAAATGAGTGAATGAACTGCTTAGAAATGCGGAGTTTATATCATCATTAAAAAAATTACAATGGAGAATTGCAGTGATTTGTTTTTTCCATATCTTTGTATGGATCTTTCCAAATTGCTAAATGGACCAAGATGTCATTTATTTATTCATTCAACAAATATTATTTGAGTTCCTACTATAGTTAAAGTATGATGATAGGGGACCTCTCTGCTATTCTTCAAAGGACAGTCTGTTGCTCAGCTTTTGGCATTTTCACTGACTGTCTCCTATGCCTGGAATTCTCTCCCTTTTCATCTCTATCTTGTGGCTTCCCTGGCTTCCTTTAGGTCCTACTTAATCCCATATTCTACAGGAAACCTTTCTTGATGCGGCTTAATTCTAGAGCTATCCCTCTGTTATTACTGGGTTTTGTTGTTGTTGTTGTTTAGTCATTTCAGCCATGTCCAAGTCTTTGTGACATCATTTAAGGTTTTCTTGGCAAATGTACTAGAATGGTTTGCCATTTCCTCTTCCAGCTCATTTTACAGATGAGGAACTAAAGTAAACAGGGTTAAGTGACCTCACCAGGGTTACCCAGCTAATAAGTGTTTGAGACTGGTTTTGAACTCAGGAAGATGAGTCTTCCTCATTCCAAACCCAGTATTGTATCCATTGTGCCATCTAATTGCGCCTGTTTCTAGTTTACCCTGCATATAGCTTTTTTGTACATAATTGCTTGCATATTTTCTCCTCCATTTGACTATAAACTTCTTGAGAGCAAGTGCTATCTTTTTTTTCCCACTTTCGTTGTATTCACATTCTCCCCCCCCCCCTCCACGCTGCCCCCCATCCCCAGCTCATTGTAAGTGCTTAATACATGTTTTTGACTATCAAGGATGCAAAGATTTATAAAATGTTGTCCTTCTTCTCTAGGACTTTAGAGTCTTGTCAAGGTGACAAGACACATGCATAATTTAATATAAAATAAGTTGTGCAGTTCTTTTTGGACAGGGCTATGAAACAAATAGATGACATTGCCTTATAATACCTAGATTTCACCAAATCATCTGACAAAGTATCTCATATTGTCTTTGTGAATGAAAAAAGGAAGGCTAGATGATACTAAAATTCTGTGAATCTGGAACTTTTTGAATGGATAAATCTAAAGGATCATGCTGATTTTAGAGGGTTGTCTCTAGTGGAACATTTTGAGACTGTCTTTGGTTCTGTACTATTCAACATTTTTACCAATTGCTTGATTGTATTTTGTGGAAAATGCAAAACTAGAAAGTATGACTAACACACTTGAATAACAGAATTAGGATCCAAAAAAAATCAATAGTCTAGAAAATTGAACTACATATAATTAGATACAATGTAATAAGAATGTTTGTTTTAAAATTTTTCAATTAAAAACATCTATTTTTTTTCTCCCTCACAATACCTCACCTAATTGGGGGGAAAAGAATGTCAAAACACTAGTACAAATATAGATAGTAGTAGTAGTAGTAATAATAATAATGATAATATTCACACACTGTACCTATCCAAGAAACATGTCTCATTGGACGCCCTTTAGTCCATCACTTCTCTGTGGCTACCATGCTTCATTACTGGTCTCCTAGAATTATAGTTGGCCATTACAGTGATTAGCCTAATGGAAATTAATTTATATTTAGGTAAATATGTTTCATGTAAGTTAAAAAAAAACCATCACGTGTACAAAATATGGAAAAATGTTTCTAGATATTTCTAGTAATTAATGTAAAAGAGATCCTAGGATTTATTGAATTATTGGTTCTCTTTGAATCAACATTATGCCAAGCCAAGCAGGAAACATAATTCAAGCATTATCCAGAACAAGGAAGGTTTGCAATTCTCTTGTATTCCACCACAATTAGACCACATTGGAATGTCGTCTTCAATATTGGATCTCATCTTTTGGCATGCATATTGATTACCTGAATGCATTCAAAGAAAAGCAACTGGGATGGTGGGACTTATGATCTTGCCACAAGAGAATGAGACTTGGGGATGTTTAGCTTAGAGAATAGAAGACTTAAGGAAAGGACGTGATTTCAAGTCATGTCATATGGAAGAGGGATTATTCCTGTTCTACTTGACCCCAGAGGACTAGGTTAGAGTAATGAGTGGACCTTTTAATTTATAGAGATTCAGATTTAGGCTCAGTATAAGCAAAATTGGGCAAATCTTTCCACTGCACCACAACGTCCTCTTGTAGATTTTATTAGCAGTGCTAAATTTGAAAAGAGAATTTTAACTTTGGTTTGAATATGATTAATAGCAGGAAGCAGTAACTTCAATCAGCACAGATCCTATAGTTGCATAATGTTGAGGTGTAGGATACTTGTTTTGCCCTATAGAACATGCTTTGCCACTTATGATAACCATTGTCACTGAAGACTAAAGGTATATAGGCCTAACTCATTCCTCCATGCAAATTGGGTTGACTTTTACTTCAAAAATCTTAAAATGTTCCTTGATTGTCTTAGAAAACTAAAAGCTCAAGCTACTGACATAACTTTCTGGTCATCTGAATGCATGTTTCCCAGAGCTCCTGAAACTCTTTAAAGCTTGGCTTGTGGAAAACAATAGGTGACACATACGAGGGATTTTTGCTCAACTGAATCAACTGTCCTCAATGCATGTCCTTTTTGAATATTCTTGTGCTATGGCTAAATAAATCTACTTTTGTTAACTGTGACCTGTGAATATCACTTTTTTCCCCTCAATATAACTACTGGGAGACTGTCTTAAGTTAGGCATGACTCAGAACAGAGTTTATACATTAGCCAATGTCATGACAAACTTCAAATGATATGAAAATATCATTCAGTTAAATGGTAATAGCTGTATACAACAGCATATTTCAAAGTAAATTACTTCATTTTCTATGCATTAAAGCAGCTGTATGAATCATTGTTTGGATTTCTGCACAAGCAAGATCTATGATGACATATGCACATGTTTATGAAGCAACAGGCCCAAAGTTTCACACTAATAAGAGCCTGAGCTAGGATTCAAACCCATGTTTTCTGACTCCAAGTTCAGAGCTCCTTCCTTACTGATTTGCTGTCCCTTTATTTTATTGATGCTTTCATATTGAACCTGAAGGTCTTTTGGCTCAAACACTGGCCATTCTTTCCCAAATTTTTCATTCTCAAAAGGGATTCTTGGCAAGAAAGTGAGAGACTTCCCATGATAGCAGTTTCCATCAACACCTCACCAGACTAAACACCTCCTCATGCTCCATTAATATATAAAAGTTATGTATGCACATATTTAGAAGTGACGGTCCAAAGGCTTTTAGTGGTACTGCTGAAATTAGAACTCAGGTCTCTTGGTTCCTACTCTAGGGGTTATTTGCATTATTCCTTACAGGCTCTTAAACTCTTTCTGGGTTGTCACTTTTTTTTTCCTTTGATGGAAGGGAGAATATAGTCATGAATCCCCCTTAAAAGATGGAATCATTTGGCTTTTGTTGTCACATATTTGGCAGCTAACATCAGCCCCTATGATTGTCGATTACTACCAGGAAGTAGCAAAACTCTATCATGGCATTGTGAAAGAGATCAAACTTTTAAACATTAGTGTTCCCCTGAAATATTCTCAAAAAGAGTTGTACATTCCATCTTAATATATATGTTATAGGTGTAGTTATTTGGGTGTAGATATAATCATTTGTGTTTAAACCAACAGTCTTTTTAGTGATTTGTGTTGTGCAAACATGAAGCTAAGACATCTGGAATTTTGTTCCTAGTTATTAGCAAGCAGGTAGAATCTTTAAATTGTCTATGGAGTTTTAATGTGCCATATGACCCCTGTCTTGGCCTGAGGACAGTGTTGTTGCTTAAAAAAAACCACTCTATTTCTGATTTCCCTGCTAGCACAACATGTTTACAACTTCTGTTATTCTATTCCCAGTGATAAATACTGAAAATTATACAACAAAAAAGAAGCCAAATATTTGCTTTATAGATTTTTTTTTAAAAAAATGCAATTCTATTGAGATAAATAAATATTCTGAATGCAAAGTAGATACAATGAAAATGTGGCTTAAACCAGGCAGCTTCATACCTCCAAGAAAGAAATATCATCAAATATTGGTACGAAGCACTTTAGACTTAGCTCTGTTATTTTACCTGTGTGAAACTGGGCAATTCATGTCACCTATGTGGGATTCAGTTTTCCCATATGAAAAATCAATCCTTTGAACCAAACGACCAACTCCTTTTTTTCTGCCCAAGGCTAGCCCATTCTTCTGTTCTCCCAGTCTCCTAACGTTGGCATTATCTTTGACTTTTCACCCTCCCTCATTTTACTTAGGGCTAACTAGATGCCGTAGTGGATAGAGCACCAGTCCTGGAGTCTGGAAGACTCAAGTTAAAATTTGGACTCAGACACTTATTAACTGTGTGACCTGGGGCAAGTCCCTTAACCCTGTTTGCCCCAGTTTCTCCATCTATAAAATGAGCTGAAGAAGGAAATGACAAACCCTTTTGCCAAGAAAACCCCAAATGGGGTCAGGGTCATAAAGAGTCACTTAGCACTGGAAAGTGACTAAACAACAACAAAAATTTCACTACTATTTACCAAATCTTGACCTTTCTACCTTTTTAACTAGCTCCTTTTTCTCTACTCATACAGCTATTACTGATTCAGAATCTTGTCAGTTCTTGTCTAGATGATTGTAGCAGCTTCCTAATTAGTCTCCTTTTTGAATAAGTTCACTACTCCAATACATCCGATGCACTGCTGCTAAAGTAGTTTACCTTAATCTAAGATATGACCATGTAATTCCCATACTCAGTTGAATCCAATGACTTCCTATTTCCTTTTCCCTTCTCACTTCTTTGTTCTTTTTCACTGGTCATCCTACATGCCTGGAATATATTTCCTCTTTACCTTTACCTTAGTCTTCTTTCTTTAAGACATAGCATAATAACTGTCTTTTGGGTGAAATCTTTCTTGATCCCTCTTCAGTTGCTAGTGTCCTTCCTCAATGCTCTTTTATGTAACTCTTTATTCGTGGATCTATTTATGTATTTATTCATTTTATTATTATTATTTTTACATGTATATTGTATTTTATGTTATGTATATTTATATACAGAGTCCTCATAGTGTTAGTGTAGCTTTAAGCTTGAATAATGTAATGGAAAAAAACCACACAAAGACTGTTGGGAAAGACTGTTTATTCTTGACTTTCCCATAAGACTATAAACTCCAGGTGAGGAGGATTTTTTTTCCCATTCTTTTTTAGTTTGTATCACCAGGGTATAGTACTGGAGCCTAAAATGTAGTAGTCACTTAATAAATATTTGTCATTTGACTGATTCAATGATCATTTTGTGACATCAAATTCACTTATGTCCTGTGTCATTTTCACTATTTGCATCATGTGGACCAAGTCCCGAATCTCTTTAGTATCACAGAGATAACCAGTGACATACACATAACCCATGTTTTATGACTGAATTATAATCATAATATACAAAGCTGATGCTTTCTTTATAAAGAGAAAGTTATCTCAAGAGAGAAATGATCTCTAATCTTTTTATTTCTTTTTCTTTTTTTTAAAATTTTATCCACAAGATTTTGTTACAAATTTTCTCCCCGTTTTTCCCCTAACTCCCACCTCAAGATAGCGAGCCTACTGAATACCCTTTCCCCCAATCTGTCCTCTCTTATACCCCCTCTGAATTCCCCCCTTACTTTCTTGTAGGGCAAGATGGATTTCTGTACCCCAGTGCCTGTGTATCATTTCCCAGTTGCATGTAAAAAACATTTTTTTAACATTTGTTTTTAAAACTTTGATTTACAGATTATTTTCCTTATTCCCTCCTCACCCACCCCCACTGGAAAGATAAGCAATTCAATATAGATTTTACATATGTAGTTTTGCACAACGTTTCCATAGTAGTTATATTGTGAAAGACTAACTATATTTCCCTCCATCCTATCCTGCCCACCACTTATTCTATTTTCTACATTGACCCTGTAGTTTTTCCAAAGTGTGTGCTTCTAACTACCCTCTCCCGCAATTTGCCCTTCCTGCTATCATCCCCACTCTTGTCCCCTTCCCCCCTACTTTCCTGTAGGGTAGGATACCCAAATGAGTGTGTATATTCCCTCCTTAAGCCAAATTCCATGAGAGTAAGGTTGACCCATTGCCTTTCACCTTCCTGCTCTTCCCCTCCATTATAACAATTTTTTCTTGCCTCTTTTATAGGAGATAATTTACCCTATTATATCACTTCCTTTCTCCTTCTCTCATTATATTCCTCTCTCACCTCTTAATTTTATTTTTTAGATATCATCCATTCCTATTCAACTGATCCTATGCCCTCTATCTATGTATACATGTACACACATATGTGTGTATACATACACACACACACACACATATTCCCTTCAACTATTCTTATAATGAGAAATGTCTCATGAGTCACAATGGTTATTTTTCCATATAGGAATATAAATAGTTCAACTTTAGTAAGTTCCTTATGATTTCTTTTTCTTGTTTACCTTCTCATGCTTCTCTTGCTTCTTGTATTTGAAAGTCAAATGTTCTGTTCAGCTCTGATTTTTTCATCAAGAATACTTGAAAGTCTCTATTTCACTGAATATTCATATTTTTCCCTGAAGCATTATGCTCAGTTTTGCTGGGTAGGTGATTCTTGGTTTTAATCCTAGTTCCTTTGACTTCCAAGATATCATATTCCAAACCCTTTGATCCCTTAGTGTAGAAGCTGTGTTATCCTGATTGTGTTTTCACAATACTCAAACTGTTTCTTCCTGATAGCTCGTGATATTTTCTCTTTGACTTGGGAACTCTGGAATTTGGCTATGCTATTGCTAGGAGTTTTCTTTTTGGGATCATTTTAAAGAGCTAATCAGTGAATTCTTTCAGTTTCTCTTTTGCCTTCTGGTTCTAGAATATCAGGGCAGTTTTCCTCAAGAATGTCTGGAAGGATGATGTCTAGAGTCTCTTTTTGATCATGACTTTCAGGTAGTCCAGTAATTTTTAAATTATCTCTCCTGGATCTATTTTCCAGTTCAATGGTTTTTCCAATGAAATATTTCACATTGTCTTCTATTTTTCATTTGTTTGGATCTGTTTTATAGTATATTGATTTCTCATAAAGTCATTAGCTTCCATTTGCTCCAGTCTATTTTTGAAGGGATTATTCTCTTCAGTGAGTTTTTGAATTTCCTGTTCCATCTGGGCAAAACAGCTTTTTAAGGCATTCTTCTCCTTATTGGCTTTTTGGGCCTCTTTTGTCATTTGAGTTAGTCTATTTTTAAGGTGTTATTTTCTTCAGTATTTTCATGTTATTTCTCCTTTAACATGCTGTTGACTTGCTTTTCATGATTTTCTTCCATCATTCTCATTTCACTTCCCAGTTTTTCCTCCACTTCTCTTACTTGATTTTCAAAATCCTTCTTGAGCTCCTCCACGGCCTGTGACCAGTTCATATTTTTCTTGGAAGCTTTTGATGCAGGAGTTTTGACTTTGTTGACTTTTTCTGGTTCTGTGTTTTGATCCTTTTTGTCCTCCAAAAAATATTCTGTGGTCTGATTGTGCTTCTTCTGCTTGCTCATCTTGCCAGCCAATTACTTGACTTTTGAGTCTTTGCCACAGTAGAACTATGCTTCCAGAGTGGAGAGAACTTTGTCCCAAATCACTGGGGTTTTTCCAAATGTTTTCAGAGCTACGAGGAGAGTGCCCTCTCTAAAGACACCCCAAGATCTGGCTCACTGTCCACATACCCCAGGACCACCACCCAAGACTGTGACCCAGATTCAAGCATGTCAAAGCAAGAGCAATTACCCTCACATAATGGTTGCTTGGTCTCCCTATGATCTGCAGACCAGGAGCTCAGGAGGCAGCCACACAGCAGCAGCTGCAGCTACCAAACCTCTGCTACCTCTCACCTGGGAGCATGGGCCAGACTGTGCTCTTCAGTCACCCAGTTCCAACAGAGTTCCCTACTGACCTTTTACTTTCTCTTTGGAGTTTATGGATGGAGAAGTCTGGAAACTACCACAGCTGCCAACATTTCACTCTCCTGAATCCTTCTCTGCCTTGTCTGTACCACTGGTCAGGCCACCCCAGGTCTGGGACCATGTGACTCATATGGGACTGCACTTGGCTCCCATCTTTGTGTGATAGACCCTTCCTGTCGGCCTGCCAGGTTGCCTTCAACAGGAGATTTGTTTCTGTCACTTTGTGGGTTCTATAGCTCTAAAATTTGTTTAGACTAATATTTTACAGGGTTTGGGGGTGTTTAGAGTGTGAGCTTACATAAATTCCTGCTTTTACTCCACCATCTTGTTTCCACTGCCCCCCCCACCTCTAATCATAAGACTTAAATTATTTAAGTATGCATTTATTCATTTGTTTATCCATACATTGAACATTCATTTAAAGATTTCTATATGAAAGAAACAACACATCAGAACATGATGAATCAATTTAAAAACTTATTATTGAGTACATCCTTATTATAAGATCAAGTCTTATGTAAAGCACTCTGGATACAAAGAAAGCTTAAAAACAATTACTGACCTCAATGGCCTCGTATTTTAATGGCAAAAAAATAGATATGTACAAGATATATTCAGAATAAATGTCATGTAATCTGACAGTGTAAAGTATTAGCAACTTGAAAACCATGAAGGACACATTCCAGAAGGTGGGATTTGAACTTGAAAGAAACCAGAGAAACTGAGGCAGAGGTAAAGAGAGATAACAAGGGGGCCAGTTATTGAGTGTCTTGGTGAATAGTATAATAGAGCTGGAAAGATAGGAAGGAACCAGGTTATGAAGAGATATAATATCAGAGAGAGGGCATAATGTAAAAAAATTCTTGAGTGGGCCAGTTGAGGCAGGGATCACTCAAAGGCTTCGAGAAGGGTAAGATAGCACTCCCTGGGGAATCATGAAAGATATATCATGGGACTAACATAATTAACATATGTCAACCAGGTGTTAGGTTCATACAAATTTAATTTGATTCAATAAATATTTATTAAATTTGGACTGTGGTCCTATGGATTCTTTGTCTTTAGTAAGATAAATATGACCAGAACCCTGATTTAAAGGAATTTATAGTATAACAGTGAGGAAAAGACTAAATTTCTTCCCAAATCTTTGGGATAAATCCAGAGGATTCACTGTTTAGAAAATACTTTGGGGCATATATTGGCTATATTATTATAGGCAAATAACTTTATCTCTTTCATTCTTAGTTTCCTCATTGGTAAATTTGGAATAATAATATTGATGCTGCCTATTTCACATGGTTAATATGAGGAATATTTCAGAAGCCTTAAACCACTATGTAATAAGTTATAAATCAATTAACAAGAATTTATTAAACAACTGCTATATGCTAAGTGCTGTTTTAGGCACAGGGGTTTCAAATACATTAAAGGAAATAATCCTTTTTTAAAAAGTAGCTTATGTTCTAATAGACAAAATAGACAAAAAGTACATATGTATGTATATGCAGAATAAATATAAAGAGAATAAATAGTAAATAAATACCGAAGCATTTAAATACAAAATAGTTTGGGAAGGAGGGTGAATAGGTGAAGAGATCAAGAAAAAAGGTGAAGGTGGTTCATCAGCAGTGTTTTAAGGGAAAGGGATTATGGAAGAAATCAGGGAGAGAGTACATTTCCAGGCATAGAATGGCCATTGCAGAGGTTTAGAAACTAGCCATGGAGTGTAGTGTGTGAGGAACAAGTAAGCAGAATTAGTCAATAAACATGTATTGTGTCAGCTATGTGCTAGGGCCCAGGGGTGGGGAACAGTATGTTCTGTAAAGTTTGAATTCAGTCAAAGGGCCCCATTTGAGGACCTAGAGGGCCACATGTGGCCTTGAGGCTGCAGCTTCCCCAACCCTCTAGGTACTAGGATACAAAGAAAGTCATAAGGCAATCTAATGGGGAAAAACAACACATAAAAAGAGCTGAAGGGGGAGCAGTGAAGGTGATGAAGTCTTACAACCATGGTAGGAAATGATCTGAGGAGATGAGACTTTCAGAGTTGATTTCATATTGCATAACAATGAATTTCTGGAGATCATGAAGTCCAGGAAAGTAGCCAGTTAGAAAATGAAATGAATTCCCTGTTCATCGGCCTGGAATACTGGAGTATCTGGGAGAACTACTCCAATGTCTGCTCTTTCCAGTCAGAGGGAGGGAGAGGACAAGGGATGCTGAAAAAGTATGAATTTCAGAGTTGATTTCATCTTATGAAATGAAGAGTTTCTAGAGATGATGAGGTCCAGGAAAGGAGTCAGATGGAGAGAAGTCTAGTTTGGTTAATGCCAGGAGAGTAATGTATATGATTAGATGCAGGGAAGGCAGGGGGGAGAGAGAGAGAGAGAGAGACAGAGAGAAAGAACAGGTTGAGGCAAAGTTGTAAAGGTCTTTAAAACTTAAACCAAAGCCGATTAGGGAGCCACCAGAGTTTACTGAGGTGGAGAAATCTATGCTTTAGAAAAATCACTTTGTTAGCAGTGTGAATTGTAGTGTGGAAAGACTAGAGGCAAGGGAGACCAATTAGGAATCTATTGTGATAGTCCAGTCCAGAGTTGGGGAGGACTTTAATGTTGAACTTGTATGAATAGAGAGATGAGCTGAATTAAGAGAGATATTGTGGAAGTAAAATGGAAAGAGTTGGCAGTTGATTCATTATGTAAGGAGAAGGAAAGTTCGAGTCAGAAATAGCCCTGAAGTTGCAAACCTGGGAGATTGGAAGAATGGTGGTGCCTTTGACAGAAAGAAGGGAGTTTGGAAGAAGAGTAGATGATTATTATTAATCAAGGAGGAAGCAATCACTGTCCCCTGCAGGACTCAGAAAATTTTGTGGCGGAAGAAGTACATGAATTTGTTCTTGAGGGAAGGAATGGACCTTTAACAGGTGTTAGGGACTATATTCCAGTCATGCATAATAAAAATGAGCAAAGATACAGAGGTCAGAGAGAGAAAGATGAAAACAGAGAACAGTAAGTAGTCGAGTTTAACAGAAGCAGAGTACCTTAAAAGATCAGTGAGATAAGGCTGGAAAGGTTGACTGAAATAGGATTATAGAGGTCATTAAATGCTAGAACTAGTAATTTACATTTTATATCTTATTTTGTTGGCAGTAACAATATCTAATGTAATTATGCTCCACCATAAAGCACTTAAAATAAATGCATATATCTATTATTTCTCTATCATTACAAAATCTCTGGATTAAGGATCAATAAACCTAGGTCCTATCACTGTTGTTTATAAGTTTTGCAACCTGGAACAAATCACTTTACTCAAGTTTCAGTTTTCTTACCATTAAAATGTGAATAATAATACTTCCTTGCCTATTTAACAAGATTGCTGTGAGCATCAAATGAGATTACATGAGTGAGAACATGTAAACTATTTCTTTAAATGCAGATGCAAGACAGTTCGTTATCAGGCATTTAGGAAGTGCCTGCTAGGGGTGGACTATACAAAGACGGTACCTTCCATTGACTCTAGATCCAGTTACACAAGCGTGCTTGCCCTTCTTTGAATAAAGCATTCCATCTCCTATTTCCTTGTCTTTGCAGTGGCTTGACTCTATTCCAGGAGCTTTCTATCCTTTCACCTCTGCCTTTTGGTTTCCCTGACTTAGACTCAGCTCAAGTCTCACCTTCTAAGAGAGAATTTTCCTGGCCACCCCATCTGTTGGGAACCTGTCCTCTCTGATTACCAGTCATCTATTCTTCATATCTTGCATACCTCATTATTTACATGTTGTCTCCTCCAATAGAATGCAAACTCATTAAAAGCATGACTTTTTTTTTTGCTTCCTTTGTATGTTAGACTGAGTTAGCACAGTTCTTGGCACATTGGCTTGTTAATTAACTAGATACCCAAAATGAAATATTGCCCACACTCAAAGTATGTGCTTTCTATTGGGAGAGACAATAAATACATAAATATCTATATGCAAATATGTGTCCATATAAAGCTATATGTCCATATATGTTTACATTTAAAAAGGTCAATGAAAATATGTCACAAATACAAAGTCAATTTCATTTGTAGTAAAAAAAAAGTCATAGATTTATTCTGAATGAGGCAAATTCCTGATTTTATGTTTTTAAAAGAAAAACAAATAAAAACAAATATTTTTGGATATTACATAATATTATTGTGTAGGAGGTTAAGAAAATTTACCTATATACAGTTAGTTTTAATAGGTGTCTAATTAAGAATTATGGCAAGGATGGTAAGGGTACTCAGACCATGATATAAAGGGTCATTTCATAAAGCTGCAGATGCCCAGCCTAGAAAAGGGAATGAGATGGGACATGCTAGTTGTATTCAAATATTTAACAGTTGTGATGTGGAAGGATTAAACTTAGTACCTACTTGACAGGGGTTTTTAGAAGACCAAATCAGATGACATATGTAAAGCTCCTTACAGACATTGGTATTATATAAATGCCACCATCCTGGGGCAGACACTTAGCCCTTTACAACTGGACTACCATAAGAACCTTTGCCTTCTTCTAGTCTCTCCCAACTCCAGTCCATTGTCCACTCTGATGTCAATGTGAACACAGGTCTGACCATGTCATTCCCCTACACAGTAAATTCCAGTAGCATCCTATTGCCCTCAGGATCAAATATAAAATCCTCTATTTCAAGTACAAAATTCTTCCTTCCTTTCCAGTCTTCTTACTCACCTTTCTTCCCTTCCCTTTGTGTACTCTTTCATTCAATGGCACTGGCCTTCCTGCCTAATTCTTGAAAAAGATACTCCATCTCCTAATTCTGAACATTTTGAATGGGTATCTTCCATGTCTGCAGTGCCGCCCCTTCTCATCTTTGCCTTCTGGCTTCTTTCAGGTCCCAGATAAAATCTCACCTTTTACAAGAAACCTTTTCTTGTTCCCTTTAATACCTTAATGTTTTCCCTCTGTGGATTATTTACAAACACACACACATACACACACACACACACACACACACACACACATACACACACACACTGCTTGTACATAGTTTGTTGTATGTTGTTTCTCCCATTAACTCCTTTGGAGCAGGGGCTGTCTTTTGTCTTTCCTTGTATTCTAAGTTCTTAGGACAATGTCTGACACATTAATAAAAGTTTATTGACTTCTTTGTTCTTCCTAGTTATTGTTATTCTTCTTGGTCTTAAAGAGCCTAATAATAACCAATGAATGAAAGTTATAGAAAAGCAATTTTTAGGTTAATATAAAAAAAAGCCTTCTTAAACATTAGAGCTGTACCTCAAGTACAATAAGTTGCCTTTGTGGGAAAAGAGGCCATCATTACTGGGGGTAGCCAAATAGAGAATGGATGACCATTGATTAGAGGTGTCATAGAGAACATTCCTTGAATGTTCAGGTACAAGGTAATTTAGATGGTCTTTGAGGTCATTTCCAACTTCAAGATTCCATAATTCTAAATTTTAATAAGAAGTTGGTATTTCTTTATTTTCTTTTCTTTGATCTGGTTTGCTGATATAATATATATGATAAGGATACCTATGTGGCCTGGTAGAGAATTCAAAAGAAGTACCTTTGCTCAAGGCATTACAAGGTGCTCAAGGTGGCAACTTATTCTTTTTTATAACATTAGGCATATCACTCCTTTGTTCAGGAATACCTACTTTCATCATGGACAGTATTGAGTGTTAATTGTAAGACTGCTATTGAGCTCTAGGAGACTGGAAATAATACAATTGCTAGTTCACCCTTGAACTGCAGAGGAATTCAGCAATTCTTTGGCAGCTAAAGATGTATTTTATGAAAACGTACAATAATAGCCTCCTTAATGAATTTTGTGCCTAAATTGGTTAGATTGGATAATTATATTAATTTACTATTTTAAGGCCTTGTTTCTCATTTCTTTTGGCTTGTTGGCCAAGCAGTTCTACCAGGTCCAAATCAATATAAGACTATTAAATCCATTAACTTAAATGATCTGAGAGTAAAATAGACTACATGCAGTAACTTCCCATTCTGAGACTCTTCCTTTATGCAGAAACAGCACAATTCTCTGACTGGCACTTCTCAAGCAGTGCAAGTCCCTTGATTCCTTGTATGTTGCATATTTTTGTCTTTAGAACTGCCAGTATAAGGCATTTAATGGGCTTTGTCTTACCTGAAGCCAATCAGATTTAAGTACCCTGAGATGTGGGTTCATTGAGTAGTGCTCATTAGAGACTTAGGCCCATTTTATTTGAATTAACGTGGTATTTTTGTTTTGAAATTTAAAGTGGTTTTATGTTTTTCTTCATTTTTTTTTACTGTTAATAGATCTGCTTTTCTTTTTTGTTTCTCTTAATTCTTAATGGAATTTGCACTAATTGAATATTTCCTAACTCATGAAAAATCATTAAATAGAACACGAAGATTGCCTCACTGTAATCTAATGAAAAAAAGAAAACACTGAAAATATGAAGTTAAACCTCCATTTACCTTAAAAAATTTATCAAATCTCCTGTCTTTTTTTTTTGGAGGGGAGAAAGTGGGGCAGTTGAGGTTAAGTGGCTTGCCCAAGGTCACACAGCTAGTAACTGTCAAGTATGTGAGGCTGGATTTGAGCTCAGGTCCTTCTGACTCCAAGGTCAGTACTCTATTTACTGTACTAGCTAGCTGCCGCTCAAATCTCCCTTTTGCAAAAGAATATTTCATGGATAAGTGGCATATAGACTGGCATAATATTAGATCAAGTGTAAATTCCCTAAGGTCATGACTTATTTATTTATTTAAAATCTTTATTTCCCCAGTGTCTTGAACTTAATAGGTGCTTAATAATCATTTAGAATTAAGTTTTGTTAATTCTCATACATGGAGAATTTTTAAAATTTTCTAGAGGTGTAGTATATATAATTGCCATATGTAGTGCCAATGTAATATTCACAGTGCTCACAATCACTATAAATATACCTGCATGGTGCTCAATTGCAAAATATACCAGACCCTCCCTATATAAGACAGATGTGAAACATTTGTTCAGACACCAGAAAACCAAATCCCAAAACCAGTAAGCCAATTCCATCACAGTAGCAAAGAAGCTAATAAGTCATAACAACACAGAAAGCCACAGCATCCTTTAGTCTTCCCACAAACCGATATTTTTACTCACAAACCTGACTGACTCCCTGGGACATGTGCTCTCTTCTAGCTCTGACTCCCAGCTTCCTGTGGACTCTATTCCACCCTTCAGCAAACTCCTTCCACCACAGGCTCCATGTGATTACATTCAGCCTATTAGGGGTCAGAGTATATTTTCAAAGCAGGGCTCCATGTAATTGCATTTAGCATATTAAGAGGTAGAGTTTATTTTCAAAGCAGGGAAGGTCTTCAAATTCCCTTAGGCTTATTAAGGGGCAGGGAAGATCTTCAAATTCCCATTGCCATTATAACACATATAAAAGTTTGTCAGACATCATGTATGTGCTTCTCAAAAATATAATTCAGTGTCTATAATGCAAATGAAGCTGATCATACAAAAATGATTCACTTTATCATGTAGTGGGATAATTTAATGGAACTATGATCTCATTGATGTTGATACCCATTCCATTAGTGCAAACCACTTACAACCCATCTATGACATATTAGTTTGCCAATTCTTTTCCATACTATTCTACAAATCTTGCATAGAGGATATATCTATAATATTGGATGCCTCCCTCAGCATACATGCTAAACACTTAGATTATCCATCTGTTATGCCTTGCTCTTACTACCTGACTGATCTGCCACTTATTCCCAGTCATACTCAGGTTTTTTTATAGTGCTTCTCTTCTGTAAATCATACTTGGTAATGTACAGTAGCCAACTTAAGTCCACCATATGTCTTTCCATTACCTTTTCAGTGACCTGCAATTCCAAATATTCAGAGGCTTTGACATTCCATGATTCATAAACGTATGGCATCACCAGGAAGATATCTGTGTTGACATTGAAAAGATAATGTTTATTTCCCAGAAAATTTTGGCAACATTGAGAGGGATTTTTACAAAATAATATTTTATTTTTTTCCTCAATTACATGTTAGTTTTTTTTTAACATTTGTCTTTTCTTAAGCTTTGAGTTCCAAATTCTATCCTTTCCCCTCCATCTTCTTCCCCCTACCTGAGACATAAGCAATTTAATATAGCTTATACATGTGCAAACATATAAAAAACTTCCATATTGGTCATTTTGTAAAAGAAGACTAGACAAAGAAAAAGAAAGGAAAGAAAGTGAAAAATAGTATGTGTTAGTCTTTATTCAGATAATATCAGTCTTTTTCTGGAGATGGATAACGTTTCATTATGAGTCCTTTGGGATTGTCTTGGATAATTGTAATGCTAAGGATAGCTAAGTCATTCATAGTTCTTCATCATATGATACTGCTGGTACTGTGTGCAGCGTTCTCCTGTTTCTGATAACTTCACTTTGCATCGTTTCACATAAATCTGTCCAGGTTTTTCCTGAATGCATCCTGCTTGTCATTTCTTATACCACAATAATATTCCATCTCAATCATATACTACAACTTGTTTAGATATTCCTTAATTGATGGGCATCCCCTCAATTTCTAATTCTTAGACACCACAACAAAGACCTGCTATGAATATTTTTGTACCAGTAGGTCTTCTCCCCCTCTTTTTTAAATCTCAGCATATAGACCTATCTTTGATATTGTTGGATCAAAGGTATGCATAGTTTTTATAGCCCTTTGGGCATAGTTCCAAATTGCTTTCCAATGGTTCAATGTGCTGACAACTCTGCTGACAGTACATTAGTGTCCTAGTTTTCCCACATCCCCTTCACTACTTATCACTTTCCTTTTTTGTCATATTAGCCAGTCTGATAGGTGTAAGTTGGTACCTCAGAGTTGTTTTAATTTGCATTTCTCTAATCAAAAGTAGTTTAGAGCAGTTCTTCATGTGCCTACAGATAGTTTTGATTTCTTTGTCTGAAAAGTGCCTGTTCATATCCTTTGACCATTCATCAGTTGGGGAATGTCTTGTAGTCTTATAAATGTGTTTCAGTTTTCTGTTGAGAAATGAAGCTTTATCAGAGATACTTACTGCAAAAATCCCTGACACCCCTCCAGTTTTCTGTTTCCCTTCTAATTTAGGTTGCATTGGTTTTGTTTGTGCAAAACTTTTTAATTTTCTTTCTTTTTCTTTTTTTAAGCTTCTGTTTGTTTTTAGTTTACATCATTCATTTCCATGAGATTTTGAATTACAAATTTTCTCCCCATCTTTCCCCTACCCACAACCCCAAAACAGCGATCCCATTGTATACCCCCTCCCCCAATCTGCTCTCTCCTATATCCTCCCCCATCACCCCTCTGACTTTCCAGGAGGGTAAGATGGATCTCGCTACCCCAGTGCCTGTATATCTTATTTCCTAGTTGCATGTAAATAATAATAATGATTTTATATATATTTACACATACATATTTTTAACATTTGATTTTAGAACTTTAAATTCTAGATTCTATCCCTTCTTCCCTCATCACCCACACCCACTGGAAAGACAAGCAATTCAATACAGGTCATACATATGTAGTTATGTAGAACATCTCCACAATGAAAGACTGACTATATTTCCCTTCTTCCTACTTCATCCCCCCACTTGTTCTATTCTCTAGCTTGTCCCTGTCCCTTTACAGAAGCATGTGCTTCTAACAACCCTCCCCCCAAACCTGCCCTCCCCCTCATCCCCCCCCCCCTGCTCATTCTCTTCCTCCCTACTCTCCTGTAGGCCAAGATACCCAATTTAGAGTGTATGTCATTCCTTCGCTAAGACAAATTCAATGACAGTAAGGTTGACCCATTGCCTTTTGCCTTCCTGTTCCTGCCCTCCATTGTAACAGTTATCTCTTGCCTCTTCTATTTGAGAGGATTAGCCCCATTCTGTCTCTCCCTGTCTCCTCTCATTCTATTCCTCTCCCACCTCTCAATTTTACCTTTTAAAATATTATCCCATTCTATTCAATTGATCCTGTGCCCTCTGTCTATGTACACATATATACACACACTCACATATGTATTCATATGCATATATACTCTCCTATATAGATGTGTATGTATACATACATACATATATACATATATACATATATACATATATATGTGTATATACACACACACATTTATATTCTCTTAAAATAGTTCAACTGCCAGAGTTTTAGGAGCCTGCCATCTCTGCAGCTCACACTTCCTTTGGCTCACTGGTCACACACCTCAAGCCCACCACCCAAGACCTTGATCCTGATCCAGGCAGGCAAAAGCAAGAAGAGCACTTAGCCTCTGAATGATAGCTTGGCCCGCCTGCAATCTGCAGGCCAGGAGCTTCTGAAGCAGCCACGTGGAGACAGCTGCAGGACATCCACCACTGCTTCTCACCCTGGAGACAGACGGCCAGACTCTCTCCCCCAAATTTAGCTGAGTTCCACTGACCTTTTGCTTTGTCCTTGTTTCTTATGGGTTGATAATTCTGGAAACCACCACAGGCATTGGTGATCCACTCTCCTGAAAGCTCCAGCCATGGCTTTTTCTGGCTGCCCTGGGGCCCCAGCCAGGAGTTCATGTGGTGTTGGTCTGGGCTCCCAGCATGCTGTCCAGTCCACCTGCAGGGCTGCCTTCAGTGGGAGCTTTGTTACTCTGTCATTTTGTGAGTTCTGGAGCTCTAAAATTTGTTTAGAGTCATATTTTATAGACATTTGAGGTGGTTATGGGGAGAGCCACAGAGTCTCCTGCTTCTAAGCCACCATCTTGACTCTACCCCCTCTTTTTAATTCTCTATAATCAAAATTTTAAATTTTACATTTTGTAATGCTCTCTATCTTTTGTTTGGTCATAAATTCTTCCCTTATCCATAAATCTGATAAGTCAACTATTCCATGCTATTCTGAATTGCTTATGGATATCACCTTTTACATGTCACTAATGTACCAATTTTGACTTTATCTTGGTGTGCAGTGTGAAATGTTGGTCTATAACTAGTTTCTGCCAACTGTTTTCCAGTTTTTCTAGCAGTTTTTGTCTTAGCAAGTTTTTGTCCTAAAAGCTTGAAGCTTTGTGTTTGATGTGCAATTTTTTTTCTAATTTATCCTTTGCAACCTTTGGTCCAGGTCTAATAAAATGATTGAAAAGAACTTGGAGGTCATTCCAACCTCTCTTCAAAAGTAAGACTCCCTTGTATAAAATGCATGTTGTGTTAATATATAGTTTTGCCATTGCACTAAAGGGCTACTTGTATTGAATGGTCTATTTCCCTGTGAATTCAACTATTGAAAGAAGTTCTACACCCTTGTAATAAACAAAATTTTTGGCTGAATTCTCTCTTCTACGTAATGGGAAGGGAAGTCATAGTCAATTGGATCATCATTATCTCTCTGACCAGTTAACATTATCAATTCTTTTCCAAGTAGTAGGCATCTCTGGTATGCCACTCTTCCCCTTTCTCAAATTTTGACTAAATCTAGCATAAATGTAACATTTTCTGTTTCCTGGAGCATTTTCAGTAAGTTAATTTTATTTTGAGACTTTGATTTGTTGATGCTAGCTGTATGTTTATGGCACACTTCTGTTTTTGCCCTTCTTTTCTGTGTGCCTCCTTCCATCCTTTATTTGTATTCTCTAAAAATCTTAGCTTGAGAATTCCTCAAGGAACCGCAATGGCATCTTGAAATACTTCTGCTTTTCTCCTGCATTGGTATTATTTTTTATTTTATTGACAGATTAGTTTTTGAGAGCTTTCCATCCCTTGAATCAAATTGACAGAATTTTTGACATAGAATTATACCTAGGTTTCTCTGAATTTTTGTATTCTTGTTTTGCAGAGTATACTTCTCCACGTATAGCTATAATTCTCTTGCTTTAAGAAGACTTGGTTATGTTTCTTATGTTCCCATGACTTCCACATCAGCAATTAATTCTTTCTTGGGGGTCAGGAATAAGTCCAGAATTTGGTAGCAGTTCTCATCATTATTTTCCTTGAACTTCTAAGAGAGAAACTTATATTATTAGCACATTTCCATAAAATGTTGCAATGAGCAGTTTCCTATCCTATTTAAATAAGACCTTTTATAAAATCTGATTCATTCATTCTACAAACATTTGTTGAACAGAGGAACTGTGTTAAGCATTGACTTCATTTCTCCACCTGATCTGTTAGAGGTCATTGTACTTTTTAACTAGAAGTATTTCAAGGCAGTAGAAAGTAGGACACTTGCCAGAATGAATCACAACAAATATGCAGTTTTGTTCAAAAGAAAGGGAGAAAGATATTCTTTGAGAATTAGTAAGTACATTAACCCTTGTGAAAATTTCTAGTCAAGTTATAGATAAAAATACATTAAAAAGAGCATGCATTGATAATATGGTCCTTAACAGTAACCCTACACATTTGTATGACACATAAACATCCCTGTAAATTAAGATGACATTAGATTTCCTTTCCTAGGACTGGTTGTAACTAGCTTGTCATAAAGTCGAGTAGGAGAAAAAGGAAAGGAGAGAGGAAGGAAGAAAAAAGAGTTAGAAAAGAAAGAAGGGAGAAAGGGGTAAAAAGAGGGAGGGAGAGGAAAGGCAAGAGACAGAGACAGAGACAAAGAGTACTATGAGATATAAACTATGAGTTATTGTCTAGAACTGCTTGTTGCTCCATTTTCTAAAAGGGTGCTAAAGAGATAGGAGAGAGAGAAAGAGATCTATGTCTTTAAGCCGCTACTTCCCATCATATAGTAGTTTTCCATGCTTGCTCTTCAGTAATAATAAAATAAACTTTTATTTTTGTCTAGAATATGTAAGACACTTGAGATTCAAAGGCAAAAATCAAACAAGTCCCTGTCCTGAAGAAATTTATATTATATGAGATGATATACCATATCCACAGAGAGGTAAATGAAACTAGTTATAAACAAGTTGATAAGAAGCATTTTCAAGGAAAACATTAAGAATTTAGAGAATCAAGAAAGGCCTTATGAAGGAAGTCACAACTAAGCTATGCTTTGAAGAAAGCTAGACATTTTATGACCTAGAAGTGGGAGGGTGCACATCCTAGAGAAGGGGAACCATCACTATGGAAAGACACGAAGCAAAGAGATTGTGTGTTACTGCAGTGGAATATTTAGTGAGCTAACTTGCCAGTAGGAGAAAATAACGCAAAGGAAGGAATACAAAATAACAGGAGAGGTAAATGAGAACTAGATTACTGAAGGCTTTAAATACTGGTTGGAGAATTTTGCATTTTATGTTATGAGCTTCAGAATGAATCCGGTTGAAGGTTTTGGAAAGAAAGAGAGAGAGAGAGAGAAAGAAAGAAAAAAAGAAGAAATAAAGGAAGGAAGAAGGAATCTAGCCAGTTAACCCCAAGTTAAGTGGGCAACTTCTGGCCACTAAAATTTACCTTCCTTTGGAAAGGAGAAGGAGAGGGAGTGGGAGAGGATGAACTATTACCCAATTAGCTGAGTTCCTATTCAGGCAGCTAGGTCTACTCACAAGTTGTGTTTGTCCTTTGTTTTCTCCCCCTCCCCCCCCCAAATCATTCATTCATTCATTTACTTTTAATTTGCAACATTCAGTTCCACAAGCTTATGAGTTCCAAATTTTCACGCCTTCCCTCTCCTCTCCATCTCTCTCTACGGCAGCATACAATTCAATAAAGGTTCTACAAATATCTTCACTTTACACATTAGTCAAGTTGTAAAGAAGGATTATAACCAATGAAATGAACAACAATAGAGAAGGAACAAAACAAAACAAAAAAGAGAAAAAGAAAGTAGTTTACTTCAATCTGTATTCAAACTCTGTAATTCTTTCTGTGGATATGGATAGCCAAAATCCATCGTGAGTCTTTTGGAGTCATCTTGTAGCCTTGCATTGCTGAGAGGAGCCCAGTCTACCAAAGTCAGTCATCATATTTACAATGTGTCTGTAATTGTGTACAATGTTCTCCTAGTTCTGCTCCACTTACTCAGCATCAGTTTATATAAATCTCTCCAGGTTATTATGAACTCCATCTGCTTCTAATTTCTTATAGCATATAGTATTCCAATACATTCATATACCATAACTTGTTTAACCATTCCTCAATTGATGGGCATGTCCTTGATTTCTAATTCTTTGCCACCACTCTAATTTACCTCTCCTGTTATTTTGTATTCCTTCCTTTGCGTTATTTTCTCCTACTGGCAAGTTAGCTCACCAAATATTCCACTGCAGTAACACACAATCTCTTTGCTTTGTGTCTTTCTATAGGCATGGTTCCCCTTCTCTAGGATGTGTACCCTCCCACTTCTAGGTCATAAAATGTCTAGCTTTCTTCAAAGCATAGCTTAGTTGTGACTTCCTTCATAAGGCCTGCTATTTATAGACCTGCTATAAATATTTTTGTACGTACAGGTCCTTTTCCCACTTGTATGATCTCTTTGGGATACAGCCCTAGAAGTTATATTGCTGGGTCAAAGAGTATGCACATTTTTATGTCCCTTTGGGCTAGTTACAAATTGCTCTGCAGAGTGGTTGGATCAGTTCACAACTCCACCAGCAATGCATTAGTGTTCCAATTTCCCCACATCTTCTCCAGCATTTATAAAATCCTGTTTTGTCATGTTAGCCAGTCTGACTGGTGAGATGTAGTACCTCAGAGTTGTTTTGATTTGCATTTCTCTAATCAATAGTGATTTAGAGCATTGATGATAGTTAGCTTTAATTTCTCCCTCTGAAAACTGCCTATTCATATCCTTCAGCTATTTATCAGTTAGGGATGCATTTCTTAATATAATTATATGATTTTTCTTATTTTTGTTTTTGATGTGATCAATTTTGATGATCATTGGTTACATTGGCTTTGTTTGTACAAAAACTTTTCAATTGAATGTAATCAAAATAATCCATTTTGCATTTCATAATGCTCTCTATCTCTTATTTGGTCGTAAATTCCTCCATTCTTCGTAAATCTGACAGGTAAATTCTTCCTTACTCTCCTAATTTGCTTATGGGATCAACCTTTATATCTAAATTGTGTACCCACTTGAACTTTATTTTGGTATATAGTGTAGGATGTTGGTCTGTGCCCAGTTTCTGCCATACCATTTTCCATTTTTCCCAGCAGTTTTTGTCAGATAGTGAATTCTTATCCCAGAATCTGGAATCTTTGGGTTTATCAAGCAATAGATAATTATAGTCATTGACTACTATGTCTTGTGTACCTAATCTATTTCACTAATCCACTATTCTCAGTCAGTACCAAATAGGTCTGATGACTGCTGCTTTATAATATAGTTTAAAATCTGGTATGGTGAGACTACTTTCCCTAGCTTTTCTTTTCATTAATTCCCTTGATATTCTGGACCTTTTGTTCTTCTAGATGAATTTTTTTACTATTTTTTTCTAGCTCTATAAAATAATTTTTTGGTAGATTGAGTGGTATAGCACTAAATTGGTAAATTAATTTAGGTGAAATTGTCATTTTATTATATTGAAACATCCTTGTTTCACCCCTGATCTTATTGGAAATGCTTCTAGTTTATCCCCATTATATATAGTAATTGCGGATGATTTTAAATAGATGTTACTTATTATTTTAAGGAAGACTCCATTTATTCCTATGAATTCTAGTATTTTTAATAGGGATGAGTGTCGTATTTTGTCAAAAGCCTTTTCTGCATTTATTGAGATAATCATATGGTTTTTATTAGTTTTATTGTTGATATGATTGATTATATTGATAGTTTTCTTAATATTGAACCAGTCTTGCATTGCTGCAATAAATCCTACCTCATCAAATTGTATAATTCTCATTATACCTTGCTATAATCTTTTTGCTAAAATTTTATTTAAAATTTTTGCATCTATATTCTTGAGGAGAAATTTGTCTATAATTTTCTATCTCTGCTTTGTCTTTTCTTGATTTAGGTATCAATACCATGTTTGTATCATAAAAAGAATTTGGTAGGACTCCTCCAATTTTCCCAAGCAGTCTATAAATTATTGGAATTAATTGTTCTTTAAATGTTTGATATAATTCACTTGTAAATACATCTGGCCCTGGAGATTTTTTCCTAGGAAGTTCATTGATGGCTTGTTCACTTTCTTTTTCTGAGATCGGGTTACTTAAGAATTTTACTTCTTCTTCAGTTACTCTGGTCAATATATACTTTTATAGATTTTCATCCATTTCACTAAGATTGTCAAATTTATGGGCAATCAGTTGGGCAATATAATTCCTAATTTTTATTTTAATTTCCTCTTCTTTGGAGGTAAATTCACTCTTTTCATTTTGATACTGGTAATTCAGTTTTCTTCTTTATTTTTTTTAATCAAATTGACTAAAGTTTTATTGTTTTTTTCCCCACAAAACTAGCTCTTAATTTTATTTTTCAATTCAATAATTTTCTTGATTTCAATTTTTTTAAAAATCTCTCCTTTGGTTTTCAGTATTTCGAACTCAGTATTTAACTGGGAATTTTAAATTTGTTCTTTTTCTAGCTTTTTCAGTTGTATACCCAATTCATTTTTAATCACATAAGCATTCAGAGATATAAAACTTCTGCTAAGAATTGCTTTTACTACATCCCTTAAGTTTTGATATGTTGTCTCATTATTGCTGTTCTCTTGAATGAAGTTACTGATTGTATCTATGATTTGTTGATGGACCCACTCATTCTTTAGCATTAGATTTTTTAGTTTCTAATTAGTTTTTAGTCTATCTTTCTATGGACATTTATTGTATGTAATTTATATTGCATCAAGATCTGAATAGGATGCATTTAATATTTCTGCCATTCTGCACTGGATTTTTAGGTTTTTGTGCCCTAGTACATGGTCAATTTTTGTGTATTTGCCATGTATCACTGAGAAGAAGGTATATTCCTTTTTATCCCCATTCAGTTTTCTCCAGAGATCTATCATATCTTCCTTGTCTGAAATCCTGTTCACCTTCTAAACTTTCTTCTTGTTTATTTTGAGGTTAGATTTATCAAGTTCAAAGAGGGGAAGGTTGAAGTCCCCCACTAATTCAGTTTTGTTATCTATTTCTTCCTCTAAGTCCCTTAACTTCTCCTCTAAGAATCTGGATGCTATACCACTTGGTGCATATATGTTTAGTTATGATATTGCTTCATTGTCAGTGGTGCCTTTTAGGAGAATGTAGCTTTCTACCTTTTCTCCTTTTCTCTTTTAATTAGATCTATTTTTGCTTTTTCTCTGTCTGAGATTAGGATTGGTACCCCTGCTTTTTTTTTTTACTTTAGCTGAAGCATAATATATTCTACTACTCCTGCCCTTTACCTTTACCCTGTGTGTATCTCCCTGTTTCAAATGTGTATCTTGTCAACAGGATATTGTAGAATTATATTTTTTAATCCATTGTGCTATCTGCCTCCATTTTATGGGAGAGTTACTCCCATTCACGTTCATAGATAGGATTACTATCTATGTCTTTCTCTCCTTCCTATTACCTTCCCTGTTTATGCTTTTATTTCTCTATTCTCCTTTCCCCTGGTTAAGAATTTTCCTTTTAACCTCCACTTCCCTCAATATTCCCTTCCTATCAGACCCCCTCCCTTTTCCTACCCTTTGTGCTTACTACTTCTTCCTTCTCTTCTAGCCATCCCCTGTCCCCTTTTCCCTCCTACTGCCTGTAGGACATGTTAGATTTTTATACTTAACCAAGTGTGATTCTCTCCTTGAACCAAATCTGATAAGAGAAAATCTCAAACAATGCTCTTCTCCTTCCCTTCTTTCCCTTTACTATAAGTTTTTGTGTCTCTTTATGTTAGATTCCTGTACTTAACTGAGGATGTTATTCCTTCCTTGAACCAAAACCAATGAGAGTAAAGCTCATACAATGTTCACCTCCCTCCCTTCTTTTCCTCTATTATAATATGTTTTCATGCCTCTTTATATTGCAAAATTTACCTTTTCCGCCTCCTCCTTTCCTCTTTTCTAATTACAATCTATTTGCACCCTTTAATAAGGTTTTGTATCATCACATTAGTTAATTTTTACCCATACCCTCTGCCTATGTATATCCCTTTTAAATGTTGTGATAAGTATACACTTCTGAATATTTATAGGTGTTATTCTCCCATATAGGGATGTAAACAGTTTGCTCTTATTGAACAACAAGTTGTTTGTGTGTGTCTGTGTGTGTGTGTGTGTGTGTGTGTGTTTTCTCTGTCTACCTTTTTGTCTCTCTTGAGTTTTGTATTTGAAGATCAAGTTTTCTGTTGAGCTGTGGCCTTCTCTTCAAGAAGATCTGGAAGTCTTTAATTTCATTAAATGACCATCTCCTTCCTGAAAAATTATTCTCAGTTTTGTTGGGTAGTTGATCTTTAGTTGTAGCCCAAGCTCCTTTGCCTTATGACATATCATATTTCAATCCCTGCAAACTTTTAATGTAGAAGCTGTTGGGTCCTTTGTGATCCTGACTGTAGTTCTGTGATATTTGAATTGTTTCTTTCTGGATGGTTGCAGTATTTTCCCTTTGACCTGATAATTCTGGAATTTGGCTACAATATTCTTTGGAGTTTTCAATTTGAGATCCCTTTCAGGAGACGTTCAGTGGATTATTTCTATAACTATTTTACTGTTTGGTTCTAGGACCTCAGGGCAGTTTTCCTTGATGCTTTCTTATAAGATGTTGTCCAGGCTCTTTTTTTCATCATGGCTTTCTGTTAGACCAATATTTTTTTAGATTATCTTTCCTGGATCTGTTTTCCAGGTTAATTGTTTTTCCAATGAGATATTTTACATTTTCTTCTATTTTTTCATTCTTTAGATTTTATTTGACTAATTCTTCATCCATCATAAAGTCATTAGCTTCAATTTGTCTAATTCTAATTTTTAGCAAATTGTTTTCCTCATTTTTTGAACCTCTTTATCCATTTGTTCATGTTTTACTTTTAAGGAGTTATTTTCTCCAGTTAGATTTTGTACCACTTTTCCCATGTGACAAATTTTACTTTTTAAGAGTTATTTGTGTCATTGAAATTTTTTTTCCCATTTTTCCAATTGTATTTTTAAAATAATTGATCAGTTTATCTTCTACTTCTCTAATTTGGTTTTTAAAATCCTTCATGAGCTCTTCTAAGAATACTTTTTGGGCTTGAGAGCAGTTCATATTTCCTTTTATGATTTAAGAGATGGATTTAGGGTCAATACTTTCCTCTTCTGAATTTGGTTCTTCTCACTCACTATAGGATTCTATAGTCTTTGTTTTTCCAAGTTGCTCTTTTCTCATTGTGATTGCCTATTTCCTGGGGTTTAAAGTGGATCTTTGCTTCTGGGGTACAGAGGGCTCTGACCCATGCTTCTTAAGCTGGAACTTAGAGGTATACTTATTAGCTTTGTGTTTTGTGGCCTCTGGGTAAATAGACTGAGACCAAGGCCAGTACTTTTGGTGTTTCCCCAGGCTTTCACTGAAGCTCAGGGCAGTGAGGTGTGGAGGGGTGGTATGGTTGCTTCAGGATTCCACCTCCAAGCCCCTGGGCTTGGACAAGCTCAGACAGGATCAGCCACTGGTGGCCAAGGCTATGCTGTTGTATGCCAGTTCCCTTGGTTGTGTGAAGGCCTACCTGGGATTCCAGTGTTAGTGCTTGCTGACTCAACCCCCTGGGGATCAGGATCTCCTGCTAGGATGCTGAGATAGGGCTTGTTGGGACACCTCCTGTCCTCACTTTAGCCTCAACACAGTCACAGCCAAGCCCTTCCTCTAGGATTCCCAAGCCTCCACCTGGTTGTACTGTTTCAGGATTTTACACTGGGACAATATTCTCTGGTTTTCAGGATCAGAGAGGAAGATGAGAGCAGCTATACTTTATTCTGCCATTTTGGCTTGTTATTTGCTTTTAAAGAGGACAATGGCATCATGGAAATGATGATGTGACTTGCAGTTGACTTTCATTTGAGTGAGGGAGGGCTCTACAAGGTTACCAGCCTCACTTTCTCCTCCAGAGTCATCTGGATCCCTGCCCAAGCTCTACTTAATGACTGTATTGGCCCTCCTGCTTTAGAGTGAATGTCAATGGTAACAGTTTCTCTTTGAAACAGCAACCCTGAGGATCTTCCCCTCCCAACTTGAATTTTTTTTATCCTTTTTCTAATTAAAGGGGCCATCCTTTGATTCATTTCTTAAGGAGGCCTATTCACTGAATGGGCATTACCTCACTCTCATTGAGTACTTGAAAAGGTCTTAGCCTAAAAGGGCCAGAGACCTCATTGCATCTTGTGTCATCTCCAGTCATCCTGCATAAGGCCTCTTCTAAATTTGAGGATTAGTGAAAAAGTTTTCTTCTTTTAAAACAACACGAATGACTTCAGAACAGAAAACTAATCATGAGTTTAGGAGACTGATAGTGAATCATGACTTGTACCTCTTGTCAAAGAGGTACGAGGCCAGAAGTATGAAATGAGGCATACATCTTTAGAAATGGCTCAAGGTGATTTATTTTAATTAGGTATACTAAGTTGATACAACAGAGAATTTAGGGTTATGGTTAGTTGCAGTGATGCAAGAAAAAGTAAAGAGCATGTGTTTGACTAGTTCCTTCCAATACTCCAGTTCTATAATTCAGTGATTTTTTTGAAAAAAAAAATTAAATTTTAAATATGAAATATTTTTTTATAAGAGATACTAATTTTGAATTGAGAGGAGCCTTGCCTCTTATCAAAATGTCAGATTATTAACGTTGGAGCTAAGTGGAAGTAGGACAACTTATGCCTCTCTTGTCTCCTTCATCCAAAACAACTAAAAAATAATTCAGTGACAAAAGATAATCATGATATTACTGAGGATAGCTAAGTTGGAAGGTACTTAATACTGAGGATGGAAACAAAATCCAGTTACTACTCTTTAGTTCCTAAAAATCTATTAAAGTATAAGTATAGTACATAAACCATATTCATATGATATTAGAATTTGTGAAAGGCTTATCAGGGACCAAACCAGTCCAAACCATTTCTGACTGGAAAAGAAAAAAGAATGGAATAAATCCCATTAAAGTAGTGCAAAAAGATATGGGGCCCAGAAGAATGATAAAAACATCCATTTAAGTGGACGAAAGTGTATATGTAGGAGTGGGTGGGTAGAGGGGGTTCCTTAATGAAGAAAACAACATTTGAGTTGGGCAGGGCATCTAAAGTTTGGGTTGCAACTTTGGAGGAACCCTAAAAATAATAGAACTGAGCTCAGCAGTGGGAATGGAAAGAATAGAAAGGGTGAAAAAAAATTATTTGTGGAAACATAATTAGGACTTAGCAATTTTGGCAAGTGAGAGATATGGAGAAGTCTGACTTAGAACCTCAAAGAATGTATAAGCAGCAGATGTTTTTTCTACATATAGCAAAAATTGAGAATTCAGGAGTTGTATCTTGACCCCAGAGATTACAGGGGGTTAGGAGTGGATCACAGTGTGTTCATTTTGTGGCAACCTGAGTTTGAGGTTCTGGTGAGACATTGAGATGAATTGTGGTTTACAGATTAAATGAGCTTCTGTTGTGGAAAGTTTTTGAGGAGAAGTTTGTCTCTATTTTAAATATATCAGTATTTAAACATAACTGTATAAAATATAGCTGTATAAAAATAACCGTACTTTCTAACAATTAGAGTTGTCCCAAAGCATAATGAAGGGTGTCAGATGGAATTGGTTCTCTTTTCTGCCATTTCTTCATTCAAAGACTTGATGAACTAAGCAGTACATTACACAAATTCTTGGGTAGAGAAGAAGTGTGATAGTGGATAGAATGCTGGGCTTTGGATAAGTGGACCAGGGTATGCATCTCATCTCTGACACTAAGTGTATCACTTTATATCTCTGTGCCTCAGTTTCCATGTATTTATTGAGGATGATAATATCATTAATACCTAACAGAGTCTTTACTAAAAACCCTCAAATATGATCATGTATATAAAATGTTTTACAAACTTTAAAAGGTCTTTGCAAACATCAATTGTTTTTTAGCTAATGTTGGAATATATGGCCTCTGAAGTACCTTCCAACTCAGATTCTATGAAACACAATAAAAATGTTACCTTCCTAAAGTTAAAATAATGAAATGGTTTCACTGGATTAATAGAATTGAGAAAATTCTAAAAGTCACTAGAAAAAAATAAATCAGTGGTTTGGTTTGGTTTGGTTTTCACAAAATCTGATCCTTATTTTCCTGTTCCTGATAGGTTAATGTAATTGCTCTTTTGTGTAAGGCACTTAATCATTCACTCTTTAAGTCTGACTTGAAAATTCTACACAACATATAAATGAATTAACTAACTTTTCCTCTTCTACTTAATGAAGTGAAGAACTATCTAATTTAAAAAGTGAACAAATTAACTGAAACTGTGATCTCTTTCTATAAAGAGACTTTGAGAAGTGTGCATATATGCATGTGTATATGTATGTGTTCAAATCAATCAGTTCATCAACAGGCTTTTATCAAATTAGTTTTGAGCTCCAGACAATGTGCTTCTTCCTAAAGATATAAAGACAAAAAGGAAGCTACCTAAAAAAGAAGCTTACATTTGTAGGAAGTACAAAGTTAATAGGTAGAGAGAGGTACAAGAGATAAAAAGGTTGACTGCCAATTTGTTACCTCCCAAAATGTTGTATATGGAGAAAGGCTAGGTTTCTTGCCTGTGGTACCTGCATAGCATTATCCTTGAATGTACCATATGATCTTACCATAGAATAAAACAAATGACGAATTAAATGCTTTCATGCGAGGCAAAAACCAATGATATTCTGTCATTTTCTTCTTTAATTACTTTCACTTGTCTCCTTGCAGCTGGTCACTGTGGGTCTCCAGACCCAATTGTAAATGGTCATATTAGTGGAGATGGCTTCAGTTACCGTGATACTGTGGTCTATCAGTGTAATCCTGGATTTAGGCTTGTTGGAACATCTGTCAGGATATGCCTACAGGATCACAAGTGGTCTGGACAGACTCCTGTTTGTGTCCGTAAGTAAACAGTTACTCAATTGTCATTGGAAAAATGTTTTTTTCCTACTTTCTTCTTTTTTTTTTGTACTCATAATGTGAAACATTCATGAGGATAAGTGTGAGTGGAAAATGAAGTGACATTCCATGGAGGATTTGTGCACATGCAAAATGAGAATCTCACAAGATGAGAATGCGTAGTTGGAATACATGGGTGGAAGGAGCTACTCTTACTGATGCTATCATGGATTCATAGGTAGATGAAGTACTCAAAATACAAAAATGCTTTACCTTGTGAAATAGAACAATCCTGAATGTCATCTAGTCAGGAAAGAAAAGAAGGAATTGCAGTTCTAGGGATTTTTTATATTGTTTGTCACCTTCTATGATAAATTTTGTTGCTCATTTCATTTTCATAGTCCTCAGCTTAGAATAAGCAAGGAGGAAAAAGTCAATTACTTGAATATAACATTTTCAGTCAATCTCTAGTACATTATCTTTTATAAATTTCCCAATTTGTAGGTTTGCTTTTCTCTTCTACTATATTTTTGGATTTTATTTTTGTGTCCTGTGTCCCATCAAGACAACAGAGACTTAAACAAAATAGACCACTCATTTTTAAATAAGTAAAATGCAGTTATAGTCAGTAATTGTCTTTTAACCTAGACCAGTATTAAAATAAATGTTGTCCTTCATTGTTAGACTGTATTATATCCCATCTGTACTTTCTAATGCTTTTTTTTTTAACAAAATTGAATCCTTGTGGGGGGGAGGGGAGACAGAGAGAGAGAGAGAAAGAGAGAGAGAGAGAGAGAATTGAGAATCTATAGCTAAGGCATACGATAATTAAGTGTTGGATTTAACATCATAGTGTTAGATCTTTGAGAAAGAAAGAGCATCTGTTAAGAGAAATAAGAATAAAAAATAGTGTTTAAGTTTTAACTGACTAGGATATGACTGTTGAGAAGTCCAATAACCTAAACTTAAGAGTCTTTTATTGATGCTATTTTTTAAAGAAAACTTTATTTTATATCATGCCTGTTGACAGTTTTTCTGCATTCCTCAATGTCCTAATATAGAAATGATCAAGAAAATTGCACTATTGGAGGGAAAAAAATATTTTTGCAATGAATCCTATAGTACTTAATCTTGGATAAGAATCATTTTATGTATTGAGGATTCAAAGCACCAATATACTTTTCATCCATGTAATGAGTTGGAAACAGACGTATCACCAGTATAAATGAGCTTCTGTTATAGAATGAACCAAAATGAGTTATAGTTCCTCTGAGGAAATATCTGAAACATCAGAATTATGAAAGGATTTTAAAGGGCCGTTACTTGTATTACCTATTCAGTTTAAAGAGAATATGTTGGTGTGGCTAGGTGGAGCAGTGAGGAGTCAGGCCCTGGAGTCAGGAAGACCTGAGTTCAAATGCAGCCTCAGACATTTGGCATACTTACTAGTCATGTGACCTTGGGCAGGTCACAACCCCAATTGCCCTCCAAAAAGCAAAAAAAAAAAAAAAAGAATATGTTTTTGTTATATATTGACTATTCAACCACAAGCAAAAATGAATCATTAATGCTACGTATGTGTCATATGTTGGCTATTTACCCAGGACCATAATGATAGTGTCTGAGGTAGAATTTGAACTCAGGTCTTCCTGACTCCAAGTACAATGCTCTGTCCAATATATGATGTTGCCTGTCTAATTGACTGAATCATTTCAATGAATTGATGTTTCACATATCATATGCTGTCCCATAGCAATCACATGTGGACATCCTGGCAACCCTGCTCATGGACTGACAAATGGCAGTGAATTCAACTTGAATGATGTAGTAAACTTCACCTGTAGCACAGGTTATCTCCTTCAGGGTGCAGCAAGAGCCCAGTGTCGGAGCAATGGCCAGTGGAGCAGCCCTTTACCAACCTGCAGAGGTAAGAGAATATCTATGAAAAGAACCATTTTGATCTTATACAAGTGCTAAACATAGACTGTGGTTCCAGTCTTCCTCTTTATACAATTAAATGGCAAGGTCTTATCTAAGTACATAAGACTTCCTAACTTTGCATCCATCATGATTCACAGGGGATAAGGCCTAGATGTGAAAAATCTCTCTATCAATTCAGATCAATCTCTTCTCTGCTACTCATTTTACAGAGCTACTTAGAGTAGTGATGTCAAACTCAAATAAAAAGAGTGGGGTACGTAAGTTCTTGAAGGTCACATATTGACTTCAAAAACCACATATTTACATTATTTATATTCCATCTTATTTTTATTTATTTTTGTTAAATATTTCCCAATTACATTTTAATCTGGTTTAGGCCAGAACCAGTGGCCAAGAGTTTGACAACTTCTACCTAGAATACCTAAAAGACAGTGATTTTCCTAGGGTCACAGTCCAATATGTGTCAGAGGGAGAACTTGCACTCTGATCTTCCTGGTTTTAAGGTCAACTCTCTTTCCACTATACCATACAACATCTTATCCGTGGTATATTGATTACTTTCTGAACATCAATATCAGAGCACGTCATTACTTTGAAACTTGTCTGTTCTTCTGAAATTCACTTACAAGGTTTATAGTATAGTGTTTCCTGTTTTAAAGACAACCTGCCTCTCCTATTTTGTTACCAGGATAAATTAACTTAGTAAAATTTGTTAATTCAGAAATTGGACATTGAATCATAGAATTGCAGGGAACTTAGAGATCATTTGACATCACTGTTTTATTTTACAAATGAAGATTAGAGAGATGAACCTATTTACCCAAGACCACAGAGGTAGGAAGACTAGGATTCCTTCAAGGAAGTATGGGTACAGATGATCTGTAGATTTCTTCCAAATATGGAATGCAAAATGGTGGTTGTTGCAGGAAGCTGGTGAAAGGAAACAATATAGAGATAACAGCTTCATCAGCTGACGCACAGAGACAAAAGAATGCAATATGAAAAATGTATTGAAAAGCTAACATGATGCTACAGAGCACTGAATGTCAGACTATGGAACTTGTACTTAATTGGGTAGATGATAGAAAGCCACTGGATTGTTTTGAACAGAGGATTAATATGGTCAGAGAATATATATAGAAATATATACAGAAAGTATAAAATATACTTAATTCTGGCAACAGAATTAAGAATAGCTTGGAGGGGCTACAAAAATTAGTGGCAGGAAGATTCATTCTCATGTTTTTGCAGTTATCTAAACTTATACTGATGAGGACTTTTGTTAGCTATTGTAGTAGTGAGAACACAAAGGAGATAATTGAAGAGATTTCATTTTTCTGTTTCCTAAACTTGTCAAATAAACCAAACCAAACCTGTATCTACTTCACACCAAACTTAGACTTTTATGATCCTTTCCACCTTTCCTTATGCTTCTTCTCTCCTAAAATTACCAAACCACTACCACCAGCAGCAACAACAGTTATACTACAAAGTTAAGGAGGGGTTTCTCCTCTTAAACACTTAAAGTTGAAAGAGTATTCCAGTGAGTGAGCTACTTTTAACATATAGTAGAATTGATTTGGTAGGGCCTGAGTTTTCTCTGTAGCATCTATGCAGGAGTGAATTATAGCATATATTCATAAGAAGAACTAGATACACAGTGTGAAATAAACCAGGCTATCAGCAGGTTTTTACGGGTAGGCAGCGGTCACTTACCTTGAAGAATAGGGCTTGGAAAAACAGAATGAAATTACTTCAGTCAGTGCATCAGCAAATAGGAAAATAATTCAGATCTGTTCCTCCTCTATCTCTTCTACCCTCTGTGCTCTGCCCACTTTTGTCAGCAGCGTTACTCTAAACAGTATGTCATGGGTCATTTTAGAGTTTTTATAAACAGGTCTCTCACCAGAAGGCCTTGACCCTCAGTATGTTTATAAAATTGCAAATATAGCAATTAACTCAAGTGCTAGAAGTAATAGCTACAATTTCCCAATAAAAGCAATCTCCAAACTACCCTGAAACAGGGTAACTGATCTGGTATTCTCTGGTGCCGCTGATCCACTTCAAATCCAGTCTTCTTATTCATTTCTTTGATATGATTCAGAGTCATGTAACTTTTTTCTAAAAATCTGATAGAATTTTAAATTTAAATTTAAATTAAATTTTAAAAAATTTAAATCTAAAAACCCATAGAATAAGGAAATTACATTCTTTAGAATATCTTATTATTTCAGATGTGAAAGTGAATAGAATTTGGATTTAATGTTTGTAATTTCTGAGTTCCCTTTCCTAAATGAAAACTTTACTTATACTATTATTCCTTGGTACTTCTTAGAGTAAGAACTTTACCTCCTTTGTTAAGTGGATAATTCCCCTGCATACTCCAAATACAACTCAAGATCTATAGAAACTGTCAAATAATAGATATTATTTTTGAGTAATTCAGACGAACACTATGTTGCCCCTCTCTACCATATATATTTATGTGTATGTATACATATATAAAATCACATTGAAAAACATGGAAGAACTAAAACAAGACTTAGATGTAGCCAAAATGATATGTTATATAGAATATTTTTATAAAAGTTTATATAAAGAAGCATCAAAATCAATGCTGTATGTTTGTACATTTTAATCAAATATGTGCTCTATAATAATAAGAACAACAAGCATTTATTAAATTCTTACTTTGTGCTACAAATTCTGTTAAAGGCAGGACACAGATATGCAAGCAAAAAAAGATAGATCCGACCTCCAAGGAGCTTATATTCTAATGGGTGAAGACAGCACAAAAAAGGTAGCTGAAAACTTGTGGGAGGGAATATATAGTGGTGATGTTTGAGAGTGAAGTCCTTCTACAAAATGAAAGGGAGGGAGGAACTCACCAATAGGAGAAGGGGACCACAAGGGTGGAAAGAGAAAGCTTCTGAATCATGACGGCAAAGCCCAGAGGGTAAAGTATGGCTGCTCTTGGCCTTTCTTCAAAATGGAGATTCTGGAAGCAACTAAAAAATGAGAGAAGAGTGCTTCAGGGGTGGAGGGAAGAGGTAGCTGAGCAATGGGACAAAGTATTTCTCCATGCAAATTACTTTTTAGGAAAATATTAATAATAACCTATAACCTTACAAAATTTGCAAAAATATATAACATATATAAGTGTATTCTATCTCATATAATTTCTTTAAAAAATCTTTGAAGTGGATGGGATGAAATGAGGATATACCATCGTAGATCAGCAAATGTTCTGTGCCTTAGAATCTTAGTGATTTGCCTGGAATACCAAGAGGTTGTAACTTGTCCAAATTCACAAAACAATAGTGAATAGAACCAGGATTCAAATCAATTTCCTCTCATTCCAAATTCAGTGCTTTTTTTCTACCATATTATAAAGCTTCTCATCTTATAGAATGTCACTTTATTGAGAAAAAAAAAGCACTTATAAATCTCTTATTACAAATGTATCCCATTGGGGTTTTTCATTTTTCTTTCTATTTAAAATTGTGGTTTATACTTCTATAATTAAGAATTCCCTTTAGTAAGATATACTAGCATTTCTTTTTTTTAAATTGTATTATAGTTTGCATCATTCATTTCCACAAGATTTTGAGTTACATATTTTCTCCCCGTCCCTCCCCCACCCACCACCCCAAAACAGCCATCCTGGTGCGTCCTCCCTCCCCCAGTCTATTCTCTCCTATGTCACTTTTTGGTAGGGCAGGATGGATCTCCCAACTGCAGTGCCTGTGTATTTCAAGTTCCAGTTGGATGTAGTCAATAATAATAATAATAATAATTGCATATATATATATATATAGATAGATAGATACACATTCATAACATTTGATTATGGAACTCCAGATTCCAGTGCTTTCTCCTCCTCCCTCACCACCCATCCCCACTGGAAGGACAAGCAATCAAATACAGGCTGAACATGTGAAATTACGCAGA
>CM053581.1:152314358-152335757 GCA_028627135.1 Pseudochirops cupreus
GAAGGAATCAAGGGTTTGGGAGCTGTTCTTACTTTTCTTCTTATGTTTATTCTTACTCATGGTTGGTCAGTGTGTGATTTTTTTTTTAAATCTCTGTGGGGCTCTGCTTCCAGAAGGGAAAGCTCTGTCCCAAATTGCTGGGGTCCTCCCAGCTACCATAGCTCTCAGGAAGATGCTGGGACTCTTCCTAATTACTTCCAGCTCACTGGATAATGAAGACTCCAAGACCGAGGCCCAAGACGGTGATCCGGATCCAGGCCGCTCAACGCGAGAGCACTGGCCTGAAAACAATCGCTAAGTCCCCCTGCTGTCTGCAGGCCGTGGGCGGGAAGCTACAATGCGGAGGTGGGTGCAAAACCTCTGCCTTTCTCTTTTCTGCTCTGGAGGAGTTTCACTGGACTGCTTATCTCCCCCTTTCACAATTCCCACTCGCAGCTGCTGCTAATCCACTCACCTGAGAGGCTCCTCCTATCCAGCAGCCCCCCAGGGCACAGACGCAGCTTCAGGGCAGGCTGGTTTCGGTTCGCAGTGCTGATATGGTTCCTTGTAGCCAAGCTTACTTTAATGGGAAGTATCTTTGTGTGCGTTTTGGAGTTCTAGGATTGGTTTACAGTCCTGTTTTACGGCTATTTTGAGGTGGATACGTGAGAGCTGCGATATGTTGCTGCTGCTATGCTGCCATCTTGGCTCCGCCTCCCTACACTAGCATTTCTTAATGAGATAAAAACTAAAGATATGGTGGCATTTAGTTTAAAGAGACCACACTTAGAACACTTAGTGAAAAACTTCTATTCTTACAAAGGACGTAAAACATGACTCCTCAGAGGAAGTGTTAATGCATTCATTCCATCTCATAGCCACATATAATTCAGTGTGCTCAATCCACGACACCAAAATTCCCAGCACACTTTTCTCAAAAGAAAGAACATAAATTCCCCTTTTAGTCTTAAAATAGAAGATTAGAATATGCAGTCCAACCAGGCCATCAAATGCCACATTTAATTTAATGAAAATGCATAGTTTCACTCTTGCTGTTACTGTGAAAAGAAATGTCCTTCACTTAAAAGAAAGTGGAGGTAGGCTTCCTAAAATAAATAGATTTAGGAGACCTTTGGGAAGGTCTTGAGATTTTCAACCTGTTATTGCCATCTGCCTTGGTGTCATTAACCTAGTGTGTAGTTCTTGAAGGGAAACCATTTTATAAGTAGAAAATCCACACTTACCACCATGGAGACAGACCTGAAAACATCCATAGCAGTTCAGATTGACATAATATTGGTAATTAATGCATCAGGGGAGAAAATGCACTTGTACCCTGACTGAGAAAATTGGATATGAAAAACCAAGACAAAAAAAAAGTAATAATTTGCTCTTTTAAAAACTTTCTAATTTGAATATTTTTGATTGACAGGAAGATGCATCCTTGAGTATATATAAGCCACAATATTAGTATAAAACACATTTTTAAAAGTTTATTTTTAAAAATATATTCCTCTATATGCTATATGTTACAAAATTATAGTTAGCTAGATAGTTATGGATATAGATGTGTAAGTATAGAAACATCTTTTAAAGTAAGGCAGTTTATGTACAGGCCTTCAAGAAGTTCCATATGAATAGTCAAATAGAAAATAGATTTCATCATCACAGAGAACTTTCTCCACCAAGCTATTTATGAATTAGTACATAAAATCCAATGTAGTTGCCTATGACTTGCCAAGTTTAAGTGACTTGCCCAGTTGTACAAATATAGCAACTCTTAGAGAAAGGACTTAAATCCAGTTCTTCCTGAACCTGATCTCCCCATTGTAGTTTCTGTGTCACATAGTGCCTTAGAATTTGCTATCACTTCAAAGAACTAGTTAGTTTTCACATCTAGATTACAACAACATTGCACTCTCATTGATTTATTTGATAAATGACTGAATTTTCTTGGTGCCTATACAAGGAGTCAATATTTTGAGAGAAACTTTTACAATTGTTTTTGTAAGAAATTTATAACTGATATATATATATATATATATATGTATCTGTGTCTATATGTTTATTATGTAAATATGTATTATATATTTATACTCAGAGATGGAGCCTCCTATCAAATACTGACATTTCATTAGAATCAAGGAAATAGAACCACTCTGGCTCTTCCAATTGCTTTCTCGGTATTGAAATAAAATATAAAAATAATACAATTGAAAGTATCTGGGGAAATATTTAATTTTTTTTTATCATATCCAATAGTACATTAAAGTAGGTCCTCCCTTATGTGTATTGTCACTATCTTTACAGATAGGTAGACATTAAGTAAATGGAGAAGATGGCAGTTTTCCCTCAATATTTTCAAAAGTACTAAAATTCTTAGATGGGGAATAAAATGAAGAACCAAGCTTTACTTAATATTATAAGTACCTAGGTACTTTCTTCCCTTGCACACATTAAAAAAAATACTTCAGTGGCTTTATTATTGTTTTTTCTGCTTTTCACTTTAAAAAGATACACACACACACACGCGCACACACACACACACACACACACACACACACACACACACATATATATATATACATATATAAATATACATCACTTTTAAAAGATATAGATATAGGTATATTATATATATGTCATATATTTATACATACACATAAATTATATATTTTATATATGATATATTATGTAACATAAGTATCATTTATTTATACACACACACACACACACCTTCTATATGTGTATATATATATATATATATATATAGAGAGAGAGAGAGAGAGAGAGAGAGAGAGAGAGAGAGAGAGAGAGAGAGAGGGAGGGAGAGAGAAAGAGAGATTATCCTAAAAGGCATATAAGAAACTTGAATCAATTCCTAGAAGAGTGACCATTTGGGGGGAAAAGTTTTTTTTATTTTTTTGGCCTTTTGGAATTAGGTCCTCCTGATTCTAGGGCCCATGCTCTATTCACTGAGCCACCTAGCCATCCCAGAAAAGTTTTTTTTTTGAAAGAAAATCTTTTTATTGCAATTGTATACAGATGCATGAGCCTTTATTTATTTATTCATAATACATGGATTGATTAATTGATTTTTGTTAAATTTACTAAGAGCCTAAAGTACATAATTCTTTAATATCCAGAGAACTCTTTCAGTTTTCTAGTGCTATAAATCTCTTCTTTTATTTTTTATTTTTTGTCATCTTTTGGTCTTTCAAGCAAAGTTCAAACAATACTTTCATAGTTTGTGCCAGATACTGAAAAGTATCTGAACTTAAAAGGAATCACAACCATTCATAATTATTATAGAAAATTTGACTTCAAAAAAGTATCTTTTGATACTGATAATTGGTGGAATATGTGAAACTGGCCCACAGAATTTGTAGAGGATGAAGTATTGACAGAATTAGTGTTAAGGTCTGAGTGTCTATACTGACTTAGCAGTGTAAAAGAGTGAAAAAAAAGTGTAATGTGACTCTGGATCATTCTGTCTGTGTGAAGAAAAAGGAAGAGATTTCAGAGATAAGGTTGGAGTGTGGTTGCTGTTTATCCTAATGGTTTGAGAATTCCCAAAATAGGCTATTTGATCCTGAGCCTGTGGAATCATGGTGGAGGGATGAAAAGAAGCTCTCTAGGAAGTCATTACCTGCCTGTGAAGCTAACGAGAGTGATTGGGTCCAAGTCTTCAGTCCCGGTAACATCCCCATGAAGTAATATGAGAATTTCGGGGGATCTGATAATGAAGTCCTAACGGATATAAATGTCTGATTGTCCTAGATCTGCTCCCCAGAAGTTTCCTCATGGCAAATGAAAGTGCCGCAGGACACACTGACAAATCCAGAGCCAGAATGTGAGGAAGAATGGGAAGTGGTAGGGTAGGGTTCCTGACGTGATTAGTGTGCCTTATCTTTTCCTGTTCTGTTAACAAATGGTTTAGTTTTATTTTGCCTTGAAACTCTAAGATGCTCAGGTTATTATGATTCTTAAACATTGGATCAGCAAGTAGCTACATTCTTGAACTTTAGATTCAAGAGCAAAATTTGCTAGTAAGTTTGCATATTCAATCATTCCTTCAACAGCCTACAACTGGTACTTATCGAGACTGGTAAAGAATCTATGCTAAGCAAGAACTTCCCGGGAGGAATGTAGAATCTATTAGGGGACAAAAATTGCAGAAAATATCAATTGATACTAGTCCTCGTTAAGCTGGCTTCTGTTGTGTTCACATACACACAAAATTATAGCCATGTTCTTTCAATTAAATTAAAGGAATATCTAATATATATCTACTATGTGAACATCTAATATGTGTCTATTATGTACAAGCTACTGTTTCAGTAGCACTGGATACAAAGACCAAAGACAAAGAGCCCTGTTGCTCTTATTGAGAGAAGCTATGACGTGTGCTTAAAATTTCCTCTAGGAAAATTGAGAAGTTAATGTGGGAAGGCTTCATGAAGGAGGTAGCAACATAAACTGAGATTTAAGGGGCCTGAGAGAGCCTATGCTTCCTTTTCCTCCTCCATGATTCTCCCTTCCAAATATGGGATCTGTGTTTGAAAAGTTTCATTGTTGGTACAATTAGGCTACCGAACAAAGATAAGTTAATGCTATTGAAGCAAATTTTCATCAGTACAGTACAACTAATACTACTGTACACCTGTTGTTTAAATCTCATTTTTGTCCTGCTTAGCTCATCATCATACTAGCTTCTAGTATAACATCATCCCTATGTTCCATGAATTGTAAGGGGGATTGTTGATCGTTTTCCTTTACCCCTTTTTCACAAATGAGAATGAATATAACCACTTTGATATCAGACATCCTTTATTGTTGTGTATTTTCCCCAAGATGGCTAATGCATTGCAACAGTATAGGCTTAATAAATACTATGCAATGAATGAACGAATGATGGTATACCTGTATTTATACAGATATATACATATATACATATATACATACATATATATTTATATCAGTATTAAGCATGTCTATCACTCAGATATACTGATGCTGATCGTAAGAATGGCTAGCATTTGAATAATACTTTAAATGAGGGTACAACTATAATTACACACATATATGTACATGCCTATATATTTTTATAGAGGTATTAAGCATGTGTATCATTCAGGCATGCTAATGATGATGATGATGATGATGATGATAATTAGCATTTATATAACACTTTAAAGTTTACAAACTGCTTTTCATGTCATCTCATTTGATATAACATTCATATTTTCTTTCTACCAGAAGAGGAAAAGGAATAGATTAATTTAATACCTAGTCTTTTGTGGCTTGTATTATATGTGATATTGTGTCATTTGATCAATTTCAATTTATTTCTATTTTGTTTGTAAAAACCATAGATGCCTAATAAATGTTGCTTTTATAGTGAACTGTGTGTCCACCCTCCAAGTCGAATGAAGAATCCTCTTTCCAGATAGAATAAAATTTAATTCTGATCAGACATCACAGTCACAATATTACCAATACAGTTATGGATTAAGATATAGTATCCATGATTAACTTTCTTATACCATCAAATGCTATAAAATATATAAATACAATCCCACATACATAATCTATTTTTCTATGAATTTGCACAAAATTCTAGAGGTATATTAGACTCACAAATATTTTACATTGGTTGCAGTTGCAATTCAACTTACTCTTGTTGCTATTTGATTCTTAAGATAAATTTATATGCTCAAAATCTCATCCTACCTAGCTTTCAGTTTCCATGTAGTTGTAGTGCCTATACAGTTTTGTCCGTTAAGAAAATATTTTAGAAATATTTTATTTTATTTAGAAATATTTTATTTTATTTTATTTATTTATAATTTTATTTTATTTAGAAATATTTTATTTAGAAATATCTCACACTGGACAGGTTCTAGGTTTTGCTGCCCACCCAGTGTTTTGATGAAAATATGCTAGCTCTTACCAAAGATTATCATTGAGTACATAAATACTCTCTTTGGAAGACTACATTATTGGTCTGCTAAACCGGGAGTTTTTGTCTAGGGGCAAACCTATATAGGCAATGGCAAATGGACATGCAACTGGCTGGTGCTCCTAGAATAAATCTAAAACAAATTGAGGATGGTTAACTGTATTGGAGATCAAACTATTAATTTATGACCAAGATACACATTATTATTCTCAGTCTATGATTTTAGGAAAGAAGTTCTGTTGAAGTATTCTGGTAATGGAAAATCAGAAATCTCAGATCTTGGAAATGAGGTATGTTTTTCTTCAAACCTGCCAAAAATATATTGTCACAAAGAAAAGAACTAGTAAGGGCCATGTTTTTCTTCACTTTGTCTGTGTTATTTTTTAGTCTAACCCTTTTCTCTGAAGGACTGATATCCATTTTTATAGATGCTATAAAAATGAATGAACATAAAACAATTTACATTCATTTGATATCTAATTATGCCAGCTTGCAAAAGAAAAATCTGCTCCCACATAGAAGACACCAGGGCCTCTTTTCTTATGGCTACATCTATCTGCTTAATGACAAAATAACTTTAAAATCAGTTTTAAAAAAAGAAAAGAAAAAATGAGCTACTAACCCAAAATCATAAGACAAACTGAGATCGATTTAATGATTTTTTTTTCAAGGTGCTGTGGCATTGTGTAGACAGAGCTAAAGTTTGTGTTTCTTTATTTGTAAGGAATGCAGAGCTAGATGATGAAAGCAAGAATATTAAAATAAGCGCTAGAGAAAGCAAACAGGAATGTGGATCTAACATCCCTCTTCTTTGGAAGGAGACTAGTATACATAATTATTAAGCCAGCATGTACATTTTATTTTGACCATGCTAAATCATTTATATACTTCTTAGACTGTGGAAAATATTTCTCCAGTAGATCATAGTTCTAGCAAGTTAGAGCTGTGGCTGCATAAAGCTGTGGAAGGAGCCTTTGATACAGATCTCTGTATTTGAAATGAGGGTGGGAGGGGATAGAAGGGAGATAATGTTACCTTTGCTCTGAGTGTAGATTCTCTACTCTCCCATTTCAAGAAATATATGAATAGCTGAGTATATTCCTTGGTGTTGTTCAGGGAAAATCATAATAGTCCCAAACTATTCAATTCCATAGAAGAACACTATTGCAGATGAACCAAGAAAGATCATTTTAAATTATTTCAGTTACTAGATCTGTGATTTCTATCACAGTCAACAAGCATTTATTAAGTGCCTAGTATATGCCAGGCACTCTACTAAGGATTGGAGACATAGAGGAATAAATATTTCCATAGTTATGTGCATATAGAATATATATTGGCTAGATGAAATTAGCCTTAGAATGAAAAGCACTAGCAGCTGGGAACTACTCCCTGCAGGAAGAGATTCTTGAGTTAAATCTTAAAAGAAGTTAAGAACTCTAAATCTAAATTAGGAGACAGAGAACTTCACCAATGGGATGAGCCACTGCAAAGGAAGAGATGGGAGATGAAGCACCTTGTGAAGAGCTGCAAGTGGGCCAGTGAGAATGGACCAAAGAGTACCTGGAAGAAATTAATGTGCAAGAAGACTAGAAAGATAAGAAGGCTAGCTTTTTGACTGTAATAGAAATCATACATCTAGTGAGCAGCTAACAATTCAAAGTGATCTTTCCTGACTCATCTGTAACACTGTGCTTTAATGAAATTGGATAGTTTGGGATTATTGTAACTTTCTCTGTACAACACCAAGAAATATAAAGCTATCTATGTTTCTTGGAATGGGAGAGCACAATGTGAAGAACTTGAAATGCTAAAATGTGTTTATATATAATCCTGGAAGTAACAGGAAGCCATTGGAGTTTACTGAGTCTAGATAAATGTCATTATCAGACATTCACTATAGAAAAATCACTTTGGCAGAAGTATAGAGGATAGATTGGAGTGAAGAGTCATTTGGGTCCAGTGGCAAGAAAATTGGAGATGGCCCAGGATGCAGTGGGAGACTTTGGCCTTTTTAAGCTAAGGTTTTCCCAAGTCTTAGTTTGACTGAGGCAACTCTCATTCAGTGATTAAGGTTAGGTAAGAAATGAGACAAAGAATGGCTTCTTTTACCATTTTTAGTCAAAAAAGAAAACTCAATCTGGCAGGGGAAGACGCTCAGAGTTTCTGGCCTAAACAGAAACAATTATATTTACATTTACTCTAAGCCAATCAGGGCCCAAACAATGATGAATAAGTGGCATTTGGAATGGGACCTATTATTGGCTAGTCAATGAGAGCCAGAGTGAATTAGATGTAAGGCATAATCCTTAAGGATATCTAACCCTAAACCCCAAGATATCTTACCAGGTTTCAGTGATCTAAATTTACATTCCTAGATGAAAGGGGAGGAGAGGGAAAAGAAGAAGGGGAGGGAGATGCTGCATTGCCCAACTGGCCCCAGTGGGACAAATCGTATTACTCACAGGTTGTTGTTTGTCCTTTATGATCATAGAGGAAGGTGATAGAAATTAAGAGTATAACTATTTTACTATCTGCTCTATAGTATAGGACAGGGGTGAAGAACCAGTAGCTTCAATGCTACAAGTGACCCTCTAGGTGTGCAAGTGTGGCCCTTTGACTGATCCCAAACTTCCCAGAACAAATTATTTTATTAAGGGGATCTGTTCTTGGAAGTTTGTATTCAATCAATGTTTGAGGACCTAGAAGACCACATGAGGCCTGAGGCTGCAGGTTCCCCAACCATGGTATAGGAGAAGGTCATAAGAGTTGAGTAGATTAAGGAATTGGGAAGTTAAAATATTTGATAAAAGAATACATACATACATTCATATGTGTGTGTGTGTGTTGAATTCCTTTAGTGTGAAGGCAAGAGTTGGGATAGAGAGCAAGACTGTGAGCTAGCTACTGAAATTATTGAGATAGGAATAAGAATGTCTTGTGGGTTAATAAGTTACAGCTCTCAGAGTCTAGATTGTTTGTGAACCTCAGAGGAGGAGAGGTTGCTGAATGACATCTGTATGGGAAGAATATGGAGGTGGGAATGTGGAAAAAAGAATATTCCAGAACTTCTAGAATTGGCAGTACAGAACAAGAAGTATTCAGACTTCACTACCTTTACCAGTGAGTCACAGGATTATGAGTAAAATGGAGCCACTACTGGAAAGGTAGCCAAATTTGCATTATCATATAGAGGGAATAAGTTTTCACTGATTGTCAAAAGATGGAAGGAAAAAGAGAAGTGGTATAAATTGAAGGAAGTTTGCTAATTATAGAGTAGAATTCTATAGTGCCCAGTAGAAGGGGTGGGCTGATCTGGAATGGGACACTGGGGGAGTAGGTTTGATGTGGATGGAAATGAGTGAATAGATAGCTGGGTTTGGGGAGGAAAGAGTTAATTGTTGGCAGTTAGGGCTACAGTATTACTATAATGAGGAGAATAAGGGAGAGTGAGAATAGTCAATCTATTGGGGAATGTTTGGTAAGAATATTGAGATTTAATGATAATAATTCAATGATAATGATTTAATGATAATTTAATGATAAAAGCAAGTGTTTATGAAATTCAAACCAACGTGCAATATTTCAGCATAGTGCTCAGTTGCCCAGCCTATCATATTGTTGTGTCCTAGAAGGATTCCTTAAGCCTGAGTCATGACAGGCATGATGTGGTGTGTTTGGAAAGAGAAACTGTTTTATTCTGTTTCTGTTTTCTTCACTGCCTCCCCAAGTTGACTAAAGGTAAGCTTGGTAGTGTTATGGCCCCTATGAAGTCTAGAATCCTAGGGAGGAAAGAAGTTTTTTCTTTTTTTCTTGCCCCTTATCAAGCAGGGCCTGGCATAGTTTTGATCCTAGGGTTGTCTATTCTATACAACTAGTGAGCACAGAGGAAGTAGATAACTTGTCTATTTCCTAAACACCTTTTGGGTACCCTAGCTACTTTAAGTTTAAGAAAGAACAGTCAGAGTGCTATATAAAGGAATGCCGAACATTCAGCCAGGCTAAGAATTGGAAGACTAAAGTGCATGCCTAAAAATTATATATGACATATGTGTATGCGCACATGCATGTGTGTATGTGTGTATCTTGGGATCAGGAGAGGTCAATTCAGGGAAAGTGCTGCATTAAGAGGAAAGATTTGCTTGTGTGTGACCTCTGCCTTAGAGCACCATCCTTTCTCACTTTTTTTTGAAACCTTAAGTCTTTTCAATAGAAAATTCCCAGTTATCCTAGTTGTTACTGCCACCCTCCCCATAATCTGTTTTTTTTTCTTTTTGTTTTTGACTGTATCTTGTACTTGTCATCAAAACTAATTCCTGTAGAAGAGGGATAGGACATCAGTGTTAGTAATGAAAATAATGGGGAAGAGAAATATACAAAATTATATTATTCCTTGGAATTCACACCTGTACATGGAGCCTTTCTTGGCCTCAGACTGCAGAGCAGAATCTCCATGTAAGGAGGAAGCCCAGGTTGGCCATCTCTTTATTTCCCACCTATGCACTTGCCTGGAATTTTCCATCAATCCCCGAGGTCAAGTACCTTTTCCTTCTACTCCCATTTTCTATTTCCTTTTGCATGTTGTCTAATAAATGCTAATTTAACTGAGTAGAATAGTAGTCACTTAGTGTTATAAGATTTAAATAGACATATATTAATTACCTATTCCCAAGTAATATTGCTTTTTACTTTTAATCATCTTTCTTGCTCTCCCCAGCTCACCGCAGGAGGGTAAGGGATAAAAAGGAAATAAATATTGCTATATACCCTGAACAGTTCCAAGTATAATTGATATCTTAATTAAAATTTTTACTGATGTATGGCTCCTTATCTTCTTATTCAAATACACGTATATACAATACACACATATATACACATACACACAAACATATATATATATATATGCATATATGAATATATATTTTTCCTGCCTCGAATTACCTTTTTAAAACCCTTAAAGGAAAACGAGAGAAACAAAAAATCAAATAACATGTTTTAAGGGGAAAATTTAAATTTTCATCTTTCTTTAAAACCAAGAAAACCATCTAGAGGATTATGGTACCATGTTATGTGTATTTATGTGTGTGTGTGTGTGTGTGTGTGTGTGTGTGTGTGTGTGTGTGTGTGTGTTTCATACTAAAGTAATGAGTCTATTCAAAGTTAGGTTACCAATGTCATCAGGGCAAACATGCATTTTTATGCCTTTCTCAACAGAGTAAAGTATGAGAGCATCATGAGTCATTTCTCATGTTGCCATTGACAACTGTCATTGAGAAGGCAATCTATTTCTTTTCTCTTGGATTGATTTATAAGTGGATCTCCAAGGTGATATACAATCAGGGACTCTCTAAGTTTCTATGCCAGCCCATTCAGTATCTTTCTTGGAGAAAGCCCATTTCAAACCTCACTTCCCTTACTACCATGTAGACTTCTTCAAGTCTAGAAATTATAGAGTAGAAAGTAAGGCAGCAAAGGATACATTCTAAGCACATTTCAGTTTGGAACACAGTGGAAAGATTTTGTCTAAAAACAATTGTAAGACCACAACATCTGTATAACATAGCACATACACGTGTATATGTATAGATATATAGATATACATAGCACATGTGTAAATGATAGTCAGAAAGTATATTATTTAAATTGATTAATTTACTTATTTTTAATTTTCAACATTCACTTTCATAAGTTTTCAATTTTCTAACCCTCCCTCCCTGCATGCAATCTGATATAGGCTCTTCTACACATACATTCCTATCAAACAAAATTTCACATTAGTCATGTTGCATAGAAGAATTATAATGAATGGGAGAAGCCATGAAAAAGGGAAAAAAAACCACAAAACAAAACAAAAAAATAATCTTCACTCTGCATTCTAGCTGCATAGTTCTTTCTCTAGATGTGGATAGCATTTTCCATCATGAGTTGTTTGGAATTATTTTAGGTCCTTGCATTGCTGAGAAGGGCTAAGTCTATCAAAATTAGTCATAGCATGCTGTAGCTGTTACTGTTTATAATGTTCTCCTGATTCTGTTCACTTCAGTGAGCATCAGTTCATATAAGTCTTTCCAGGTTTTTCTGAAGTCTGCCTGTTTATCATTTCTTATATCACAATAGTATTCCATTACATTCATATCCCACAGCTTGTTTAGCCATTCCCCAATCGATGGGCCTCCCCTCAACTTCCAGTTCTTGGCCAGCACAAAAAGAGCTGCTATAAATATTTTTGTACATGTCAGTACGTATCATATTTTAACATGTATCAAAACTAGCCTGTGCTGGAGAAAAGATAAATTAATTCTCTGAAAATTTGATATATGCTTTGACTATATTGTGTTTCTAGTCTGCCCCCAAAATTACATGTTTCCATTCTATAGACTTCATTTTATTCATAATTTAGTCAGAATTTCTTTGGGGTAACTTTATGGCAACATATCATCTTGAAACAGTAATTTCTTATTACACTGTCAGAAGATAAGATTCACAAATGAAGCTATGAAGTTTAAACTCACCCTTCAGGAAACTCTTTCCAGCCCTCCCCCTAATTAATATTGAAAGCATAATGAAGAATGTGCTTATAGTAAAGTAGAAAAGGGTATTGGGTCAACACAGGTAATAATAGCTAACGAATATAGAAATCCAGTTTAAAAACCTAACATCTTTTTTTTAAAGTGAGACCTAACATTAACAATCATATTTTTTTAAAGTGAAACTCTTTATTCTTACTTTGTTTGTATGTGATATACTGAGTCGGGAGTACGAAAATCTAGTTTTTAGGCTTATTTCTGACATCACTGGGGGTATGAGTTGGGAAAATCTCATGAGCATTCTAGTGTTTCAAATTTCTGATTTGTAAATGAGAATACTGAACTCTTGCAGATGCTTTTCAGGTCTAAAATATGTATGGTTCCATGAGTCTAACTTGCTAGTCTAAGTGAGAAGTTTAAGTTTTTCTTAAGTAAGAATATTTTTTCCTTTTTGTGATATTTGCCTTATTGATGGATGAAAAGGAAAACAAAAACTTTTTTATGATTATTTTGTGCCAACTACTGTGCTAAGCACTAGGAATAAAAAATAGGCAAAAAACAAAACAAAACAGAGCTGTTTCTGTTCAAGCACCTCACGCTCTAATTGGGAAGACAGCATACCACTTCTAAAATATTTCACCTGCAGGGCTGATGGAAAATCCCAGAAGTTCTAAAGGTTTGTAGGAAAGGCATATGAGAAGACCCAGAGTCCTTAGGGTGCAGAGCTAGTTATCTATAATTACTGCGTGATCTCATTGATATGGTTATTCCCTCCACCAATGTAGATTTCCACCTTTCTACAATTTAATAAATGCCTCCTGAATTGCAGGGGCTAAAAAAAAAAAAAAAATCTCCCCCTGGTGGCACAGGAGATACACTTTCCTGAGTTTAACCATGCTGGTCTTTGGATGATGGACCAATATTGAAATCATTTTGTTTGATGGAATGTGCTGCAGTTTTTATTTCACTGGCATAGCCTTAAGAAAGAAGAATTATCTCTATAATATGAGGTATCAGATGAAGATTTTTAGTGGAAACTCAGTAACATCTGTAATTGTTGTTAAATGTATTTAGCAAATCAAAAAAACTTTTTTATGTTAAAACCTCATTCATTCAAAGAACAAGAGTTACCTTTGTGTTCTAAAAAGGTAAGAGAATAAGTATTTATATAGCACCTACAATGTGTCAGGAACTGTGCTAAGGGCTTTTTTTTAAAAACAAATATTAGCTATTTTACCTTCACAACAACTGTGGGAGGTACAAGTTATTATTATCTCCATTTTACAGTTGTAGAAACTGAGGTAAACAGGTTAAATGTCTTGCCAAGGGTCTGAGGCCAGGACTTCCATGACTGTAGGCCAATCTATCCAATGTGCTTCCAGCTACCTCTAAAATCCAGGAGAATCTTCAATGACAAATTTAAATACAGTTGAAGGCTTCCAATCCTGTAGGAGAACTTGTATTAGTATCTTTTGGTTCATATTTTTTTTTTACCTTTGCCTTTTTTACTTCAGCTGGAGCAAACTGGATTGTGTTCCAGCACCTTATATTAACTCTATGTACATCTTCCTGTTTCAAGTACCATAGATAGTGGAAAAAGCAGCAGAATGGAAAGTGTAAGTCACAGGTTCTAGTCCTAGCTCTGTCTTTAGACTCATTGTCTCGCCCTGGGCAAGTTTATGTCTCTCTCTTGGACTGAGCTTCTTTGGATGGAAGATGAGAAAGTTGGACTAGATCATTGGTTCTCAAAGTGAGGTCTAGAGATCCCTGGTTCATTTTTAACATTTCCCATTTCTTTATCTCCTCACTCACTGTTAAAAGAAAGAAGTAAATCTCAGTTAAATAAAGTTCACCTCTGTAGTTTACCTTTTAAAACAGAGCAATGAATTTAGCTCCAAGCATGCCTTCTCTCAAAGTAAAATGCTTGAGTGAAAATTTGGACAAATCACTTTGGCTTTGTTCACTGAACTATATAAAGGAAGGAAATTGGCAAACCGTTTAGAGCGCAAGAAGTTCTTGGCATTGTGTGTGTGTGTGTGTGTAAGTAAAATATATTAGGGGGAAATGTATTAAAATTTAAGCTTTTCAGTTTCTTTTTTCTTACCTAAAGTTAAGCTTATAGTTCTTTTGATAAAATTTATCATGTAATGATAATTAAATAATAATAATAAATAAATGATGAATGAGATGAATAAATAAATAAATGAATAAATTAAATACTAGAAAACTTAAATAATAATAATAGTAACAAAACCATTAATTTAGAATTTGAAGGTACTTCAGAAGCCATTTAGTCCAACCTCCTCATTTTATGGATGAGGACCCTGTGGTCCAGAGAGTTTAAGTGATTTGCCAACTCTCATTCCAAACTTAAAACTCTGTCCCCTGAAGTAGGATCGTTTACCTTTACCTTTCTCTAGGTTACATGACAACATACTTATTGCCATTTTTACCACTCATAGTTACCAAGATTCTATAGTAAAACTCAGAGGTCTATATTTTACAGTTAAAGACTAAGTTTAATTAACTAATTTTCTTTATTTTTTTGAACTACAGCTTTCTGAGGTTTTTTTTTAATAAAAATCATTGCTACTATTGTTAATAAGTGAAAATGTTCTTGAATTTCATAAGTAAATGTTGACTCCATCTGGAAAAGTTTCATTTTCAATATTTTCATACTTATTATCCTTTTGAAAGCGCTTAGAATGACTTTCTACATGTCTCAAAGATGAGAAGAAACTATGAGGATGGCATAAATCACACATGCCAATAAAAAAAAGAAATGTAGGGTGTTTAGGTGGTACAGTGAATAGAGCACTGGCCCTGGAGTCAGGAGGACCTGAGTTCAAATGCGGCCTCAGACACTTGACACAAAAACTGGCCATGTGACCTTGGGCAAGTCACTTAACCCCAATTGCCCTCCAAAAAGCAAAAAAAGAAAGAAAGAAAGAAAAAAATGGATCTATGCAATTTGTGTTCTGTATGTGTTTTCTCATTTCTATAAAATGTTGACTATTCTTGTTTCTTCTCCTAGGTTCCCAGATTTCTTTAACAAATTAGTGTAACATTACTATTACATGAAACTCCTTCCTTTTTATAAATTTAGTATATTACTTTGAAATATTATATACCCTTCCCAAACAACATCCTAGTCATGACTCTCACCCCACCAAGTCTTAGTGATGCCTTTGAAGCCAATGTTTGGCTTCTTGCATTAGGCCCTGTAGTTCACCATTTTTATTAACCCCTGCTTATTATTGTGTAAATTTGGTGTGGATTTCTGATACCATAGGTTTTATTGTTAATTTTCTTTTTGGATATGGCCTCCTATTAAACATTGATTATTTTATATTATATTATTTTATTATCATATTACATACAACATGCTATTCTCATGTTGTAACTGCCATACTCTAAGCAAGGTATCTGTACTAGAATGCATACACACACATATACACACAAGTATATATATTCACATATATGTGTAATAATATTGATAACTTGATTTAAAAAGGACTTTTGACTTTGAAAACTGCTTTACATAACACAATTCTGTTTGATCTCATTGATATATGTATGTCATTTTCTCCCTCATCTTATATTTTCAGTGTAAAACCCTCTTGATCAGATTCATAAGGCTTTAGGAAAACTTACTTTTATTGAATCTAAAGAGCCATATTTCATCCCTGGCTAAAAGTTGATCATTCTTCTATTTTTCTCAGTATATCATATTCTTAGCTAGTGGTTCAGTTCCTAAATATGCCTTTGTCTTCTGAATTCCTCCTTCTTCAATAAGCAATAATAATAGAAATATTCTTATCATCATCATAGGATGCTCAGTTTTGTTGTGAATTTTGTTATTTTTGAGGCAGCTTGGAACAGAAAATAGAGTACTGTAAAACCTGGAGTTCAAATCTATCCTCAGACACTTACTAACTGAGAGACCCTGGGCAAGTCATTTACCCATCTTAGACCCTATTTCTATTTCTCCATCTGTAAAATAGGGAAAATAATAGTGCCTATCTCCCAGGGTTATTATGAGGAGAACATGAAATGATATTTGTAATGTGCTTTGCAAACATTAAAGTACTGTATAAATGCTAACTATTGTTATTGCTACTATTCTGTATGTGTGTGTGCGTGTGTGCGTGTATTCCTTTTGTTTTTTTCTCAGGATTATAGATTTTTCAGCAATGTTTTCTAGGTTTCCTCTAGTTGTATATATTATCCTCATATGAATCCCCAGATTTAGGCATGTTCTACAAATCTTTAAACAGGAGTGGGGAACTTGCAGCCTCAAGGCCACAAGTTCCCTTCTAGGTCCTTGGGTGCAGCCTTTTGACTGAGTCCAAGTTTTACAGAACAAATCCTTGTATATAGGAGATTTCTTCTGGGAAGTTTGGATTCAGTCAAAAGGCTGCACTTGAGGACCTAGAGGACCACATGTGGTCCTGAGGCAGCAGGTTCTCCACCCCAGCTTCAAACAATTTCTACCTCATCTCAGGTATATAGTCTGCAAAGACAACAATGTTCTCTATTATTCATAGCAAGTCAACAGATTAAACATCTTGGAACCATTTGTTAATAAGTCACCAATCACTATTGTTCTTCTCTCTCTCCTGTGATTATTATTAGATAACCTCACACCAGATGGAAACTTGGCATCAGGATCATCATCCCTTGTTACAAAAGACAGGGCTTTCATCTAAGCTATCCTAATTCTCCTATGAAATCAAAAAGGCTTATTCCCAGCACTAAACAAGTGTTCATTGGTCCTTTTTTCTTGCCTTTCTTTTCTGTCATATTATTCTGCCCTATAACCTACTAGAAAGAGGTTAGAATTCCTCTTTAACTCTTTCACCTTCTTTTTTCATCTTCTTCTCCCCTATTTTAAAAACAATAACAATATATTAGTACTTTAGGATTCTCAAAGTATTTTACATATATGTCATTTTACATATATCTTCATGACCCTGGGAAGTAGGTGTTATTATTATCTATCTTTATATTATAGACAAAGAAACTGAGGCACAGATAATTTAAGTGACTTGCCAAGGGCCACATAGCTAATAAATTAATAAATTTATAATATATAATTATATACAATTCTTCTATATATTTATATATATATTTCATATATGTTAAATATATAGTTCTATTATATATAATATATAATTATAATAAAAATAAAGGATTTGAGCTCAGCTCCTCTAGGATCCAAGTCTGACATTCTGCCCACTCTACCTCTTGTCTACCTCAAAGATACTCTTTATGCTAATCTGGAAAATAAAAAGGCATTTTGCTTGTACTTTAACCTTCCCTCTAAAAAGTAGACCAAATATCACTTTGAATATATGTTAGTGTTACCTGTCAATGTTAGAAATGCCAAAACTCTGCATGTTGATGCAAGATTTTTCTTGCCTTCTAAATTTTGTCAAAGCAAAATTCTTAATCACTTGCCTTCTTGTTTGTAAATCTCTTGTACAAACACCATAATTATGACTTTTGACCAGTCTACCAGTGTGCTTGTTGCCCATGAGAATAAGGTTTAATTGATTAATATATGGTGGGCTTTCCACCTCTATACCGGTCAGTTAGTCAGTAATCATTTATTAAGTGCTTTCTGTGTGCCAGTCACTGTGCTTAGTGGTGAGGATACAAAGAAAGATTTAAGACAGTCCCACTCTCAAAGAGCTCACAGTCTATTGGAGGAGACATCAAACAGACAACTATACAAATACATTACATAAATTATAAATGTATTAATCAACAAAAAGAAGGCCACTAGAATTAAAAGGGTTCAGGAAAGACTCCCTGTTGAAGGTGAAATTTAACTCTAATATGAAGGAAGCAAGGAATGGCAGGTGGAGAAGAGGATAGAGAGCATTCAAAGCACTGGGAATAGACAACAAAAATGCCTGGAGTCAGGACATGAGTCCGTTGTGTAATAAACAACAAGGGAGCAAGTGTCACTGGACTGAAAAATATGAGGGATTATAAGGTTTAAGAGGACAAGAAAGGGTAGGCAGATTATAAAGGTCAAACAGGATTTTCTACCTGATCCTGGAGGTGATAGGGAGCCACTCCAGTTTAGTGAGCAGAGGTGTGACCTGGTCAGACCTATGCTTTAGGGACTGATCACTTCATCAGCTGAATGGAGAAGGGTAGACAAGGAGTAGGGAGAGTCTTCTGGCAGGCAAACCAACTAGCAGGCAATTGCAATAGTCTAGGTATAAAATGATGAGGGCCTGAGCCAGGGTGATGGCAGAGTCAGAAGAGAAAAGAAGGAATGTGGGAGAGATGTTCATATTGGCAGGCCTTAGGAACAGATTGGATATTTATGTAAGAGAAAAGAATCAAGGATGACACCTGAATTGACAGCCTGAGTGACTAGGTATAATGGTAATGAAATTTGAACACCACAATGGGATGGATTTGTTGACCTTATGAGAGGGGGCTGAACTGGGAAGAGTTGGTGCCATGGATAGAGAGAGAAGCCCAAGCAGAGAGAGGCCAGAACTTCTGGGAGCCAGCATCTGGAGTCTGCTGCTACTGCTAGAGAGAGAAATGACAACTGAGGACTGAAATGGGAAGAAGCATGACTGTGGTGCCAGTATTTGGTCTGTGTATTTTGATGTTACTTTGTCAGATTCTTCTGCTGATGGAGGATGTTGCTGTTATTGCAGAAGTCCTAGGACCTTGCTGTTGGTTCAGAGACCTGAAAGAGGATTTTCTTGTTGTATGTTTACAGAAATCTTGGAGGAGGGTCTTGTTGATGTTTTCAGGGGTTCTGGGACTGTACTGATGTTTTGTGCTAATTTCTCAGACGTTGTTGTTGGGCCTAGGTTGATTTCACAGGTAGAGAGTGAATTGATGAGGATGTCCAATGTGTATCTATGTTGTGTCTTTGTTAAGCATTGTCTTCCCAGGAACAGAAACTGCTGAGAATTTGCCTCAGGTAAAGGTGAAGGAAAGACCTTTCCTTGGATATTGAAAGCTGTGATGATATTATAAGCTAGTTGTGACCTAGGGGTGGATGGCCTTTGTGTTTTGTGACCTACCAAATGAATATACTTTGTTTATGATTAGAAACTAATCTCCAATTGAGACTACCCAGAGGTGGAGTACTTTGACTTTTGTACTTTGTGATTGAACTGAGAACTTACTAAATTATTGAGTTAACCTGTATTTTGATTTTCTTTTTTCTGTGAATGTTTTGCCTTCATATGTTACTGAATAAATGGAGTTATTATGCTTGTAATCCGAACCTTGGAAGTTGCTTGTGTTTGGTGTTACGTTAGGTGTCCCTAGACAGTATTAAAGAAGTTTTGAAAGATAAAAGATTTGGAAGAGTGGAGGTGATGAATAATGAGTTAAGATGTCTATAGGAATCCAGTTTGAGAAGTCCAGTATAAATATGTGAGCCTGAAGATCACTGAAGAATGCTGGATAAGTTGATTTTAGAATCATCAGTATAGGGATGATAATGTATCCATGGGAGCTGAAAACATTTTCAAGAGAAATATATAGAGTGAGAAGATAAGTAGGCCCAGGACAAAACCCCATAGAATACCCATGATTACTGGGCATGACCTGGATGAAGATCTGGCAAAGGAAACTGAAAAGGAATGGCCAGCTAGGTAGGGGTAAAACCAGGAAAGAGTAGTGTTATAAAAACCTAGAGAGAAGAGATTATCAATGTGAAGAGGATGATCAGCAGTGTCAAAGACTGCAGAGAGATCAAGAAGAATGAGGACTGAGAAAAGATCATTAGATTTTGCAATTAAAAGATCATTATTTACTTTGTAAACAGCAGTTTCAGTTGAATGATGAATTCAGAAGCCAGAATGTAGAGACTTAAAAAGAGAGTTAGAGGAAAGGAGGTAGAGGCAATGATTGCAAATATTTATAGGCAGTAAGGGAACAGTCAGTAGACAGGAAGAGTTTGAAGATAAGTTAGAGTAGGGATGAGATTGGGAACAATCTTCTGGAAGAGGCAGGATACAGTGTAGTTACTTGTTCATATAGAGGAATTTGCTTTGGCAATTAAGAGTCACAGCTTCATGTGAGACAACAATGAAGGAGAAGATAGTGGTAGAAGGTATACAGGTGATGTGAGATGAGGAGAGGAGAAGAGGGAGCTCTTTGCAAAGAGTTTCATTTATTTTTTTTTAGTAAAATATGAGGCAAAATTCTCAGCTAACTGGGTAGAAGAAGAGTATGCCATGGGAGATTTGAGGAGGGAAGAAAAGATTTGGAAGAGCATTTATGGTAAGTGAGATCATGAATTAATGAGGGATGTGTAGAAAGATTGCCTTCTAACTGTGAGAGACCACTTGTAATTATGTAACAAATTTTTAGTGAACTGAGTCAGGATGTTTTCGTGCATGAGATGGTATAACTGTGCTAAGCCATCTTTATTTAACAATTAACCCATCTCTTTTCTATCTTAACACAACAGGAAACAATTCCATAAGCAAATCCAATCACCAGCAGTGTTTATTTAATTCTAATAAGGCTGATTGCTTACTTTTTCCACTTTTCCCACTGGGATGCAGATAATTCCTTGCACTTCCCTTTGATTCTATGAACAATAAAAAAATTCTAAGTGACCCAAAGGAAAATGTTAAACATATGGTGGGTATAAGTAGGATACACTGTATTAACAATGATAACTTGAGGGCAAGTCAAGAAATTATATAATTAAAAAAGACAGTGGGTTCATGAAATAGTGAGAATAAGTGGATAACTTAATAGACAACCTGAGGCCTTCATTGTGTCCATTAAAATTAAAAAAAAAAAGGCTTCTAATATTTGTGAGAAGCAAAGATAAAAAATTGCAGAGAATGAGCTGTGAATGAATGCAGTAATGAATGAGTGGAAAATAATTTATTAAGTGTTTACCATATACCAAGCACTGTGCTAAGTGCT
>CM053581.1:152335857-152351285 GCA_028627135.1 Pseudochirops cupreus
GTGGCCTCCCCCCCCCCCCCCCCCCGTAGGCAAGGAATTGTTCCTAAGGATCCAAATGAAGCATTGATTATGGGTCCCTTCTTGTAGGCATAGAGGAAAGCAATAAGGACCCATCAAAGAGGGAAGGAGGCACTAGAACAAAGGTTGAGGGTGTTTTCTCAGGTAGTCTGGAGTGAGGAACAGAAAAAGCAGTCCCACTTGGTGTTAGCTCTTGCTGGAGCCCAGCAGGCATGCCCTTGTCCCGTGGAGTCCTTAGTAACCAAATGTGGGTATCAATGAGATTGGGCTAAAATTGACAGGTGGAGGGAATTGACATGATTGCTGAGTTTGAAGAATAAAAAAAAAAATCACACTAGAACTATAAACAAACTTGTTTGGATTTGATGGATTATTTTTCTACCACAGGTATAGAAAGAACACTGGATCAAGAATCTACAGATATACTCAACCACTAATAAGCTTTGTAACCTTGAGCAAGTCCCTTCCCCTCTCTTGGCTTCAGTTTCTACATCTGTTATGTAATTGGATCAGACTAATCTCTAAGGTGTAAAAAATAGCACTATGGTTTTAATGATTTCCATAATGTTCCTTGTTTATGATCTGTTCAGTTTTATCCAATCTCTCTCAGAACACACCCACTTTTTATTTTTTAATCTGCTTTATCAATTGCTGAATGCTGCTATTTGTTATTTTAATTACATAGTAATACTCTTAAATATACTAAATATTTTAGTATTTTATTTTCCAGACTTTTAGATGTTCTTAAATCATCTCAATGTTTTAGCAGATTAGTTTCCTTCTCTTTTGTTTAGAAGCTGATTTTTTTTTCTTTCTGCAGTTTATCTGTTGTCTTTATTTTTTTCAATAATTTTTCAAACATTTTGTTGTAGAAAGAAAAATCTCAATTATGTCCAACTTTTCATTAAAGTGCATATTAAATTTATCATAGGAGTTTTAATGCTACTCTGCTTGTTTATATCCCCTTTTTAACTTCCTTCTGTTCTCTTCTGTGAATTTTTCATTTTTCTAGCTTAGAAGCTGACATATTCTTCACGAGGTTTAAGGGATTTGAAGTATACTGTTTGGGGGAGAGATAAAGTGGCCTGAATATAAAATAGAAGTTGAATGTGTGCCAGAAAGCAGTAAGTAGGAAGGCCAATTAGTATGATTAAGCACAGTGAAAGAAGTGCTTGATATAGTCAGGAGGCGTGGATTTGAATCTTGGCACTGCTACTTCCTTCAGAGCTCAGATTAAACCCCAACTCCTACCTAAAACCTTTCCTAATCACCCTGCCCAGTAGTGTTTCCCCTCTGAAATTACCTTGTGTTTGCTTTGTAAATGTTTTGCATGTATTTAAAATTGTAAATATTATTTCTCTCTACATATAAGCTCCTAGAGATCAAATACAATTTCATTTTTTTTTCCTATTTCTACTTTTCTCCCTTGTTCTAATGCTTCAGGACAATTTTCTTGAATTATTTCTTGTGTTATTTCATCATGATTCTTTTTTTGATTGCAACTCTCAATTAGTCCAATTATTTTTGTATTTTCTCTTCTTGATCTTTTCTCCAAATCTGTTGTTTTCTAATGTTTCACTTTCTCTTCAGTTTTTTCATTATTCATATTTTGTGTAATCATTTCTTGATCTCTTATAATTTTACTGGCTTCACTTTGCCCAATTCTAATTTTCAAAGTGTCATTTTCTTCCTTAAGATTCTAGATCTCCTTTTCTATTTGGCTAACTTTCCTTTCATACCCTTCTTGTTTTTCTTGGATTATTGTTATTGTCTTTTTTTTTAGTTTTTCCTCTATCTTTGTCATCTGATTTTTAAAGTCTTTTTTTAAAGATCTTCTGTGAATTCTTTTTGGCAAGTGACCATTTGACATTACTCTTTGGGAGTTTCTTTACTTCAGTATCCTCCTCTGAAGATGAACCCTGGTCAAATCTATTCCCATAATAGTTTTCTATGGTTGAATTCTTTCTCCTTTGCCTGTGTATTTTTTTTTTGTGGCAATAGTTTGATTATTTGCAATCACCTCTAGTCCTCGGATATGGGAAATGATGCCTCTTACCCCAGATCTTCAGTTCTCCCCTCCAGCCTGAAACCAAAGTCAAACCTCCAACCTCTTGTAAGTGCCCACAGCCAGGGGCTTTCTGCCCCACTGCTTCTGCACTCACAGGGCTTGTGCTGGTTCCTTCTTGCCCCTGCTGCTCTTCACAGCACAGCTGGGTCTGGTGTTCCTTGTCAGTAGAGGTTCCCTCAATCTTCCAGGGTTCAGACCAACTCCTCTCACTATCTCAAGTTAAAGTTCTGGTGGTTGGATCAAGACAGCCTTTCAAACCAACCAAACCCAGGGCTTGCTGCTTGTTGTTTAAGAGGCTTGCCCCTAGCTGTTAAAATGGAACTTAGTCTGGAGGTGTCACAAGGACCAAACCATGTCCTGAAATTTTTCTACCAATCTTCTCAAATTGTCCCAGGAGGACACTGGTTATGCCTCTGTTCTTATTTATCTCCACCACATTTTGTTTGCCCAAAGGTGCTCTTTTAACTCTTTTGTGGGGGAATATCTTGAGAGCTTGGAATTTTCTGATCTTGGCCATCTTCCCAGAATCCTCCATGACTGCCATCATCATCATCATCATCATCATCATCATCATCATCATCATCATCATCATTATTATTATTGCTTTTTGGGGGGAGAAGGCAAGGCAGTTGGGTTAAGGGACTTGCCCAAGGTCACACAGCTAGTAAGTGTTAAGTATCTGAGGCCTGATTTGAACTCAGAACCTCCTGACTCTAGGGCCAGTACTCTATTCACTGCACCACCTAGCTGCCCCAATTTTTTTTTTCTGCTTTAGAGTGCCTTAATTATTAAAAGACTCTTGGCCCTGTTGGTCTCTTGGGTAAATATAATAGGATATTTTTATTATTCCTCTGGACTGTTTTTCTACTTGTGTTCTTACAGTTTAGAGCCATATACTTTCACGTGTATAAGCAGCACATTTAGTAAATAATTGGACTTTTGGAACAAAGGATACTAAACTAAACTGTCTGCCATTATTAGCTGAGGTTTTCTGACCACTCACCTACCTTAACCAGAGAGTTGTGTGTAATGCCATGCACGAGCAGCTTCACCAAAAGAATGCTACTGTGAACAGCTTTTAAGGTTCTGATTACACAGTTCACAACATTACATCTTATCACAGAAAATCACAATATAGTATTCACGACATCTTAACGTTAGAATGGTCACATAGTTTTCACCAAAGTGGCCACCATATTTGGAACAAAGAACAAAAGAATAATCATCTGGTTTCCCTAAGGGGGAAACCCTCCTTACTTAATCATTCAGTCATCTCACAATACAATAATCAGTCTTCCACTCATGGGGCAATCATAAGTTAACTTAATCAGTCACTTAATCCAGATTCATAATTACTAAGTATCATTAATCACAAAATACAATCATTAGAATATTGCACAAACCCTCCACCCCTCAGTATCTAGTTAAACTTCAATTTGATCACTTGTTCAATATCCAAGGAGAGGCCTTTTCTTCATCTTGACTCAGGGTGGTCTCTCAGATTCCTTGGATCCCCTTCCATGGTCCCAGCTCCTACCTGAATCCACCAAACAGTCACCTGGATTCAGAGGCACACAGCTCCCAGGTTCTTGTCCAGTCCTTTGGGCAGTTCTTGTTACACACTGAAGTTCACAGGGTCCACCATGTCTCAAACCCTTCACAACGTCTGTTGACGGAAACTCAAGGATAAACCAAGCCACAAATAAAGGCTTATCCCAGTCATGCTTCTTCAGTCCTCTAGCAGTTTGGCTGGCCCTCGGACTCAGAAGGAATCTCAACCTTCCAGGTGGCAGCAACTTCAGCCTTCACCAGATTCTAGTCTCAAGAAAAACTTCAACTCAGTTCTCAGTCAGCTTTCAGATACTGGGAGAGAAATTCTCTCTCTCTCTCTCAAGAAAACTCCAACTTAGTTCTTCAGTCCAGCAGTCCAGCTCCCAGACGCTGGAACAATCCTGCTTCCTCCACCAGAAGCCACCAGAAGGGAAATTCTAGATTCTAATTTGCTGTCCCTGGAACTCTTCTTATACACACACACACACACACACACACACACACACACACACACATACACACACATATATTGGCTTCCCGTTTCAGCCAACCCCCTCCTGCCATATCAGCAACAGGAAACAGAATTCATGCCCTCTGTCTCTTTCACACAGAAAACAGTTACACCTTCTGTTTCTTTCACACAGGAGACAGGGACACAGTTCACACCCTCTGCCTCTTTCACAAAAGTACTTAGCTCTTAGTTAGTAAGAACCAAGTACCTGCTAAATTAATTACCATTACACTGCCTTAACTGTAGAGCTGGGGCTAGTTGCACTGGGTTCCTCTTTAAGACCTAAATAGAAGTTCTGGTCCTATGGTAAGAGTCATCTCAGGTATTTTATTTGTGTGGTTGCCTTTTTTTTTGTTTAAATTACCTGAGGGCTTCTTGCTTTTAGGCAAATGTCATTCACCAGATTTCAAATTAGAGGTTATGGATTTCAAATACCATTCTGTTACTTCCTTTTGTGACCTTGAGCAAATCTCTTACCTGCTCTATACCTCAGCTCCCTTCTGTGGAAACTGAGGAAACTGGAAGATACAATTTCAGCCCTATCTTCTGGCTCTAAATTGTATATTTCTATGACTGAATAATTCCCTTTGCTCAGACCTCTAGTCTCAGTTCTTATTTGCCTACCCTGTCTCTTGCCTTGAACCTTCATAATTGTCTATGCTCTGATTCAATGACAGGATTGTAGATATAGAGCTCAAAAGGATTGTAAAGGTCATCATGTTCAACCCATTCATTTAACAGATGAGGAAACCAAGTCTAAGAGAATGACTTTCCCAAAGTCATACTGGTGATAGCTCCAGGAATCAAGTTCATATCATCAAATCACAGGCTCATTAAGTCTCCTAACTATAAGGGCAATGCATTTCCACTCTAACACACTATTTCTATACCAGGTTATAATCTTAGCTTACAAACTCCTCAAGGAGAAAGGTAGCATCTTATTCCTTTTTATTCCTAGTGGCTAACCCAGTGTCCTCTACCAAGTAGACACCAATAAATGATTCCTGATGATAGTAATGTTGTAAATTCCATTTTGGTATAAGCAAAAAATGTGATGAAGTGTGGTATAAATGATCCTAAATCTGCTAATGCCTTCTTTTAGGAGTTGGGAGTGCAGTCAGAGACCAATCTATTTGTATTCCTCACTACTTGTTTCTGTGATAACATTAGGAAAGATTCAGCTGTGCCTATAGAATTGGCTAAGGTGGGGAGAGAAAAAGGTAGTGGATGGTATAGAAGCATTTAGCGATGGAATAAATTGGTGCATTTGGATGTGACAGGACAGCATCACGACTCATTCTATGAAATGTTTCATTTAATTTTTACAAACTAGTGTGTTCTGCCATAATGAGGGCAGGTTCCCTGCCAAAATGGTTAATTATTATTTGATCAATATCAACAAAATAGTCTGTCAGCTGATGCTGTCTCCCTTGCTTTATGTATACTTCCAGATGAGGCAGCGGTCAATTGAGTCCTGCCTGACTGACAGCTGTCAACTGCCTATGAATTATAAGTAATGATGAATCAAGGCATTTTTGCAGTTCTGCAAGGATGAAGTCAGTGAAGGCAATGACACCTGATCAGACCAAGCCATTAGCTGTTGGGTCAGGTTTCTTCTTGCCTAAATGGGGAATTCAACCCTTTTCCCTTTGGTTTTAGATGCTGTGATAAAGTCTAAAGCAACATGCTTGAGAGAGTGTCTGAGCAAAGGCATAAGACCTTAGCCATGCAATATCTTTCTTTTATTATAATTATTATTTTGTGGCACATTTTTGTTTGAACACCTTGGACAGTTCCAATAATCACCACCATTATCCCCATCCCAAACTCCTCACAAGCAATGTTCCTAGAAAACTTAAGCAAAATCAATTAAATTGTAATTGCAACTGGTAGATAAGACACATTAGTGAGTTCTGCATTTTTAAATATATCTTTAACACCCTCTATTAAATAAAACCTGTTCTAGGGGGACTGTTCCTTTTATTCAGTTAAGAGGAATGAATGGCATGCTAATGTAAAAGATGCATAGGGAACAAAGTTGGGCCTGCATGTGTGAAACAGAGGGACATTTCTGAACTGTGAGTGGTAGAAGCTTGGTCTAAAACAGGGATTCTTCATCTGGGGTCAATAAACTTCTTTGCATAATTCTAATTCCATAAATTTTAGAATGTTGATGGGGAAAATGTAATTTATTTTCACTGCCTTCTAACTAAAATTGAATATTTCTTTCAGCTATTAAAAACAACAACATTATTCTGAGAAGGGGCTCATATGCTTCACTAGAGTGACAAAGGGGAATATGACACCAAAAAGGTTAAGAATCCATGTCTGAAAGGCTTTTACTCATGTCATTTATTAATAACTAAAATGATGACAAAAGAAAAAGTGTTTATCAGCTTTACCTCCCTTGTGCACTCCAGATAAACTGGATTATTTGCCATCTGGACCATCTGCCCTTACTGTTTGTCCTCTGTAATGACCACTAGGCTTTTCCATCCACTATGCATCTAAACCTCTCTTAGCATGTAAATCCCTCCTTGAGAGTAGGGACTGTCTCACTTTTCTATGGCACTCCCAACACTGAATGCTTTGCAAATAATAAACATTTAATAACTGATTCTCCTTTCCTTTAATGGGACCATAAGGTCATTTATCTAGATCTGGAAGAGACCTCAGAAGTCATCTAGTGCAACTCCATCATTTTATAGATGAGGAAATTGAGACCTAGAGTATTCCCATTGTTATGCAATTAATACAAAATATGGTTTGGCTTAGTGAAACAAAAAGTACACAGGTACTTGTTTTTTTTTCAGGGATGCTACTTATTTTTCACAAATACATTCAGATACTTGGTGGAGAATTTTTTTCCACATTTAATAGTATTTGATTTTTTCTAGTTACATATAAAGATAGTTTTCAACATTCATTTTTATAAAATTTTCAGTTCTAAATGCTTTTGGAAATTTTATTTGATAGATAAGTTTGTTATCTTTTATGACTTAAAATTCACCAAAAGAGCAAAAAGCAATTTGCCAAATACTTATTGAATGTTTTGTATGCAGAGGGAACTGTGCTAGTTATTGGGAAGATACAATGGTGAATGTCCCCATCCTCACTGAGCTTAAACTTTAGTAGAGAAAATAAGAAAAGTACACAAATAGCATAGTATAATTAGAATGCAGCAAGTGCATAGGTGTAAAAGTTGAAGGACTTTCAGTTGCTCCTAGTATGATTATCATACCTCCATGAGAAGTATTAGGACACTTGCATTGAGATTTGATTTGGTGCTTGCCCTCTGTGTTGTGGCTAGATTGCTGAGGCCAATGTTTTGACAGATATACATGAGAAAATCTTGATGAAGCCAAGAGAGTGTTACTTCATTTTAGCGTGAGAGTAAGAGAGTGTATTTGCTAATGCAAGACAATGAGTCGATATTATTGTACTTATTTAGATGTTTGGGTGCCATTCCTGAGTCAGTAGGTGCATGTAAACCTCTAGATACAGATCCTTAAAAGAGTTGGGAATTTGATGAGAGTAGGGAAAATACAAGTCCTATTGGGTTTGGAATTGAAGAGTTGGGTGTTACAACTTATTTTTGATTCACTATAGAATAATGCTTCTTAGACCATATAGCTAGCTAGTATGATTTAGACATGAGTGGCAAATGTAAAGAGATACGTTGTCTGGTCTGGAGTTGGGTTGGATGGGGATGTGAAGGGGTAGACCTCAGTGGTATTGTAGTACAAATCAGTAATTTTATAATTGAGGATGTTGGATACTGAAGCATAGAGAAGTTTAATTTTTTGCCCAAGATCACACAAGTAATCATGTAAAAGAAGGGATTCAGATTTGAATGCAAATCCAGTTAATCTATATGGTTTTATTAAGCATTTACCATGTGCCAGACATTATATTAAGCACTGGAATCCCAGAACCAATACTTTGTCCACTCTACCACACTTTCCTTGAGAGAAAGAAGGATCATGCAGCAGGTATTACAATAAAAGAAGTATCAGCAAAGTGTTATGAATGACTGATTGGAAGAAAGAAAGGTCTAATTATAGGAATCAGGAAGCCTTCATTTAGGATAGAACTTCAGTTGGGTCTTGAAGAATGGAAAGAATTTTAAAAGGCAACAATAAAAGCAGCTAGTGGTACAGTGGATGTTGTGAGACTAGATTTAGGAAAACTTGAGTTCAAATCCTGCTTTAGATACTTACTATATGTGTGAGCATGGGCAAATTTCTCTGGGCCCATTTCCACTTCTATTAAATAAGGATACCAATAGCTCCTACCTCACAAGGTTATTGTGAGGATTAAGTGACTTAACATGTGAAAATGCTGTTGCAATCGTTAAGGCACTATAATAAACATTTAGGAGGAGGAAGAGGAGGAGGAGGGGTGGTAGTGGTGGTGGTGGTGGTGGCAGTGGTGGTGGTAGTGATGCACTGTTACAAGACAATGCCTTGTTGACACTTTCTCCCAGTTGAATGCTTTTTAGAGATTATTGTACATTAAAGGATTTGGCACTGATTATTTCACAAGTGAAGCAGTAAGCTACAGTCTCAGGAAGGAGCTTACATAGAAGCTAGAGGATCATGAGCATTTTCCAAATACAGGCAAAATTCTTTTAAAGCTATGAAAGTTATACCTAAATATAGATAACCATATCTCACGCTGTTAAAGTGTAATAAAAAAAATCAAATCAGTATTCTCCTATTCTAACTGTAAACATGTTTGAGTATGAGACTAATGACATTTTGAAAATTCCAATTTCATAAAGCTTATGTGCTAATTATCTGAACTATTTTGCTTTTCTCTTCCATACTTTTATGACAGCTTTGTTTCACCTTTGCAAGAGTTGATATGGATGGAAATTAGAAGCAAGCAGTAGAAATTTGATATGCTGCTCTACAGAAATTCAATAACACAGTTTTATGTCATTGTAGACTTAACCTGAGAAATCCCAGTACTACTTGAAACTGGTCTGCAGCATACTTCTGTTTGTTTGAATTTCTCAGTTTATTCCATTTCATTAGAGAAGTCCATGGGAATTCACAAAACCTGCCTCTAGTCCAAGTCCTCATCACCTTTGTCCTGGACTGTTTTGAAAGCCCCTAATTAGCTTCTCTGCTTCCAGTCCCTTCCCTCTCTCATCCCACACAGATACAATATTCCTAAAACAAAGAGATGACCAAATCCCTCCCCTAGCTAGAGGTTTTCAGAGGCTCCTCTTGCCTATGACAAAAATACAGAATCATAGGGCTGGCATTTAGAACCTTCTGAGATCTGGCTCCCATCTACCTTTCTAATTTAATTTCTTATTACTACCTTTTATGTACTACCTATTATGCTCCAGCTGTTCTGCTGTCTGGCCACTATATGCAATCTCTCATCTCTCACCAATGTGCCTTTGTGTGAGTAGCTGGCCACATCTGAAATCAACTCTCTCTGCACCTGTGCCTCATAGAATCTTTAGCTTCTTTCAAAACACAGCTGAACTTCTTCCTTCTAAACTAGGCCTCTCTTGACTCCTCCTATGCAATGTCAATTATGCTCCTTCTCATCAAAACAACTTTGTAAATACTTTGTATTTCCTTATCTGAATATATACCAAATGCCTATGCCCTGCCAATATTAGATCCTTGAGGGAGACTGTTTTCTTTCAATCAAAGGTATACTGAACCCAAACTAGTTCTGCAGGAATGCCATTAAAGTCCCTGCTTGATGCGTCTAAATACTTCTCAAATTTGAAAATATAGTCCTAAAAGAGAGTTGCTTTTTGTTGTTATTCAGTCATTCGTTTGTGCCCTACTCTTTGTGATCCTATGAACCATGGCATGCCAGGCCTTTCTGTCCTCCACTATCTCCTGAAGTCTATCCAAACTCATATATGTTGTTACCATGCTATTATCTTTCCATCTTATCCTCTTCTCCTTTAGTCTTAAATCTTTCCCAGCATCAGAGTCTTCTAGTGAGTCTTGTCTTATTATATTGCCAAAGTAGTTAAGCTTTAGTTTCAGTATTTGTCTTTCCAATCAATAGAGTTAATTTCTTTAAGTTTTAGCTGCTTTGATCTTCTTGCTGTCCAAGGGCCTCTCAAAAGTCTTCTCCAGCACCACAATGTGAAAGCATTGCTTCTGCAGCACTTAACTTTCTTTAATAGTCCAGCTTTCACAGCCACATATTATTACTGGGGAAAAACAAAACAAAACAAAACACCATAGCTTTGACTATATATAGCCCTTTGTAAACAAATTAATGTCTCTACTTTTTAGTATGCTGTACAGTTTTGCAATAGCTTTCCTTCCAAAGAGCAAGTGTCTTTCTTTTAAACAGCATCTTGTTTTTCATGATTTTTTTTATTTTAAAGATGAGAAAATATTGCCAATTTTCTTTCCTCCTGAAGATCCACTCCATAGCAATCCAGAATTTTTCAGTTAGTTTCTGTTTCAAAAGTATGGGAATTGAAAAAATGCTATGTAAATGTTGAGTATTATACTGATACATTCTAGATCAATGTCTCTGGAGTTAGGAGAAACCTGGGTTCCATCTTGGCTTTAAGATAAAAGTTATCAGAGGGCCTATTGATTAGGTACTGGTGTCACTCACCAAATCAACAATGTAGAGATAGTTAACTTGAGTTTTATTATTATGCTCAGAGTGCAGTTTACATTGAGAAATTACCAGTGAGGGAGCCCAGATCATTAGCTTCAGCAATAGAAGTTTAGTACATAAGCAGCATAGAAAATTGGAATTTTACAGAATGTAGGAGGGGATGATAAGGGCATACACATTTGGCAACAAGTAGAAAAAGGTGAAGATAAGGATACTTGCCAGCTGTTCAGAACTGGAACTGTGATTTGTTTCCTAACCTTCATTTTGCAGGTGGTATGATCTTTTAGCTTCTAGGAACAACATATGAAACTCAAAATAGAAACTGGAGCAATGTCCTCTTATCATAATGACAGCAAAAAGTATGAGTCAATTTATTCCCCATCACAGCCTTTCTCTCATCACAGTGGTGGCAAAGAGTTTCTCTTGTCACACCTGAAGCATACTTGGTATGCACCCATGGGCTACATATTCAACTTCTCTGGGCCTCAATTTCCTTGTCTATAAAACGGGAATAGTAATTCTGAGTCACAGAAATTCGGTGTTATTAACATGCTCAGAATTATATTGTTCGCTATTCGCAGAATCAGTCTTAGAACCTGCATCTTCTGATTCTTAGTCATATGTTTGTTGATCAGTTATTAAGCACCTACTATCTAAAGCACCCCATTGACCCCAAAAGTCCTGCTCCAATGTCTCATCATGGTATGGCAGCAACCCTGATGTATGGAAAGCTTTGCTAGAGCAGTATGAGTTGTAGCAGATTCAAACAAGAACTTGAAATAATGGCATAAATTGAATCAGATTGAATAAGACACATAATGAAAATAGTTAAGAAATGTTTCCAATCCTCATGGCCAAGGTCAGTAGAGAAAAGTGAGAATTCTACAAATGCACAAAGAAGTAAAATTGCAAAATAAATATACAGTAACAGAGATATATGATAACTTGGGTAAAGATTAGAATATGATAAAAACATAAGAAAGTCTGGGACTCTTTTCATTGTGTAGGTATGATTGAATGGAAGTATATCAAGTTAGGTCTCTTCCTCATCTGTCCTAATAGAGAAATCGAAACCAAGAGATAAAAAAATGAATAGAAAATATAAGGTGTTTTCCCCCCCACTATGGTTGACATTCAGATAAATGGGCATGGCACTGTGATCACATTTATGATTAATTAATAGTTGTGTTGTTTTTCTTCTGTGTACCTCCCCCCACCAAGTCATAGGTGAATCATAAGTAGAGTTTCATTTCAGTATTTCTGAACTGTAGGAGGCTGTGAGACTTTCCATTCCAAACTTACATCCTTTGAGGCAACCTAGCTCTGCCCTGATGTAGTAAGTCAATCAATGAACATGGGATAGGACTCGAGTAGCATCTTCTTGTTTCCAAAAAGAGCTTTCCCACTTCTTCCTCTCACCCAGACCACATGATGAGAAAGCTCTGAAAGGAACATTATAAAAAGGCAAAATATTAAGAAACATAAGTTTCTTAAATACACGTAGTATTGTGCTACATTTCTTATTCTTGATCCTTGTTGCCGAGGTTCTCTATTACTCTAACATTTATCTTAAAAGGTCATGTCTACCTTTTTTAAAAACACAAAATTTATTTATAAAGCCTTAGCCCAATGTACAACATTGACCAACACTCAATCTACTGTACTCTCAGTGACAAAATAAACTCTAAATCAAGGGTTCTTTATCTTTTTTTGTCTATATGTCATGAACCACTTTGCAACTGGGTGAAGCCTATCGACCCCTTCTCAGAATAACATTTTTAAATAATTGAAGGAAATGTTAAATTTTCATTAGAGTTTAGTTAAAGCCAAGATATATATTTTTCCCATTCAAGTTTACAGAACCCCACTGAAACTGACACATGTACCCCTAAGGGATAGTTGACCCCAGATAAAGAACCGCAGGCAAAGTTTTCCTTTAGCATTGGAGTTCCTCCTCTCCTTTTTTCTGATGATAGGAATACTTTGCTTCTAATCCCCCCATTTATCAGTGTCCTTTTATGGTACCTTGGTTGTCTAAATGTTTTCCTACTCCTTCACGTGTGTGCTTCCTTTTCAGTTATTCTCTTTCTTTCGTTGTCTCCACCCCCTTCTTCTTTTCCCTCTCTTACAAGTGGTATCATACCCAGGCTCATCTTCTGCATTTTCTGGGACTTTCCTTACCTTTTGTCACATTGTAGCTTACATAGTCTCTTCTGCCACCTCCTCATTCTTTCTGAACTCTGTTGGTGTGTAAATGCCTGATATAAATTCATTCAATTTAAGGTATTTATGGCTGAAGATAAAAACATGTACTATACGGTGGTATAGTGGATAAAATGCTAAAGTTGGAGTCAGGCAAGACTGAGTTCCAATCTGGCCTCAGACACTTTCCAGATGTAGGACCCTGGGCAAGTTTCTTAATTGCTATTTGTTTCAGTTTCTCATCTGTAAAATGGGAATAATAGTAGCATCTGCATTATGGGATCATTTTGAGAATAAAATAAGTTAGTAAAGCACTTTGCAAAACTTTGAAAAACTATATAAATGCTAGCTAAGTATTATTTATTATTATTATTATTATTCCTTTTCCTCACTAGTGTTTACACTTTAATGTTGCCCCTGTATATACCTTAAGTCAAAAGCCTGTGTAACATGGGAATTTTAGGTATTAGGAATAATAAGGGAGCAACAGTATTTGGGAGATGGAGTTCTTTCAGTGTCCATCATTTCAAACTATGTGCATAGCAGCTAATCCACTTGTATTTAAAACTGGTGCTTATAAGGAGACTCTCTAAGAGGCATTATATAAACATATTCAACTACTTCCTTGATATTTATGCAGGAGTAAGAGGGTCCTTGCCTCTTATGTGAAGGTGCTACATGTCAGTGTTCTTTTCTAAAACAAGGTATGTAGTCCTAAGAGTGGGCATGTGTATAAATATTCTCCTAGATTCACTTGCTTTCTGTACCATTCTGTGTACTTTTAGATATTTCTACTTTAATGTGCATAGTTCATCCTAAGGGATGGATCGCCAAACAAAACTTTTGCAAAGAATGGTATTTCCCTTCATCAGCTGCAAAACTGTCCAATCCCCAGTCCCTCTGCAATGAAGGGACTAAGAGTTAACAGTGTTTAGATGTATGAAAAGAAAATGAGGTTGGAGATTCTCTATTTGACTTCTGTTTCTTTTGATATATTGCAATTTTTTTCTAAATATCAGAGATACCTAAATAATAAATCTCCTCTAAACTAAATAGCTCATCTTCCTACAAGTTTAGCAGAGAGAAGTATTGTATATTAGTGCAATGTTTAATGAATGGTAAAAATCCTGGCAGCACTCTATAAGTGGAGTAGTAGATAGAACACTGGCTTTGGAATCAGGAAGATCTGAGTTCAGATCCTTTCTCAAGATATTTAAGAGCTATGAGACCTTAGTCAAACTAATTAATTTCTCTCAGCTTCTATTTCCTTATGTATAAAATGGTTATAATTATAGCACCCACCTCACATAGTTGTTGTAAGCATCAAATGAGATAGCACGTATTAAACTTAACAAACCTTAAAGTGCTGTATCAATGCCAGATATTATTTGCCAGATATTATCCCTTCTGTTGTTAGAAGAACATGAAAAAAACTGGTAGTGGCCTAATCCTAAAGACCGATTCTTTAACGTTCAAATATGTCATGAGTTATGACTGTGTAACCAGGAGACAAGATAGTTGAAATGTAAGAGCAGGAAGGTGGAAGTTCTGTCCAACATTATAATGTCTCGTGCTCTGTCTCATATTGAGACTTTTTGCAGGAAGATCTCAGACCTAGATATGGGCTGAACTTCTCTATGCTGATATAAATGCTGATTATAAAGCCTACTGTGAATAGTGAGTGGTAAGAGAATCAGATGAGACTTCTTGGCAGAGACATATGGTTCTTGGGAGTCTGTTAAATGGTTGACTTTCCCCACATGAATGAATGTGCGTGTGTGTGTCTGTGTGAGTGTGTAAAATCTCATTTGGTTACATGTACCTTGCATAAGTCTACACTATAAACTGCCTAGAGTGATAGATATAAAATACACCAAAATGCTGGACAGCAATGACTTACTGTCTTTTGGTCAGTGACATATGTATGGGTCTGTGATGATGACATTCTGATTTCTCCTCTATTCTCTCAAGCCAACCCATGCCCAGATTTGGAGCAGTATGATACACTCTGTAGATTGCTGGACTTGTAAGTCAGGAAGACTCGGGTTTAAAGCTTGTCTCCAACACTCTGAGCATCAGTTTCCTCATCTATAAAATGGAGATAAAAATATGTGTGACACCTACCTCAGGGTTATTGTGAGGACCAAATGACAGGGGGAAATAAACATTTATTAAGCACTTACTGTGTTTCGGGCATTGTGCTAAAAGCTCTGCAAATATTATCTTATTTGTTCTTTCTAAAAAACCTGTGAGGTAAGTGCTGTTATTATTCACACTTTACAGTTGAGAAAACTGAGGCATACAGAGGTCAAGTGAATTGCCAAGGATCACAGAGCTAGTAAGTGTCTGACGTTTGATTTGAACTCAGATCTCACAGACTTCAGGGACTACCTGACTCTGGGATTCCAACTCCATAGCTCCTTACTTCAGATTGTGCAAACCTTTAAGGGCAATATATAT
>CM053581.1:152351785-152383175 GCA_028627135.1 Pseudochirops cupreus
GTGCCTGTATATCTTAATTCCCAGTTGCATGTAGTTAATAATAATAATAATATATACATATATATATTTTTAACATTTGATTATAGAACTTTAAATTCTAGATTCTTTCCCTTCCTCCCTCATCACCCACCCCCGCTGGAAAGACAAGCACTTACATTTTCTAAAAGGCTGGTTGAGGGGTAGTCATTTAGCTAGGACTGTGCCACTGGAGAAAGTAACTGACTCATTCTTTATTATAGTTGAGTATTTCACTAAATAGTACAAGGTATTTTCTTTGTATGTAGAAAAAGAATATTACCTATTTGCAGTGACAAGGCATTCAGATTAGACAGAGAACGTCCTGCATCCCACAGCTGACCTAAATTTGTCAACTCAAGTATATTAAGTATGGTTGGACATGATGATAATTTTAAATTTAACTGTAATTTAATTTTAAATTGTGCCAGAAGTTCCATTTTAAGCATAGAAAATTGAATGCTTTCAACTCTGGTAGACAGAAAATGAAAGATTTCTGTGTCATTCATTATTCTACAGGCATTTATTGAGGTCCTAATCTGTGCCAGGCATCATGCTAATGTATTGAAGATATAAACGTATAAATGTAGAAGTTCGTGCTCCCAAGAGACTTAAATTCTTCTTTCAGAAAGTATGTCAAATATTATTATTATTTGTAAATCTCTAAAGAAGCACTGATTTAATAAAAAAAATTCTCATTCATATCAAACCCAACACTTATAAAAATATAGTTACACAGTTATTAGGATTTTTATTTGAGGACATTATCCTATTTATTTAAAATTATAGTATGAGAAGCAGTATGACATAGTGACTAGAAAAACTTTCCCAGTGGCTAGAAAGCCATTTTAGAGTCAGGAAATCCTGAATTCCAGTTGAACCTCTAATCAATATTGTCTGTATAATCCTGTGGAAACTTTTCAGTAACCTAAGCTTTTTCTAGGACAGTGGTTCTCAACCTGTGGATTGCAACCCCTTTGGAGGCCAAACAACCCTTTCACAGGGGTCACCTACGACCATTGGAAAACACATATTTCCGATAGTCTTAGGAACCCCCTCCTCTATCTGTCTCTAGGCAGGTCCGCCCACATGCAGATATGCCCATATACGAGTATTAAAGGGATACGGCGTTAGAAAGGTCGATAACCACTGATCTAGGACTATAAATTACAAAACAATTACTGATCTGAACTGATGGAAGAAGTTTTATCATTAGGATTTCCAGTGAAATCACATCTGGTATAATAATCAGTAATAATAATGTTTAAAATTATTTCTTTTTTTCAGGATATTCAATAAGAGGTACCACGGTATGGTGCCAGTGTTGTATATGTGGCTGGAAGACTAGTGTTAGGAAGGCATGGTTTTAAATCTACCCGTACACACTTCCGCTATGTGACCTTGGCCTAGTTATTTATACTCTATATGTCTCAGAAAACATCCTGGACCTATCTATTAAATCATAGATGTGTTGCATTCTGAATCTACAGAAGGAGTACCCAGAACAGGGGTTACTGAAACTGAAGAAATCACAGATTTGTGTGTATTTAAGTAGCAGCCAGAGGTAATAAGTAAAATTCAGACTTTTATGATTAACTCTGCTATTAATTACTGTTCTATGAATTCCTGCAGCGCTCAGTAGTTTGTTTCTTTTTTTCTAGTGAGTTGTTTCCAGTTGAAAGCCACATCTAAATGAGGAATGAAATGTTCTCTTTTCTAGTGGTAAACTGTTCTGATCCAGGCTTTGTCGAAAATGCCATTCGTCATGGACAACAAAATTACCCTGAAAGCTTCAAGTATGGGATCAGCGTCATGTACCATTGCAAGAAGGGTTTTTACTTGCTGGGTTCCTCTGCCTTAACCTGCAAGGCAAATGGTTTATGGGATAGATCATTACCCAAATGTTTATGTAAGTACTCATTGAAATGTATTCACGTGCCCCTTTGCCAAATGCTACTCTGACAACACTCTCCCTCCCGCCAAAAAAAATCACAAGACATAGAGCTTCTCCAATAAAAAACTATTAATACTTTTCTTAAAAGCACATCACTCCACTATATATTGCATAGTTTAGTAAGAACATATTATAACAATGAATTATAGCCTTAATATGAAAAAGTAAATTGCTTTCTAGATCAAAGGCTAGTTTAGTTTTAAACATAGTCAGGAAATTTAGGAAACAGATTTGTCCTCCATTTTTTTTTTTTGTAAAGACAGGCAGAAATGCTAGGGAAAATATAACCTTTGCAGGATTATATTCTTAATATGCATCATGTGTACATGCTAAAAGTAGTGAATGATAATTACATTATGGATCAATTTTCTGAAAATCCATAATCCATTCTTGCTCTGGTAAGACTTTCAGCTGTTAAGAGTATTTCAGATTAGATTTGTATTGGATGGTTTTGCCTGAAAGTGACTCTGCCAGTCTCACTCTTAAAGGGAGCTCACACATCCAACTGCACCTCTACATTTAATTTCCCTTGAGAAAGAGTAAGATAACTTCCCCAAAATGTATCACTTATTCTCAGATGGCACAAGCCAAATCTATGTACTACAAATACATAGTAGGTACCATCGTGGATAGAAATTAGGAAGTCAAAATATATCCAATATGCCAGCGTCTCACTATGTTCCTGGCTTTATAGTCTCTGACACACGAACACTTAGGGAATTTTCCTGAGAAAGGTGGATTTTTTTTTCTCTTTCGAAAGATTTTTAAAAGTTCTACTAAGGCTTTTTAGATGATTCTATTAGTTTCTTTCATGAAGCTAATGAGTTTTAAATCCCTAGAAAGGAACATTTTAACTGGCTTTCATTTTCTAGGGTAACTAGTGCCTACCAACTTACTACCATTAACAGTCTAAATTACTACGAATGAATGAATGTGAAGACCTCAAAGGAGCATTTTGTACACACATGTACTACTTCTCTGCTGCATTTCAGTAGAGATAAATTACTGATAACATTTTTTTCTCCTTTGCTTTACCTAGAAATGGTTACTTGTCAACCATTTCACTTATTCTCATCTAATTAGTTTCTCTTTAAAACTTTTCCCAGATAAAATCCTTTTCCCACTTCCTTCTCACAGGTAGGAATGAACAACAATATAAAGCAGGGTTAAAGATTATGAGACTTGGAGGATGCCTAATGGTTTTTAGCCTTGAAATCTAACTCTGTCTCATCTCCCACCTGGGTAGCTAGTGACCAAATTAATTTTCTTGGTTTTTAGTTCAGTGGTCTCTGCAAAAATTAGTTGCATCTTTGTCAAGTTGGTAGTAAATAAGTAACTATAGGATAAACTTGTGGCCATTGTCAACACAAATTTGGCATCTCATTAGAAAGAAAGAGATACTCATTTCTCATGGTGGTAAGCTTCCGTTTTGTTTGTTTTTTTTTTGTTGTTGTTGTTCTTTGGACCATGACTCCTGAGTAGATTGTGGCTTCAGTTTTTGAGTATCATATATGGAATGGGATACTGTATTGATTCTATATTACACCTTATCTGAAAGGGAAAATAGTCATGTAGACTATGACTTGGTTTTTCCTAGAAGATTGTAGTAGGAGAGAAATCTGATACAAAATTGGACAAAATTTTGTACATCAGAGGAAAAAAAATGTCTTCTTAACAGGTAAGATTGGGGCTATATAGTGTGTTTCAAATATTAAATCTTAAAACTATACTAAGAATTTGGGAACATCTTGCATAGCGGTCCTAAAACTAAGCCTCCCAACTTTGCTAAAGGTGAAAGGAAATCTCTTATTTTTAGCTAATATAGTATTTCTCCATCAAAGCCTTAAAATTGCTCCCTAATAAGTAGCATAGGAATGAAGAGAAAATAAATTGTGCTTCACTTGTCACTGCATAATATTCATTCCAGAATCCCAATGACAGTATCTTTATATGCAAAATGAAATTGAGAGATATATAAGGAGAGGGTGGAACCCTCATCTGTATTGCTAATTTAGAAAAAAAAACAGTAAGGGAATGTAAGCATTTTTTTTTCAGTATTCTCCATTAACATATCATGAATTCCTTTTTCCCCCAGTTATTTAAATATATATATATATATATATATATATACACACACACACACACATAGGTGTTAAAAGGAGTGATGGAATTAGACTTTGTCTTTCCCCCCTCCTAGCTATTTCGTGTGGACATCCTGGTGTTCCTGCCAATGCTATTCTTACAGGAGAACAATTTACGTATGGATCTATAATTCATTATTCTTGCACTGTGAGCCGAACTCTCATAGGAAATGCTACCAGAGTCTGCCAAGAAGACAGTCACTGGAGTGGAACGCTTCCCCACTGTTCAGGTAAAAGTGTACTACACTCATTTCACAGAATAACAAAATATCTAAGTTGGAAGGCACTTGATCAAGTCAAACCAACAAGTATTTATTAAGTGTTTATTATGTGCCAGGTACTGTGCTAAATGCTAGAACTAGCCGTCTCAACCCACCCATATGGGAATAAAAAATTATTTCTGTAACACACCTACAAAATGACCATTTGGGTGACCTGTGCTGAAAGACCTATATGAAGGTGAGCTCTCCTGAGGCAGCCTATTCTGCTTTCAGACAGCTCTAATTTAGGGGTAGCTTTTCCTTACTCTAAGCCTAAATTTTCTTTTTTTGGAACTTTCTACCCATTGCTCCTTCTTCTGTCCCCTAGGGTCAAGTCTAACTTGAATAGAACTGTAATCTTTGTGTCAGAGCCACCCATAACAGAAAAGATTCAGGTTAATTTTTCAGTTGTCTCATTTCTCCACCCCCCCCTCAAAAAAACCAAACAAACACCTTGGGTAAATTTCTTAACTGGACAGCCAGGAAATAGTCACTGACTCCAGATTTATAAGCCCACTGACTATAATAAATCAAATGAAGTTTTGTTAAAAGTGGAAGAACCAAAGAATTAGTTGTACTAAGTTTATTATAGTACTATTCCCACAAAAATCTCACATTAAATACATATAATTTCTAACACATTTATAACTTTAGGTTTCTCTCAAACTGAGATTTCTTCTCTGGTAAAGTGAAGATATTTTCTGCTCTTAGCTAAAATTTTATCTGTCAATCTGCTTGTATGTGTCCATTGTGCATCCATTCATAGACACTTGTTAGAAAACTGTAAGGTGATTCTTATCTCCTACAGATATGCTTGAAATTTGTGTGGCTGAACATAAGGAGTCTTTTTGTTACAGAGGGAAAAACATTGCATTACAATTTAAATTATAAGTCATTAATAAAGTTTTTATTCTGTGCAATAATACAGCAAGAAGTTACAGTTGCTATATGGAGAAATATGTCTCTATGGGGTGTTTATTTTTATTTTGTGAGAGTTTTCCTTATTTTTATTATTAATTTTTAATATTTTTTAAAATTTTGAATCCCAAATTCTCATTCTCCCTTCAACCACTTCCATGCCTACTGAAAAAGAAAGCAATTTTCTTATTCATCCTTCTCTCTTTCTTTCTCTCACTCATACTGTTTCTCCATAAAAGTCTGTTTTACTTCTGACCACTGCCTTCTTTTGTCTACCCTACTCTTTCTCACCTCTCTTTTTCTTATCTCCTTCCCCTCCTAGTTCCCTGTTGGTTAAGTTAGATTTCTATGCCCAACTGAGTGTGTGTGTATATATGAATACACACATACATTCTTTTATTTTTGAACCAAGGGCAGTAGACTTGCCAAACAGCACCTACTCCTACATCCAGTGACAGGGAAAGGTCTTTCAAAATATTTTTCTGACCAGTTGTTGGACCCTCTTACCATCTGTTGGATGAGAGCTCCTGAAACTACTACTGCTCCTGTCATAGTCACTTTGAAGATCTACCCCTCATGCTGCTGCTGGGTGTACTCTGAGCCAATCCCCATCTCACTGTCTGGAGACCTCCTAAGTTGTCTTGGATTGGAGAAGTATTTCACCCTGACCTTTTGTTGGCTCCGCTGCTCTAGAATTCAGTTTGAGGCATTATTACAAAATTGTTTGGAGGGGAATGTTGGGAGAGTTCACCTGTTCTGCCTCTCTCAAAATTGACCTTATCCTACCCCCTACTTCCTTAAAGTTCCATTGGTGGAATTCTTCCTTGGACTGCAAATTGAAGTATAATGGTTAATCATCATTATGCTCTTTCCCCTTGAATATCAGATAGAATTTTTTTTTCACCCAGAGGAATATACTTCACCTGATCACAGGCTAAAGATCTCTTATCTCATCTCTTTGAACATTTGGATGGAAATGTTATTCTGTCATTCAGCATGATCAACTATTCAAACTAATTATCAGCTTTCTAGGCTTCTCTATACTTCCTAAAGCAGCTTTAGATATGAACAGGGAAGGAAGATTCTGAAACAAGCTGCTTAAAATAACTATGCATGTGTAACACAGTCCCAAAGCCTGTTGGTATGGAACTATCTCCTTATTGATCCATGAGGATCAGGGCAGAATTGTCAAGAGTGAAAGAGCTCAACTTTGTTTGTTTTGGGTTTTTTTGTCCTAGTCTTTGAGAGTTTTTTGGAGTCTCTTTGTTTGAAAGTCTCTCTAGTCTCTTTGTGTTTGGGGAGCTTCTGGCTTCCAGCTTTGAGAAGAAAATGGAAGATGCTAACCTTATTTCAGGTTGCTGAAGGAAAAGACTATAGGAAGAAGCCAAAATGGGAGGAACTGACAGTCTTCAGTATGTCTCTATCCCCAGCTTGCCACACTAGAGACTTTGAGGAATTCCCTCTTGGGTGAGATCTAGGGCCATCTCTCTTGGTTGAGCAGAGTTATCTCACTCCCAGTAGAAGAACTCTTTCACTCTTTATTGTCTGGTATATATTCTGATATGTATACTTTCTCTGACTTCTGTTTTTCTACTGATTTGGATAAATGGGTTTCATAGCTAAGTGCTATGTGTGTTCTTTGTGGAACTGGTGTTTGGTGGGAAGGGAGTCAAGCCTTGGATATAAAGCTTAGGGTCCTCCTCTTCTCCAATTAGGAACAAAAGTCAAAAGTTAAATTGAATCTAAAAATCACATCCTCTGGACCAATAATATTTAAGGGGGCAGATATATATCTGTATCTATGTGCATATAAAAATATGTGTATGTACATACTGATATAGGTATATCCACCCCTTCTTTCTTAGAGAAGGATTGGGGTCCAATCTTTTCTTTCATTTGAGCCACAAAATGACATCTCTGTGCTAGGTATGTGTATGTGGTGGGAGAGGGCAGGGACAACAAGGAAATGCTTACACTGTCTTAGCAATTTTAAAGGCCTTTTCTATATACACTCCAATGAGCTATGGATTATCTGGGGTAGCCACTTCTGCAGATGTTGTTGATTGTAACAAGGCTGCACTTTTAGTAGATGCTCTTGGAAGGCAGGAGTGGGGCAAGGTAAATGTTTTTGGTTTTGTTTTCTTAGTAGCCAACCTTCTAGTGATGAGTCTTTCTATACTTGATTAGTGTGATCCTGAGACAAAAGACAATCTACTATCAGATCCAAGCCTTGCTAGTTTGGCAAGACCTGTCAGAATTTGTGTTCTGCTGATATAGCCTTCAAAAACCCTAGGTTGATTCTAAACCATAAGAATGAATCTGAGGAAATTGTAGTGGAGGAAAGACAAAAAATAAAGTTAAAAATAATAGTAGTTGACAATTATAAATTATTTAAAGGCTCACAAAATACGTCATGTATTATTTCCTTTGAGCCTAACAATGACTCTGTGAGATAGTTACTACAGATCTCATTACCCCTTGTACAGATGAAGAAGCTTAGGTTTGCAGAGATAAATGGCTTGCCCTTGGTCAAACAGTTTTATTTCAGAAGCCTGATTTGAACACATAACTTCCTGACTTCCCACGTACCACTTATTTATTATTATGGTAATTTCTCAGTTTGCTATTGGTTTTAAGGTCCCTTGTTTCTCAATCAGCCATTGCTTCAAATCAAAACTGTCTATTTTTAAATGAATTTAGTCAGTCCCATTTTATTCTCTTCTTTTGCTACATTTTTCCTTTTCTATTCTACTTATAGAATATAACAGTTATTCATTTTAAAAATTGTTTCATCAGGAATTTACTCTTTTTGCCTGTTTTGTTCCATAGGAAACAATCCAGGGTTTTGTGATGATCCAGGAACACCAGCTCATGGCTCTAGACTTGGGGAGGAATTCAAGGTTAAAAGTCTTCTCCGTTTCTCCTGTGAAATGGGTTACCAGTTGAGAGGCTCTCCTGAGAGAACATGTTTGCTCAATGGATCTTGGTCTGGAGTACAGCCAGTGTGTGAGGGTAAGTAGACCTCTACTTCTATGGCTCTGTGATCCTATCTCTTGAGATTTTTACTCGTAATCAATGTAACAGTTTTAAAGTATGGCATCATAAAAAAAATTATTCAATTATAGCAATCATGGACTTTCTTAATATATACAAAGCACAATATAGAACATGGTCTCTGTCCTCTAGAAGTTAATAATCTTAATTTAAAAAAAAAAATTCCCAAACTTTGTCTGTGAATGAACTGCTTTTAATTTGACTAGGTAGTGATCACATTGGGGGAGTGGGTGGTGGTAAGTGATAAAGCAGAGGAAATGCAAGGTGCTTGAGGAGATAGTTACAGACCATTATGCTTTCATCCTGAAGAAATGAAGTGACACATAAGATTATTAGCTGTCTTAGATTTTAATTCAGCAAACTTTGACTGAGCTCCTACTATGTGTGAGGCTAGGGATCAGTCAAGTGAGGATCCACCTTTTGCTTAAAAACTTCACCAGGGGAATAATGTTACCACTAACAGAAATGCATTCTCATACTGAGTAGCTATAGTTTTAGGAATTTCCTCTTAACATCCAACCATATATTGCTATTAGTTCTACTCTCTGGGATCAAGGAGAACAAGTTTAATCTCTATTTCATGCAGCAGCTCAAGATTATTGAGACAACTGTCATGACTTCCCCATAATTAGGCACATTGGGCCTGTAGAGGTGAATTAACTTGCTTAAGGTCACTCCAATCTCATGAATCCACTCCAGCGCGCTTTCCCTTGAATAGCTTTGCCTCTTTGTAGGCCTCTACTCTGTATCATTTGTGCCATGTTGACAGTTACTAAGGAAGGTACTAAGAACTCACTGTACCTCAGATTATGATTTCCCTTCCTAAGTTTATTTATCACTGTTGACTAGTTTGTGATGTAACTATTACATAGATTACTTCCAACAAAATAAAATCATTAGAATTCTGCCAGCAACCTTCACGAAGCAAAAGTAGGTTAAGATAGACATTTACATTTCCAATAACATTGATTCAAAATTATTCAGTGGCATTCTAAATGACAGATAACCAATGAGTGAATGACAATGAATTGCATATAGGATAGGGGGTAAGGGTGCCCAAATCAGAGAAACTTAGGATTTGTAGATTTAGAACTGGAAGGGATCTTAGATTTCATCTAGTCCAGCTTCTTCATGTTGTAGACAAGGAAACTAAAGACCAGAGAGGAGAAGTGAATTGCTCAACTTTATATAGATAAATGAGATTTGAGCTAGGATTTGAATCCAGACTCTTTAACTCCATGTTGCACATCTTTCCTATTTTATTGTATTTGATAAAAAACAGATATTTGGGGAACATCCTGAAGAAAAGAAATGAGGAACAGAGTTAGACAAGAGTATGGCTATAAAAAAACTGAAGTTATTATTCTTTAGACATTGAAATGCTGTACAAAACATGTTGAAGAGAGAGAAAAAAATCACTCATTTTCAAAGAACTGCTAAAATGAAAATCTCCCTGTGGAAAGGCATTTTTATTTTCTGGCTGAAGGGTTTTGAAGCCCAGTTTGAACCGTAATGGAGGTGGATATGTGTTGTCAGTTACACAGTGATCTGAGGTATCAAAGTATATTATTCATTCTAGTTTAAGAGCTTGGGACATCACTTGCTATATTAGGAGATCCCCAAATAATTTAATTTTGCAAATTTAAAAGTTGGCAAGAATTAAAGCCACTGTGGATGAGTGATGTGTTCCCATGGAATCTCATTCCTTTAGGACTGTGATAGAACACTGTGAATGCCAGTCTTATAAAGCATCAATATATTCATTCATTTGAATAGAGAATTTAATTGCATGTCACTCAGTAATCTGCCTTATGTAGTTCATGCAAAGTACTTTTTAAAAATAGCAAGTAGTGTTGTCCCACATTGAGAAATGTAAAAGGATACTGTAAAACTTTCAAAAGTCTTCACTAGGAATATTAAGACCACCCCCTTAAAGCTCCCTTAACTCCCTCTCTCCACTCCTCAAAATCCCTTATCATGACCTGTGCTCCTTGAGTACTAGAACAGTCTCATTGTGTGGAGTTCCTGGAATATTGTAGGTATTGCATAAATATCTGCTACCCTCTATTCCTTCCTTCCTTCTCTCTGTATGACCATTCCTTCTAAGGCTCATTCATCAGATTACCATCCACTTCCCAGCTTCTCTGTGTGGCTATATCTCAGACTCTACCCTGGCTCCTCTTCTCTCTCTACTCTCTTTCTTGGCTATCTCATCAGCTGCTGTGAGTTCAGCTATCATCCCTACTTAGATAACTTCTGGATCTGACATTATTCTTTGTCTTGAGCTCAATTCTCAAACTGCCAATTGTCCTTTGAATGTTTCTTGTTGGATGTCCTGTTGTCATCAGTAGTTTTCTAGTCACCTGACTTCATAGCCTTAGAGTCACCTTTGACTCTTCCTTCTCTTGCACCCCTCACCTCGGTTATCCAATAAGTTCCTAGTCTTGTTGACTATACCTCTGCAATATCTCTTGCTTTTGTCCACTACTTTCCACTCACACAACTATTACCCTAATTCAGGTTTTCCATTGCATGTTATTTGTGCTGTTATAACATAGCTTCCTACTGTTTCATCCTGCCTTCAGTCTTTCCCTTTTCAAATCATTCTTTCAAGTGACTGCCAAATCGATATTCCTAAAGCACAAGTCTAGCCATTTCATTCCCTTTGCTCGGGAAACTTCAGCGGTTCCCAATTGCCATTAATAGAAAATAGAAATACTTTCATTTAACAGTTGAAGCTATTCACAATTTGCATGCATCCTACAATTTCCAAGCTTATTAGACATCATTCTCATTCGCACGTTATTTAGTATAGCCAAATTGGCCTCCTTGCTGTTACTTGTTCATAACTTTCCATCCCTTCCATTGCTTTTGCAAAGGCTGTCTCCCTTAACTAGAAAGCATTACATTTTCCCCCCACCTTTACCTCATAGAATCACTTGCTTCCTTTAAGATTTAACTGAATCGTTACCTTCTACCTAATTCCCTCATGTGTTAGCTTCCTCTTCCTGAGATATTACTTTGTTATATATTACTGAGTCCATTTAGTCCAACCACCACATTTTGCATATGAGCAAATTAACACCAAAAGAGTGTAAATGACTTGTGTATGGTCATGTGAGACATTTTACTATGTGAGGCATTTTGGTAGAGCAGAAAGATCACTTGATTAGAAGGTATAAGGCTGATATTTAAATCTACTATCTGCCATTTAACACACACATATGACCATAGGCATTTTACTTACCTTCTTTAGGCCTCAACATCTTTCCTTTTTTTTTTTAGTTAATTAATTAAGTTTTAGTTTTCAATGTTCATTTCACAAGATTTTGAGTTCCAAATTTTCTCCCCATCTCTCCCTTCCCTCTCACCCCAAGGTGGCATGCATTCTCTAATTAGCCCTTCCCCCAGTCTGCTTCCCTTCTATCACATCCCCCCTCTCATCTCCTTCCCCCTTATTTTCTTGTACGGCAAGATAGATTTCTATACCCCACTGCCTCTACATCTTAAAATTTCATTACTTATAAAATAAGGGGATTAGACTAGATGGCCATTAAGATTACTTTTTTCTATAAAGTTATGATATTATAATCCTGTACAGATCAAAAAAGTCACAGAATTTGAGAATTTAAGGGAACTGAGTGGGCATTCTGTCTAAGCCATCACAAGTGACCTTGAGCACAAGATCAGACAGGTAGTAAATGGTAGAACCAGGATTCCAACCCAGGTATTAAGTAATAGAACCAGGATTCAGAATTCAATTTCTCGAATTCAAAATCCATTTATATTTCTAATACACTCCCTTTCAAGTGGCTTATACTTTAGTAGGGAAAGTAAGATCTGTTTATAAATAACTAATAAAAAGTGTGCACTCAATGACTATGTGTTTAAGGAATGAATCATGACCATAATAAGCTAAAGAGAGAAACGTTTTAGTTGATGATCTAGAAATATGAAAAATATCTCAAGTAATACATTTCATAAAAGTTCATAGGTTCATAGGATTTCATGCTGGAAAGAACCTGAAAGATAATCTCTTCCAGTCTCCTCATCTTACAGTTGAGGAAACTGATGCTGGGAGAGATGAAGGGATTTGCCCAAGGTCACACATGCAATAAGTAAGAGTAAAAAATGGATTCCAGTTTTTCTGACTCTAATTCCCAGTTTTTTCTTTGAAACCACACTGTGTAACTGGTTTTGGCCCAGGATGTCTTTGGCTACAGTTACCCATGTAGCAGTCATATGCTTTTTTACTGATTATGCCAGGCTAATTTTTTTAGAAATCATTACATGAGAGAACCTAGAATAGATGGAGAGTCAGTCACAGAGGTAGTCATGGGATGTAGACTGATTCAGGAAAGAACACTGCCCCTAGCATCATAGACTAGTGGTCATCCAGTCTGGCCTTCTCATTTTAAAGATGAGATATCTGAGGCCCAGATAATTAAAGTGACCTGCCCATGACCACACAGGTAATCAATGGGGTTTTAGTTTTATCACTGAGAGCTAATGTGTGATTCTGTTCTTTTTCCTTCACCCAACTCCCAACACACACACACACACACACACACACACACACACACACACACACACTCCACAGTTGTAGTGTATAAATAATTACCAAGAAAGAGGCAATACCATCACAGTATGGATGTTAGGAGAGTTTCCTGAGACAACCAGCATAACTATTGGAGAGAAAAGAAACCAGAGTTAATGCCTTGGCTTGCTTTTAAGAAGTACTTAACTGGTTCTTTCCTACTAAAATGAACAAGGTGGCAAAGAAACATTTTATTATGTACAATTGTGTGTGTGTGTGTGTGTGTGTGTATGCATGCATATACAGTTATATGTGTGTTCAGTGATACCTTTTGCAAATATCTCCATCATCTGTTTGGAGACAAATGATAATAACTCCCAGCTTTCTCTGCTTTTTTTCTTGGATTTGTTGAAACATTACTTGTGGCTAAGGATGTAGGAGTTATAGTCAGATTTACCAAAAAGAAAAAAAAAATGTTGCTAGTATCTTTGAGCTCTTAAAAAAAAAAAAGGTTGACCACAGTTTCATGTTCTTGGCCAAGTTCATGTTCCTGATGCTATAATAACCTCTATCGAGTCTATCAAGAAAACTAAACCATGATGGAAACTTTCAGAGAATGTACAGTTCTTGTTAAAACAAAACAAAATAAAACCCCACAGTTAATGGGCCACAAGAGAAAAGCTTTTAAAAATGTCCTTTAACATCTGCTAATTTATGTTTCTAATAAATTTTTTTTCCTCCACTTAAACCATTTTAACTGTACACTTTTTAATGAGGTAGTCTTTCAATCATAGCCTCATTATCTTCCTTTTATAGCCTTATATATCTCATGAAATTATACAAAAATAACTGCATCATTTGACCTTAATTGCGTGGGTTAACTGTTAATTACCTAGTCCTGTCTTCTTTCAAACAAGTCAAATGTTTAATCAGAAAATGTCTACATTCATGTGACCATTAATATGAGTATTTTAAGAGTCTTAAATTAGATAAAAAATGATGTATCCAACGTCATCATAAGTTTGTTATAATGCCATATGAATACAAACAGGCCTTAGTTTCCTTCTATTTACAACTGTTGCATATAAATAATTCTAGGGAAAACTTCCATTCCTCTTTAATGATATGTACTACCTTCTTTTGCTTCCTGGGACCCCGAAGCCATGTTCCTTACCACAGTCCATACTCCTTACCTTGACCCAGTTATAGAGGATTAGTGTTGGGGAAGTAGTGGTAGTAGATGGCATAGAGAAGCTTTGTTTGAGGGAGCAAGGAATAAGAGAGAACTTACACTGTTACTGCTGTTGCCATGCCCTTTCCTTTTTCAAATTGTCTTAGAGCATTTTGTAAGTGCCTTTTGTTTATTATCATCATCATACCTCCACTAGCATTTTGTATAGTAATTTACATTCATGTCACCTTGCCTTCAAATATAATGTTCTGGGAGGTTGACAGGGGTGGGAGAGAATGTGATTAGATTATATCTTTTTTTCCCTCTTACATTTATTGAATGAATGGTTGCAAGAAATTTGTGATGAACCACTCACCAGTTACCTTCTTCTATGCCTGAAAAAGGGAACCAGAGATTATGTCTTGATCTAATATGTTTGAATCAAATGAATATTGATCACAAAGAGTTTCTTTTTTCCAGGCCTCACCTGTTAGAACGATAGGAAATTCAGAAGAGAATGAAGAACAAAGGACTAAGAGAGTACAAAGAAGCTTAGTGTAGTTTGAGATTGGGGTTCATTCTAGAGAAAAGACAGAGAGACTAAAGAATTATTGAGGACTGGTACAGTAGAAGAGGGCAGAAACTAGGACAGATTTGTTAAATCTGGGATTTCACCAGAATGCCAAAGGGGTTCATGATTGAAAAAAAAAAGGTTAGGAAGATCTGGTTAATGGTTTCCTTTCCCCCCCTTCTTGTGTGGTTTATTCCTTTAAAACAAATACTCTTTCATCTTTAGTATAGAAAGACAAAACCTTTAATAAAAATGTATATTGTAAACACAGTACAAGAGAGCAGAGAACTGTAGAAGGTAGATGATACCCATTTACCAGGAAGTAATGAGGTAAGTGGGGAGGAGAAAGTGAAGAGAGGATAACAGTCAGGGAATCTGGAAAATTCTATGTGGGCAGTTCCATTCTTTAGCAAATCAGCGAACCAGACGTGGCTTTAACTCCTCATGGTTATTTGCAGTTAAAGGTTAGTAACTCTTCATTTGCTGTCAGCTGGCCACTGGCGTTTGGTATCACCACACCCTTTTCATCCTCCTTCTTCTTTGAGGGCCTCAGAAGTCCCTGGATTTCCCTGGTCCTGTGTGACTTCCACCTCCTATGATCCTTCAGTTGTTTTCTCTAGCTAGGAAACACTACAGTTTCCATCAACTCCCTTGCCAATCGATAAGAGGCTATACACATATCTGTAACTATTTTTATCCCCCTAAAGAAGTAATTTCCTGGAGTTCAAAGACTCTTTCATTTTTGTTCTAGTGCTTACTATAGTGCCTGGAAGACAGTAGTCACTTAATAAATGCTTGTAACTGGATTTTTAAATAGGAGTTTAAGTATGTTAGAATTTTTCTAATCCACCTACCTTATTTTGCAAAGGAATTAATTTTGACACAGAGAGGTTAGATTACTTGCCCAAATCCATACAATTTAATTGAAAAAAGAGCCAGAACTAGAAGTTGAGCCTACTATCTCTTCATCTGATGCCATCCATATATTTTGCAGATTTAGCATTCTGTTTTGTGGCAGTTTTTCGTGGCGGGGAGGAACCAAAAAAACTTCAACCTATCTTTGCAGACTCATTATACCTCCAACTAAATTTGCCAGCATTTGGATTTCCCACTTCAGTGCCTATTTAAAGACTGTCTGTGGAATGTTCTCCATCCCTAACTTTGCCTGTTCCTCCTCACTCCCCTCAAGGTTTGGCTCTAGTGGCTTCCTAGAGGATAACTTTAGTCCCCACTTCTCACCTCATTTTGTATTTATTTCATTTATTTTTTGTATTCACTTATTGACTTACATGTTGCCTCCCCCTGCCCAGTAGAATGTAATCTCCTTGAAAGAGGGAACTGTTTCAACTGTTGGTTTTTGGTGTTTTTTGTTGTTGTTTTTTGGTCTTTATATACTCTCCACTTACTATAACCAGAAATATAATTGGAGCTTAATAAAAGCTTGTTCAATTAAACTGGCAAATCATATTAAAATCATTGCCCTGGGCATTGAATGTTAAGTGAGTACTATTGAGCAGAGGTCAGAAGAGGAACATAAAACAGATAGATCATCCTGACAAATTGTTTGGGGACTTTTTTCTTGGACTTTTATTTCCTTTTTAATTGCACTGGCTATTAAAGCTTTTGAGGGAAAGAGAAGGGTGTGGGGAGGAATTTGAGTTTACCTGGATAAGACTATGTAGAACAAAAGAGAATAAAATTAGTACTTTAGAGTTAATCTGCAAGGATGACCTGACCACAGAGCACCCACTGCAATTTTGCCATAAGAGAAACCAAGGGTTTATTTATTAATTGAAAGAATATCACTAATCAGAATACAGACAATATCAACAATAACACCAGCATCTAACTTTTATATAGCACTTATCATGAGCCAGCCACTGTGCTCAGCACTTTACAAATATTGCCTTAGAGCCACACAGCTCTGCAAAGTAGGTGTTGATAGCTAATAGCTACCATGTGCATAGTTCTTGCTATGTGCAGCTAGGTGCTGTAGTGGGCCTATAGTCAGCAAGACTCATCTTCTTAAATTCATATCTGATCTCAGATACTTACTAGCTGTGTGATCCTGAGCAAGTCACCTAACTCTGTCTACCTCATTTCTCTCATCTGTAAAATGAGCTGGAGAAGGAAATGGCAAACTGCTCCAGTATTTTTGCCAAAAATAAACTTCTGAGTGGGGTCATGAAGAGTTGGACACAACTGAAAACAAAACAAAATAAAAACTGATACTATGGGCCAAGTGCTTTACAACTACTATATCACTTGAACCTTACAACAATCTTGGGAGAAAGATGCTATTATTATCCTCACTTTATATTTGAGGAAACTGAGGCAGGTAGAGTGACTTGCCCAGATTCACAGGGCTAGTAAGTATCTGAGACCTATTTTGAACTTATCTTGTCCTGACTCAAAGTCTAGCACTTTTTCCACTGAGCCACCTAATTGCCTCTTTACATATAAGACAAACACTGAGCTAGGACTCAGAAAACCTGGGGTCTATACCTGGCATAGCATATACCTTTATAGCAGCTAACACCCTGAAATAGAGAGACTGTTCTATTCTGGTCCAGCAGAAAGTGTCTGGCTAATCTCAAAATCCTTCTAGAGAAGGGTTGAGTGCATCAGTGTAAAAGTCTGCAAAGCACATCAAATAGTTGTAACAATTTCATTGTCGGAGATGCCATCAAAATATGTTTGTTTCATTATATATAAAATGAGCTTTGCTTTTAAAAAACCCAACATGCAAAATGGGTTTCAAAACTACAGTACAATTATGCAGATTTTTTTAAGAAAAGCAAAGCAAAACAGAAGAATTAGGAAGGTGAGGGAATAGAAAGAACACTATATTTGTAGTCCTGAGAATGTGAGTGGCAATCCTGTCTGTTCTGCTCACTACCTGTGTGAAAATGGGTAGGTGATTTAACTTGGCATTCCTCCTCTTGCTTCCATATTCTTGCAGGAATGTACATATACCTACTGCATTCCTACCTGTTAATCTCCTTAACTAAGTTCAACTCAGGTGGTACCACCTACAGAAAGCATTTCTTGATCCCTTCCACCTCAGATTATATTTTTATTTGCTTACCAATGCATACATAAGATAGAATATAAACATTTTGAGGAAATGGACTATTTCATTGTGCAAGAGGGCAAGGTAGGTAGAGGACAGGGACTGGAATCAAATAGACCTGAGTTCAAATCAAGCCTCAAATATTTAGCTGCATGACAATGGGCAAATCACACATACACATACACACACACACACAAACACACACACACACACACACACACACACACACACACACACACCAACCAGCCCTCTGCCTCAGTTTACTTAACCATAATGGGGGATATAATAGCACCTACCGCCAGGGTTTTTGTGAGGATCAAATGAGATAATATTTATAACAAGCACTTAGTACTATATTCCTGGCACACAATAGGTGCTGTGTAAATGGTTTATTCTCTTTCTCTTATACCTTCAAATCTCCTTTGTCTAGCATAATTCTTACATGTAATAGGCAATTAATGGTGAATTGAATTGACTTCTCTGGATCTTAGTTTCTTAATGTATAAGATAAAAGAGTGGACTAGATCAGGGGTGGGGAATCTGCAGCCTCAAGGCCACATATGGCCCTCTAGGTCCTTAAGTGTAGCCCTTTAAATCCAAACTTTACAGAATAAATCCCCTTATAAGACCATATATGGATTTGAGTCTGCCGGTTTCTCACCCCTGAACTAGATAGTCTCTAAGGTCTCTTCCAGTTCTAAATCCTATGGTTTTAGGTTTCCTATAAATAGCAAATAGGGTGGCTAGGTGGTGCAATGAATTGGTTGCAGAACCTGAAATAAGAAAGACTTATCTAAGTTCAAATCTGACTTCATACACCTATTAGCTCTGTGCCCCTTGGTAAATCGCTTAATCCTCTTTGCCTCAGTTTTCTCATCTGGAAAATGACCTGGAGAAGGAAGCGGCACACCACTCCAGTATCTTTGACAAGAAAATCCCATAGAGTCAGACACGACTAAAACAGCTGAACAATGACAAATAAATAGTAAATACCCTTGACACATGTAAAACATGGTCTAGTTGATATCCAGGTTTTCAGAAATTCATCTCCTTCTTTTAGAAAGCTATACCTTTTCTAATGGTAACAGCAGAATGTAAGCCCCTTGAGGAAGTGTTTAATTTTTGTCTGTATGATCACAGTTGGTTTAAGCAGTAGCTGGCACATATTAAAGGCTTACTGCATCTCTGCTGAATTGAATAGTACTCAATAGTAGGATGAGGTAATTTCTCAACCTGAGTTCCTGGACAGCCCAAGGAGAATCTCACCAACTCGTTGTGTCTACTAAATAGAGGTCAAATGACTTAAGTTACTGAACTGGAGAAGGAAAAAAAATGTGCTTGGGAAGAATACTCAACATTAGTACAGGAGACAGATTTGCTTGTCATAAACATCCAGATCCACTTAGTAGGTATTCTGTGGCAATTTAGGATGATGGAGTTAACATCTTTCACAGGAGAGATAAAGGAAGGGGAAATCAAACGTGGATTAAAGGGGAGTTTGGGGGAGAATACTTGCCATTCAGCGGATCATTCATTTTTCAGTCACATCCAAATCTTTGTGACCCCTTTTGGGGTTTTCTTGCAAAGATACAGAGTGGTTTGTCATTTCCTTCTCCTGGTGATAAGAATGATTATTGGGGTAGGAAAAGTTTTGCTATTCAAGAATAGTAAAGAGGAGCTGACCAGACATTTTAACAATTGTTAAAAGTTAAATTGTTAAATTCTCTCTTTGCTCTAAAGCAGCAGGGTTAAAGTAACCATTTAGAAAAAACTGCAGGTGTCTCTAATCCAAGGACAACAAATAGTACAAAACCAAATTTGTTATATTTTATGTCTACTCAATAGAATTACATATTTTAGCTGGAAGGGCCTTAAGGGGCCATGGAATCCAGTACCCTGATTTTACAGATGAGGGAATTGGGGCCCATAGTTTTAAGGGATTTGTCTAAATTCGCAAAGCTAGGTAATGTGTGTTAGCATAGGATTTGAACCTAGGTAATGTAACTCCAAATTCAGTGTTCTTCCTACTGTAGTAATAGTTAGCTTCAATATATAAAATAATTATCTTGTAGCCTTTCATTTTAATATCAAAAAAGTACATTTCCTCTTTCTCCTATTTTAAATTTTCTTTCAAAAATGCAGTTTAGGAACTATAATATGAAAACACCCAATTAACACTTTTGCAGTTCCTTAATGAAAATGAGGCTTTAATCCTTATATACATCTCAGGGCCACATTGTAATCGGTGGGGATTTGAGGCTAAAAACATGGCTTGTTAAAGTACCAGTATTGATAATAAGTTCACTGATTTTGAATGTCCTGTTTCCCTGATAGCCGTGTCTTGTGGAAATCCTGGCACCCCTGCCAATGGCATGATAATAAGCAGTGATGGAATACTCTTCTCCAGCTCAGTTATATATGCCTGTTGGGAAGGTTACAAGACTTCAGGGCTGACGACTCGCCATTGCACAGCAAATGGGACTTGGACTGGCACTGCTCCTGACTGTACAGGTGAGGCCCTTACTTACCCAGCAGTCTTGAGAATAACTGTCAAATTAAATGGCTGTTGACTTTCACAGCATTTCCTCTATTGTTTTATTCCTTAAGTGGAAGGGTGGAAGAGAGGAGAAAAAACCTTTTTTTTAAAACAATTCAAAAACTTTTATTCATTACACAGTTTAAGATCTTACATCTTTAAAAAAAATAGAATTTATAAGTGTATCCCCAAAGTTAGTTTTTGTGGTGAGCTAGGCCAGTTATTGAGAACATGGCCTTAATGAGATGAATGCCCCAGATTCCTGCTTATACAGACAACTTAGCTCTTCATGGAGTAAAACACTGAATTGTGGCCACTGCCTGTGGCAGCTGTAATTTTAATAAGCTACTGTGTGTGGACAAGATACTTCTTACAGCAGGAACTAGACAAGGACATAGACTGAGGCTTAAAGTCACCGATAGTGAAGAAACTCTCAAAGTATAGATCCAGTTCTAATTTTCAAACCTATCTATATCTGTATCTATACACATACACACACACACGTGGGTATATATGTGTGTGTATATATATATATATATATATATATATATAACTATGCTTTCACACCCTTCATAACACTTCAAAGGAAATAATCTGAAAATAGATCTTATTTAATAAAAGTTTCAAATACTTTTGGTTTAAAAAAAGTTGCTTTTGATGTCCCTTTATAGTTATAAGTTGTGGAGATCCAGGTACCTTGGCAAATGGCATTCAGTTTGGAAATGACTTTACCTTTAATAAAACTGTGAGCTATCAGTGCAATCCAGGATATCTGATGGAACCTGCTAGTGCTTCCACTATCCGATGCACGAAAGAGAGCACTTGGAATCAAAGTAAACCTGTCTGCAAAGGTCTGTATTATTTTTAACTTTTACAGATGTACAAATAATAGCTCACAATGGAACTTTTTCATTATTATTTGTAATGTGTCACTGATAAAGCTTTAACAGGAACAGTTTGTGTCTTTAACAATGTCTATGCAATTATTATTATTATTATTATTATTTTTTTTTTACAAAGAATAAATCAACCAGATAGAAGTATATGGCAGTGGTATGGCAAAAGAAGATGCTGTTGATGAAACTTTCAATAGAAATAAAAGCCCTTCTTACCCACAATCCTTTAAATCCTTCTGGGTTTTTTGCTTAGAAACTCTACTATCTCAAAGTCCTCTCTGCTACAGAGAATATTGTCTTCCAATGAGTGTGAGAGTGTGTATGTGTGTGTGTGTGTTGCGTGTGTATGAGCACACATGTGTGCATATGTGCGTATTTGGGTTTTTCCCAAATGTAGGTAATGGAATACCCCTCTCTTAAAAGCAATAAGGACTCATCTAATAGTTAATCTGCATTAATTTTTAACATTTCCTTTGTTACTATCATTAAAAGATATACATTAAGTGCCACATGAGTTTGAATTAGAATGTGGAATACTTTGAATGTTTTTTATGTGATAGAGGCTGCATAACACTGAAAGTTATTTGTCTTCTTGAAATAGCTGTCATGTGTGGTCAACCCCCTCAAGTCCAATATGGAAAAGTGGAGGGAACGGATTACCACTGGGGGGCCAGCATAAGCTATAGTTGTGCTGAAGGCTATCAGCTTTCCAATTCAGCAATCCTTTCCTGTGAAGGACGGGGAGTGTGGAGAGGTGATGTTCCACAGTGTCTGCGTAAGTTACTTAGGAAAGCATATCTTAATTTTACCCAGTGTCTTCTGCATGAAACTGTTAATCTATACAATGCTACAAATGTATGAGTCCCAAGTCTTTCCATTAAGTCCCTTTATGGAGAGGCACTTTTCTCACAGGTGCAGAATTCAGTATTCTGTTGCTTGAGTACCAATTCAGTGCCCTTTTGCAAATGGTAGTAGAATTTTAGATGTTTATAAATGTGGTATGGGAGATCCTTTAATTAAGACATAAACAACACCTTCTATAGCCTTTTGTGAAAAGTAGGAACATGTAAAACTTACATTAAGTTTTCTGATCTATATTTAGCTGACCAGCTGTGGTTTCTAGTGTTAGTGTTCTTTTGGTCCCATTCCAGTATCTTAGGGTTAAATGGACTATAGACTAATGTTTGTAGCTTAATGATTAACATTAAGCTACAAATTAACATGATTAAATTGTGTTTTAATTCCCCAAGTGCTTTCCTCACTTATCTGGTTAATTTTTTTTTTTTTTTGGTCCACTAGCTGTATTCTGTGGTGATCCTGGTACTCCTGCTGAGGGGAGGATTAGTGGAAAAAGTTTCATCTACAGATCTGAAGTCTCCTTCCAGTGCAAATCTCCTTTTATATTGATAGGCTCTTCAAGAAGAATCTGTCAAGCAGATGGCACTTGGAGTGGAATACAGCCTACTTGTATTGGTAATAATTAATTAATATAAGCCATTTTAGTAACAAAGAAAGGCCATATACCATATCAGATTGTAACAAAGTTTAGTCATTAGTTATACTGTATTATACCAAGTCCCTTGGTCTCATGGGTGGTTTTCTTTTGCATCAAGCTGCTGGTGTCAGGATATAGGTTATGACTATAGTAAGCCAAGTTGGAAAACATAAGGACCCACTAATTATTTTGCTGCATTGTCCTCACTTTCTAGCTCCTTCCTCTCCCTATCCCCTCCCTGTTGCTCATCATCTAGACTAAGGAACACCCTCAGAAAGGAAGAAGCATAGCTAAAGAATCAGAATGTCTCTCTTCTCAGACATTTTTATCTTCCCCTACTTCATGCTTCTCAAACGCTCATTCATCTATTCTCCATACCACACAGTGATGCTAATAATTACAACTCTCGAAGTATTTAAACAAATTGTCATTTGCAGTAAGTGAAGATTCTCTTATCCCTTGATATGTTAGTCTATTTATATACTTGGTTCATGTGTTTTTTTTTTTATTACCGCTAGTAAATGACAACATGCACTTCTCTTATAAACACTTACAGATCTTGGATATTATCAGCCATTAAAGAGTATCACCTTAATAAAAATAATAATAATTTTTTCTGCAGCAGAAATAACCTCACTGAAGATCTAACTTTTCTTAAGTCAGAAGCATTTGCTCTCACTTGGTTTTAGTTCTTGCTGTTGTGTGTCGGGGCTGAATTTATTTTTCCCCCGAGAGGTTAGTTGATGCCTTTTTCCAAAGACTTTTTTTCTTCCATTTTCCCATTAGCAGCTGTAGAGTATAAGTACTGATGAAACTGAAAGGTCTTTTGATTGCTCAAGTGCCACATTTGGGGAAAATGTCACATGTTGGCTTCCCATCTGCTTCTGTCCTGAGATCTTTAATATTTTCCTTGTTGTCATTTATGAAGTCTTGAAGAAGAATGAGGAGGAAGACATAAATGCTATTCAGATTACAACCAGGGTCTATGTAAAGGGACCCATAATTCAGACAGACTAAATATAGCATCAGAGTAATTAGTTTTATAAATTAATAAAATGTTCATCAGGATTATCTGTACATGAAGACTTCCCATTATGGAGGATTAATAGGAGTATGTGTGGGGAAAAATGTCACTGGATAGAAAAGTATATATAGGTGCACCACTGAAGTAAATAACAGTATTGGGGAGATCATGGCTCTATTAAAATATTGAAGTATAATAATATTCTAAGAATCACTAAATTATGGCTCAGCATAGAAAGAATGAATAGAATGAGGTTAGACCACCCCTTCCTTATATTTCCTCAATGGTTTTCATATTACTTTCTACTAAGATATGAATTTCTTCTCTGTAAAGCCATAAGAGTAATTCAAGTAGCTCTTCAGTGCAGACAACCAATTTAGAAACTGACAAAATAGTATTAAGTAATGAGTGAAGTTTAAAGAAAGGCTGAACGTAGTTTTGCTTTAATTTTACTTGAATTAATTTTTTTCTCTCATGAGAAGTACTTTTCAGTAAGAAATAATTATATTATACACTGGCAAAGGCAGAGTTTCTTAAAACTTATAAAGCAGTTTTATAGGAAAAGGGAAAGAGAATTCCTTTTCACATCTAATATCTGTATTTGATGGTATTTTTCAACTCTGAATTTCAGATCCAGCTCACAATTCCTGTACAGATCCTGGTACCCCACATTTTGGAATGCAGAACAGCTCAAGGGGCTATGAGGTATATACATATACATTTTATTTTGGTTTTCTCCAGTTTAGGAATGACTTGGTAGTCAAAATATACTTAATCAAGGCATATGAATCAGCATTTGTTAAGTGCTTACTATGTGCTAAATACTGTGCTAAGGATACAAAGAATAAAGTGAAATGTCCCCCACCCTCAAAGAGATTGCATTCTGATGGGGAGAAATAACATGTATACAGATAAATATCAAATGCATACAAGGTATTTGGGAGGGGAGTTAGGAGACTGATTACTGAGAGTAACAGGAAAAATCTTGTGTAAGAACTGGCACTTGAGCTAGTTCCCTGAAAGACTGAAGAATTCCAAGATCCAGATTTTAGTAAAGAGAACATTTTAATCACAGGACTCAATCTGTGCAAAGGCATGAAAGTAAGAGATAAAATATCATTCCTGAGAAAATGTATATAGTCTAGGTTGGTGGGAACTAAGGGTACATACTTGATTGTTAATAAAAATCTGACAATTATGTATAGGATAAATTAGAAAGAGGAAAGATTAGAAACAAAGAAACTAATGAAAAAGTTGTTGCAATGGACATTTTGAGGGGTAATGAGGTACTGAACTAGGTTGGTGGTAGTTTCAATGTGAAGAAGGAAACAAATGTGAGAGAAGCAATTAAGTAACATTGATTAAATTTAACAATTTATGGGATCTGGGGCTAGAGAGAGGGAAGAGCTTAGATGACTCCAAAGTTGTGAATGTAGGTGACTAGAAAAATTGTGGTGCCCTCAAAAGAAATGAAGAAGCTAGTAAAGTTTAGGAAAATAATAAGAGACATGTTTCATTTGAGAAACTTAGGGCACATTCAAGTAGAGATATTCAGTAGATAGTAATGTGATTGAAATAGGTGAAGCTCAAGATATAAGTAAAGGTTAGATACATAGATTAAGGAGTCACCTACACAGAGAAGGTAATTTAATGTCTATTGATGGGGTAGGGGAAATGGATATACAGATAGTGACAAGAGAAGAGAATAGAAAGGGAATTGAGGGCAAGAGAAGGGAGAGAAGAGGAAAAGAGAGGGCAGGACTAGAAAACTTAGGAAACAATGACTGCTATCCTGAAAAGGGGATTATGAAAGAATAGCTATCCAGGTAAGGCATGAATCAAGAGAGAATAGTATCATAAATCAGAAAGTGAAGTGAAAGATAAGAAAACAGAGGATTAGCCATTCAAGCACATGGACCCTGGCTATCAGGATTCCAGAAGCTATTTTTCTTTTTCCTTCTCAAAACTTTTACCTATTAGGGAAAGGTTGGAGTCCAATAAAGGCAGAATCTATTACAGGCAGTAGCAGGCACAGGATAAGCAATACAGAACATGGAAGCCAGGGAAATTAGCTGAAATCCTGTCTCTGACATTTGCCACCTGGGAGATCCGAAAGCCACGGTGAATTTAGGCCTGAGTGGAGCTGAACTGAGGAATGTATATAGACGAACAGTTTAACTATAGCATCAAAACTAAAAATAGAGGAAAGTGAAACCAGAATCTGAGGAAGGACTAGAAAAGCAGAGAGGAGTAAAGTGACTAGAGGCCATAGTGAAAACAATACTCTTGGAACAGGGAGGCAGAAGGAGAAATGAAAGGGTAGAAGCTTGTACTGAGATATATTTATATCTGTACTCTCCCCGTACACACACACACACACACACACACACACACATTTATAACACATATGTCCAATCCATTTATACACATGTGTAAATGTACAAGAGACTATACCATCTCTGTCTATATCCCTAATACCAAGCACAGGGTCTTGCACATAAGTGTTTAATAAACATGAGTTGAATTTGCTACATGGTGGTTGGGTTCACAAGTCAATCCACAAAAGCTTATTCATTCTAATTATCAATCAATGATATTATTAATATGTACTATTTATGTACCTAAAGCTTAGTACCATGCAATTCATACTGTATAACTTAACCACTGTGTATAAGTGTGGGGAAATATATTCAGATTTCTGAGTTAAAATTCCAGGAATACATTTTCTCCTGCTGTAGTAACATCAAGCACTCTTTTGTGTCATCATGCTTAACCTTTTAGATAGCTCATCCAGCAAACAGATAGCTAGCTAGCTAAAATATTTAAGCTCTTACTATCTCAGGCACTGTGTTAAGTACTGGGAATACATATAAAAGCCAACTATAGTCCCTGCCCTCAAGGAACTTCAATTCTAATGGAGGAAAACATATAAAAGAATTCGGGAAAGGGGAAGGGGGAAAGAGTAAGAAGTCAGAGATCTGACAAGGAGACCATAGGAAGTGGTTTTAGTGGGTTGGTTCCTGGCTAGAAATGAAAAACAAAAAGATTAACCTATCAGATAAGGGCTCATCCAGGAGCAGAATCTTAAGTTTCTAGTGGGGTGAATATAAGTGGATAGTGAGACCATGGTTAGTAGATCACAAGAAATGGTGTGTTGTCCTGGTTCCCAGCTAGGTAGGGCAGAATGTTTGCTTATCAGAGCCAAGAAGTATTTAAGGTAATAAGAATTAGAGATTTTCACTAATTACTGGGGAAAGAGTTTTATAGTGTCTTTAATAGCAATCCTGGGAATATTACTTTTCCCATTGTATAGACATATAGGAAGCGAATATAAAAATTAGGCCTTGAACCCATATGTTCCCTGACTACAAGTTCAGTATTCTTTCCATTGTAGTACTTCTCTTAGTGGCTCTGAGGTCCATGACCTAGGCAACAGGGAAGAGATATGGGGTAGGATGTTAGGGGGAAGAGTGAGGGCATACACCTTTATGTAAGAAATAGAAAAGAGAATGAGGGGGAAAAATGAGGAAGAAGGTGATTCTAAAATGAAATGATTCTTAGATAAAAAGAAGAAAGTAGGCTGAGGAAGAAATAGAAGTAATGGAAGGAGGCCTTAGGGATTCAACGGAAGAAAATTATGATAGCATAGGCCTCCTGTCAGTAAGTCTCCTGCCCAGGTGGACTTTTTAGCCATGCACTTTGTTTTCATAACAAGTATAATTTTTATTTGCTTTTCCATTGTTATAATCTATTCATTACCAGCTTGTTAGAGATAGAAAACATAATTAATGTATTAATTAGTGACTAAAACCTGCTTACCATAGGAACCACATGCAGATGAGTATTTCCTCTCAAAATAGACTTCCCTATAGAGCCACTGACATTGGGGGAACCCCTTTTTACCCTTTTGTATCTGATTTTGGAAACAAATCTGGGGTGAAATCAAACAGTCACATTGAAAACTTCTTGCTGAATATAGTTGTTGCTAGAAGTATTTTTTCAAAAGGTTATCATGATCATTTCTTTATTTCTTCCATAATCTGTTGTTTATAATAGTAAAATATTTATAGCAATCATATATAGCCCAATATTTTCTGTGAAACAGGAATAAACAATAATCAGTGTAAGTAAGGAGGAAATAATGACTGAATTTATTTACATAACCTTAGGGTCATAAATTTATAGCTAGAAGAGATTTCATAGATAAGAAATAGCAGAACCAGGAATCAAACCTAGGTGCTGAGTCCAAATCCAGTACTCTTGCCACTAAGCTACTCTTTAAAGTTCACCAAGGATTTAACACTCATGATCTCATTTGAGCCACAAAGCAGCCCTATGAGCTATATGTATTATTTTCTCTGTTATATAAAGGAAACTAAAGTCCAGAGATGCAAATAGATTTGCTCATGATTGTACAAATAGTAAGTAGCCAGATATGGAGTTTTAATTAATTTTCTTTAATTACAAATCTCTTGATATAGTAGTGTGTGGGGTACAGGAACCCCAAAAATCCCCCATCCAAAATATCATAAAAGTCAGAGGTGTCTTGAGGTAAGAACAGGAAGCATTTATTCAGTTCTCCCAAGAAGAGGGCATCATCTCCACCAGGATGGACTAGTGGGAGGAGGTGTGTTACAGAAGACAAAGCAAAGTTGTATACCCTACGCAGACAAATACCCTCCCACCACTATCTCTTATTATCATTGGCTGGGAGGCGGGCTTACATTCTAGGTGTGAAAAAAAAAGAGCAAAGAACAAGGAAACAGGGTATAGCAGATCCAAACATACATGTCCTTATTTGGCAAACTTAACAGTGAAGTGGCAGTAAAGGAGGGGGAAGGGTGAAACCAAAACTCAGATCTGTTCCCGCAAGAATCCTTACTAGATTTTAGAATTTATCTCATCTTACCTATTGCTGTTGAGGCCTTTTCCTTATCACAAGATTCATAAGTATTTTTCATAAGCAACGAAATAGTCTAATTTATGCTTTACCTTCTCTCAGATTGCTTATCTACTATCAGATATAGCTGTTAATGTGGGCTTATACTTATTCAAGGACTCGCTTACTTGAGACACATAACCTGTATAAGGATTTATGAAAGCCCTTTAGGTACTTGAAGATAACTATCATGACCCCATCCCCTCTGTCTACACCAGGCTAAATATCTCCAGGTCTTTCAACCGATCCTCTAATAACATGATCTCTAATCCTTTCCCCATCCTGATTTCTAACCTCTATATGTATTCCCATTTATCAGTCTTAAAATGTGGCAGTCCATAATGTTCATAAAACACCAGAGGAATAAACCTGATAATTGCTTAAATAGTAAAGGGAATATGTATACAATTGTCATTGTATATATAATACATATCATTGTACAAATGATATATAATGTGTCATATATGATATGTCACTCTGGATTAGTATTCAAGGGTTAGTTGTGTTTATTAAATTCAATTTGTTTTTTCTCTGAGACTCTTTTTGATTTCCTCTTAGGTTGGAAGCACTGTCTTTTTCCGATGTAGAAAGGGTTACCACATTCAGGGCTCCACAACACGCTCTTGCCTTGCTAATTTAACATGGAGTGGCATACAGACTGAATGCATTCGTAAGTATGATTTCTTTTATTAAAAAGCAGCTGTCTGCCTTTAGTGGAAGTATAAGTATGATAAGTTGTACATCTAAGGTAATAAAGTACAATTGTTGTATTTTTCCCCTGTTGGTCAAGGGAAGGTATAATAAATAGCCTATTTCCTGTAAGTGTTTACTGTCCAAGGACAAGTATGATATGTGCACATTGGTATTATTTTGTATGTGTAGCTCTCATTGTTCAATTTAGTTTGGCAAGTATTTATCAAACATCTGCTTGTAAAAGGCACTATGGTAGGTGTTCAGAACATGAGGATTGAAACACACATATACACAAAACCCTCTGTCTTAAGAAGCTTATAACCTAATAGAGAAAAGATATGTTTAAAAATACACTAAGTATGATAGAGTTAGAAAGTTACAGGAAAAAATGATTCAAAAAAATGTTTTTAAAAATTTAAAGCAGAGTTCACTTTCAAATGAGAGCATTCATAAAAGGCTTCATGGACATAGTAGAGGAAAAATCATGGAATTTGAGAGTTGAAAGAGACCTTTCAGGGGGCAGAGCCAAGATGGTGGAGTAAAAGCACAAACCTGGCATGGGCTCCAGCTTCAACCATCTCCAATACCTGTAACAAAAATGACTCTGAACAAATTTTAAAGCTACAAAACCCACAAAGAGACAGAAAGAAACAAATCTCCCACTGAAGGCAGCCTGGCAGGCCGACAGGAAAAATCTGTCACAAAGCACTGGGAGCCGAGTGAAGTCCCCAGTGAGCCATGGTTCTGGCCCCAGGGCAGCCCCAACCAGTGCCCAGACCTCCCAGAACAGACTGCAGGAGAGTGAATCACCTGCAGCTGTGGCAGCTTCCAGACTTCTTATCACATAAACACCAAAGAGAAAATAAAAGATCAGTCAGGAACTCTTTTGTAAAGGTGAAGGAATAGTGTGGTCCAGCCTCTGCCCCAGGGGCGAGAAATGGCAGAAGGCACGCGGTGCCATGTGGCTGCTTTCAGAGCCCCTGGCCTGAAGATCGTAGGGGGAACAAGCAACCATTCAGAGGGTAATTGCTCTTGCTTTGACCTTCCTGGATCTGTATTGTAGTCTTGGGTGGCGGTCCTGGGGTGTGTGGCCAGTGAGCCAGAGCATGTGGGGGCTGTGGAGAGGGCACCCAACTAACAGCTCTGGCAGCTGTGAAAACCCCAGCAATTTGAAATAAAGGTCTCTCCATTCTGTAAGCAGAGTTCTGCCGTGTCAAAAAGCTCAAAAGTCAAGTAATTGGCAAGATGAGGAAGCACACACACATAAGACCATACAATCCTTTCTTGGAGACAAAAAGGATCAAAGCATGGAACTGGAGGAGGCCAATGAAGTCAGAATTCCTACATCAAAAGCTTCCAAGAAAAATATGAACTGATCACAGGCCATGCAGGAGTTCAAGAAGGATTTTGAAAATCAAGCAAGAGAAGTAGAGTAAAAAATGGGAAGAGAAATGAGCATGATGCAAGAAAATCATGAAAAGCAAGTCAACAGCCTGCTAAAGGAGGCCCAAAAAAATTCTGAAGAAAATAACACCTTAAAAAGTCAACTAACTCAAATGACAAAAGAGACCCAAAAAGGCAATGAGAAGAATGCCTTAAAAAGTCAAATTCACCAAATGGAAAAGGAATTTCAAAAACTCACTGAAGAGAATAATTCCTTCAAAATTAGATTGGAGCAATTGGAAGCTAATGACTTTATGAGAAATCAGGATACTATAAAACAGATCCAAAGAAATGAAAAAAATAGAAGGCAATGTGAAATACCTCATTGAAAAAACCACTGACCTGGAAAATAGGTCCAGGAGAGATAATTTAAGAATTATTAGACTACCTGAAAGCCATGATCATAAAAAGAACCTAGAAATCATCCTTCAAGAAATTCTCCAGGAAGAGCAATCTGGAACTATGCCCAAAGGGCTATAAATAATTGCATACCCTTTGACCCAGCAATACCACTGTTGGGATTATATCCCAAAGAGATTACAGAAGTGGGAAAAGGTCCCATATGTGCAAAAATATTTATTGCAGCTCTCTTTGTGGTTGCAAAAAACTGGAAATATAGGGGATACCCATCAATTGGGGAATGGCTGAATAAGCTGTGGTATATGAATGT
>CM053581.1:152383675-152407820 GCA_028627135.1 Pseudochirops cupreus
TGATAGCACGCCACCATGGGGGGGGGGAAGGGAGGGGAGAAAATCTGAAACTCAAGTGATTGTGGAACTGAATCTTGTAAATTAAAAGTAAATGAGTAAATAAAAAAAAAAAAACAACAACAACAACAACAAAAAGAAATTCTCCAGGAAAATTGCCCTTATATTCTAGAACCAGGGGGCAAAATAGAAATTGAACGAATTCAGCAATGATCACTTCTCAAAAGAAAACTCCTAGGAATATCATAGCCAAATTCAAGAATTCTCAGGTCAAGGAGAAAATCTTACAAGCAGCCAGGAAAGAACAATTTTACTATTGTGGAAACAGAATCAGAATAACACAATATCTAGCAAATTCTACATTAAGGGATCAAAGGGCTTGGAATATGATATTTCAGAGGTCAAAGGAGCTAGGATTAAAACCAAGAATCACCTACCCAGCAAAACTGAACATAATGCTTCAGGGGAAAATATGGTCATTCAATGAAATAGAGGACTTTCAAGTATTCTTGATGAAAAAACCAGAGCTGAACAGAAAATTTGACTTTCAAATACAAGAAGCAAGAGAAGCATGAGAAAGTAAACAGGAAAAAGAAATCATAAGGAACTTAGTAAAGTTGAACCTTTTTACATTCCTACATGGAAAAATGATAATTGTAACTCATGAGACTTTTTTCAATATGAGGATAGTTGAAGGGGATATATATGTATATATGTATACATACATATGTATGTATGTATGTCTGTATAAATATATATGTGTGGGTGCATATGTGTGTACATGTAAACATAGACAGAGGGCACAGGATGGGTTAAATATAAAGGGATGATATCTCAATAAAATTAAGAGGTGTGAGAGAAATATATTGAGAGGAGAAAGGGAGAGATAGATTAGGGTAAGTTATCATATAAAAGAGGCAAGAGACCACTGTTAAAATGGAGGGGAAGAGCAGGAAGGTAAAAGGGAATAGGTCAACCTTACTCTCATTGAATTTGGCTTGAGGAAGGAATAACATACATAGTCAATTGGGGATCTTACCCTACAGGAAAACAGGGGGAAGGGGAACAAGGGGGTAGTGATAAAAGTGACAGCACATTGGGAGAGAGGGTAGTTGGAAGCAAACACTTTTGAAAAGGGACAGGGTCAAAGTAGAAAAAAGAATAAGTGGGGGGTGGGATAAGATGGAGGGAAATATAGTTAGTCTTTCACAATATAACTACTATGGAAATGTGTTGCGTAACTACACATGTACAACCTATGTTAAAGTGCTTGTCTTCCCACAGGGGATGGGTGAGGAGGGAAGAAGGGAAAGACTCTGGAACTCAATGTTTCAAAAAACAAATGTTAATACATATTACATGTAACTGGGAAATAAGATATACAGGCACTGGGGTATAGAAATCCATCTTGCCCTACTAGAAAGTTGGGGGGGCAGGATGGGGACAGATATAAAAGACAACAGATTGGGGGAAGGGGTATTCAGTAGCCTTGCTATTTTGGGATGGGGGATAGGGGAGATATAGGGAGAAAAATTTGTAACTCAAAATCTAGTGGAAATGAATGTTGAAAACTAAAAATAAATAAATTTTTTTTTAAAAAAGAGAACTCTTGAATCTGTTCACTCCAACTCAAAAGGTTCCACGTTATAATATACCTGAGAAGTGGTGATTCTCTGCTTGAAGACCTCCAGTGGAAATAAAGAGGGTGATTTATCAGCTTGGGATGCAGAGTCGATGCAATCCTGGATATAGGAGAAGGAAGAATGAAATAAAAAAAAAATAGGCACATAGAGTGAATGAAAGGAAGTAGGTTGAAATCATTCTATGAAGGAGCAAGATTGGTTGAGTATGGCTTGGGTGGGGGGGTGAGGAGAGCAAATTTGAGGATGAGGATTTTATCCTGTAGACAATAGGGAGCCACTGAAGATTTTTGAATAGTAGAGTGACATGATTAGACTTTTACATCAAAAGGTTTTTTGTTCAATTGATTTAGTTTTAAGCTTTGAAGGCTGAATTAGAGAGAGGAGAGAATGAGAATAGGTATACTAGTTAGGGTACCAGCTTTAAAATCCTATGTTTCTGTATAATAGTCTGGTTGACAAGTAATAGGAGACTAAAATAGGTTGTGGTGGCAATGTAAGGTATGGCAAGGAACAAAAATACCATGGAGGTAGAATTAATATTAACTCACTAGAAATGGGCAATCAGGAAGAAAGAAAAGTTAAATTATTCAAGGCTAAGTTACTGGAAAAATGATGTTATCAAAACATAAACAGAATTGGAAAGAAAGCATCATAGGTTTAGAGATGGGAAGTACTTTAGAAACTATTGAATCTAAGCCTTCTTATTATAAATGTGGAAACTGAGGCATAGACTTGGCTTGTCAGACATGTAATAAATGGCAAAGCCAAGTTTCAAACTCAGGTTATTCCCCATTGTCTAGTTTTCCCATATGTTTTTCTAATCTACATGTGTGTATAAGATGACAACAAAGAAGCCTCTAAAATTTCATTTGTATCTTCAGTTATGAAGTCTTATGGTTCTCCATACAGTAACTCCATGATCCCATTTACCTATTACCACTTCAGCAAAGAATCAAGTAGTAAATGTGTGCTTACATAAATAAATTCAGATGAATTTCTAAAAAATAAAATGGGATTTGACTATTTTAAACAAGAAAAATCCAGTTCAGTAATTCAGTTTTTAAAAATCTTCATCTCATAACTGCGTAGATTTCAGAAGTGATCTCTGTTGCCGTTGTTTGCATAGTCAGTCCTTACAGGGCTAACTCTGTCAGTCTGGGATAATATACTCTTTGCTATTAAACATATGTGTCACTAAACATGAGACATACAACTGACCATAACTTTTATGGCCCAGTAGTCTCTGATTCATAGATTATAGAAATTATAAATGCAGCTATGAAAATACACACTGCACCATTTCTTTGAGTGGCATGAGACTCCCATATTGATTCTCCTCTACATCTCTCATCTAATCCGTCCTCTTGACTTAGGCTCTACCCTACCTCACACCTTTATCCCTTTTTGCCTACCCAATTTTAGTAGCATCTCAATTGGTCCCCCCTGCATCCAGTCTATCCCTTCTCCATTCCTTCCTCATAATTTCTAAAATGTTATGATGATCCTCAAACATAGATCTGATGCTCCAACCCTCCAAAATATTCAATGCCTCCCTATTGCCTTTCACATAAAATACAAAGTCCTGAGTCTGACAGTTAAAGTCCCCTACAATCTATCTCTTAACTACCTTTACAGTACTATTTCACATGACTCCCCTTCATACATTCTTGTCATATTGCCTTGCTAGTTGTTGCTTTTACAAGACATTTCATCTGCTACCTTTCTGCCTTGGTATAGGTCATCCATCCCCTATGGATGATGCCTGGAATTTTATCTACCCCACCTTGGATTCAGATTGTCCCTAGATTTGTTCAAATCCCAGCTCCAAGTCCACCCCTTACCTGACCTTTATCATCCCAGTTATTGTGATTCTTTGCCTCTTGTGGACATGTTGAATACACCTATTAAATATGTAAAGCTCCTCAAAGACTAGTATTGTTTTCTTTCTCAGTGCTTAACACTAAGTAAATACTTAATAAGTGAGCAATCATTTTACATCCAGGATCTAGCAGAATGACCTATGTAGAGTAAATACTTGATAGATATTTGTTAATTCATATGTAATTATGAATTCATTTGAAATGCTATGAATGACTAGAATGAAAATGAAGAAATAAATATTTCTAATAGGGCATATTATATATAGTTTTCTCATTAAAATTTTATGTTGTAGCAAATTCAAAATCATTGTATTTTTTATTTTAAGTTATGTTCAAAGTTTCTAGAAGTTTGAAATATTGGTGATCCTTTAATAATAAACAAACCACAACTAATGATTTTTTTAATGTACCATTTCTTCAGCTTTTTCCTTGATTTATTTCTAAATGGTTAACAAAATTATCAGTAACATATAAAGCATTATTACTAATCTCTTCAAACCAGTATGTGAATTGTAGCTTTAGTAATAATGTATAATTATCAAATTGATGGATTTGATATGTACAACAAATTCTCGCTGGTCATCAACTGCTTCCCAATTTTATTTTTAGTGAGAAATTAATTTGCTTTAGATTTTTAGTAAAAAAGAAATCATTCCAACTTCTGCATATATCTTTAGAAAATCTTCTTGAAAAATCATCTTTAATATGCAATAATATAATGCTTGCCTTAGTGTCCTCTAATAATATTAAACTTATTCCAGCTCATGCATGCAGACAGCCAGAGACACCAGCCCATGCAGATGTGAGAGCAATAGATCTTCCTACTTTTGGTTATACTTTAGTATATACCTGTCATCCTGGATTTTTTCTTGCGGGTGGATCTGAGCACCGGACATGTAAACCAGATATGAAATGGACAGGGAAATCACCTGTTTGTAAAAGTAAGTCATTGATCATGGAATAAGAGTAATTTTCTGAAGGAAAAAAAAAAGTATAATTCAGAATACCTTCCACATCTGTGACAAAATCAAACACCACCAGGGAATCCACACTAATTTATTTTATATTAACAGTTAAAAGGGGGGAATATATGTATATTTATATTTCCTGATTTAATAAAATAAGAGCATGGGTTATATAGATATATGTGTTAATCTTATCACTTGCTCTATTTCAAATAAAGAAAAAAGGATATTTTGTTGAAGAGAGTCATTCTACCAGGTAAATTATAAATGAACAAAATTTATCAAGGGCCTGAGCATATGTTAAAGAAAATTTTGTAAGTATTGATATTAAGTCCACTCAAGCTGTTTCAGTGGAAGTCATTGAATCTATGTACTCTTGACATGAATTTTGCTATTTTAAATCACAGAAGCAATTAGTATGAAAATTATTAATTAATTACCAGTAAAATTTTGTTTCCCCAAACTAGGAAAAAAAACCGTACTGGGTCAAAATTCAATGACAACTAACACTTTGGGTGTTCATATAGATTCTAGACTGTATATGTACTGAATACTGAACCATACAAGTAAATATTTTAGAATTAAATTAAATTCATGGCTTCATGTTGAGATTCCTGGGGTCTGGTTACCAAGGCCCAAGACAGGAAATGTCCAAAAGTCTTGTGTTACTTTTTACCTTTCTCCCCTAAGAATAAGAAATAGGACACTGGAAAAAACCATGACACATTTTAATAGAAAATAATAAAAGGCAGGAGATTTTAAATTAAACTAACCTGAGAGTCCACACTAAATGTTCAAGGACAAAAGTCAGTTTCTTAATCATTCATGTGTAAATTCATTTTTATGTCTTTTTTGTGCCATTTTTTTTTCAAAATGAATTTCATATTCTAAATTTGATTTAATCTCAACTTTTCATTTGGGGCACACATTTTTGGTAAAGTGTCTTGTGTAAGCCACCCTCATTACAAGGCTCTCTGTTGTAGCACTCTCAGATAAATAGAAGCACTATCCTTTGGATCAGAGTTTATTTATTTCCTTTAAATTCACCTCTTTTTCCTTGCCCTGCTCAAAAAAAGTAAAATTCTGGGTTTAAGCTAATAACATGTTTAGACTTTAATTATTTCATAAAGTTATCCAATCTGGAGAAAGGACACTTGCTTCACCTGAGCATTATTTCAACAATATTCAAACATACGTATGTTCTTGAAAGTGATAACTTGTCTTTTTACTTGTAGGTAAAGGAGTGAGAGAAGTTAATGAAACAGTTACTAAAACTCCAGGTTTGTATACCAGAACAGTTTTAGATATAAATAAAATTAAGTAATTTGTTCTCTACTAATACACATATACGCATAATGATGATATTTTGAACATATAAGTTTCTGATTCCATTACTCCACTGAGAGGATTAAATAAACCACTCATTTAAAATAGGCTTATTTTGTGACTTTTACTCCCAGAATAGCAATGTGCTTATCTAATAATTTACCTAAAGACCAAACATTGGGAGATTGCAAAGTGTTATTTCATTCAAGGAGGTCTTAGGCATTTTGTAGACAGAAGTGGAAATAATGCCTCCGTGAGGCAAGGTGTTATAATGGAGAGCCTTATAAGGAGGATTGCACCTCATTATTACATGTATCAGAATTCAAAGACTCATCCCTAAGTCAACTTTACATCATCAAAATAAACTGGAAAATTGAACCTATGAAAATGGAGAAGCACTGTCAATGGGACTACTTCACATTCCCTAGTGTTTCTTCACTTACTGCTATATAATTAAGGTATTAATTAACCTCTTCAGAAATGTTTATTCAGAGCTTGCTTATGCTGGCAGCAAATTAGAAAGGTAGTCTTTGACCTCCAAAGCAAAGTCGTTGTTCATTTGAATCTTCTAGATATTTCTGGCTATCTAAAGAGTCTTTTTCTTTAATTATGGGACTTCACTGAGAACTCATAGAAATACAATTCCTATGAAATATACACATACATACAATATAAATTCTACTTTTTGAAAAAAAAATGCCAATAGTAACATCTCCTTTGTAATGCCTCTGATATGAAGTGATAATTAGTACAGCCCTAAATAGGTATCCAGTGGGATGAGACTCATACAGAATACTGTCATTTCATTTTATCTGGGGTCACCTGCAAAGCCATGAGATGCAGAGAGCACCAGAAAAATTAATTCACCTTACGGTGTCCTATTAGTCTTTAGAAAGCCAAACATGACAAAAGGTTTTTTTCCAGTATAATTCTACCTTGCCTATGTGGTCTCCCTGTAAAATCATGTTAACCACTGTGGCAGGGTAACTAAGTGACTGCAACAGAAAAACAAGTTTATGATTTAACAGATGATTAAATGAATTCTAATCATGAAAGATGATTATCTTATTCTCTTAAAATATCATTTTTGGGGAAACTTTCTTTTTGTTCCTTTTTACTTACCTCAAGTTTCTTGCTTTTCAAAATTGAAAGAGTTGGGCCAGATGATGCTAAAGTCCCTCCAAGCTCTGACATCTGATGAAAGATCCCTTTCAGTTTTGACATCTTATCATTACTTGTTTCTGTTTTTAATGACTCGCTAATCAGGATATAATATTCTAGCTAATGACCATCAGTAGTCAACATAACTTGAGTCTGCATATGTTGTTTAGTGTTATGATCTTCTTGGCTAATAACTACATTATTTTTTTTAGTTCAAAGACTTATATGTAGTGCATGCTTAATAAATGTTTCTTGGATGAATAAGGAAATAAATAATTTTTAAAAACTAGTGAAAGCCTACTGATATTATAAACTATACTTTGGTTGAATCATTATAACCCAAGATTGACTGTAAATTTTGTTTTGTTCTGTTTTATAAATACTCTAGATATACTAAGAACTTCAGGGAAGATAGGAAATAGTCCATTAGTCTGAAAATTTAGCTGTGAGCAGAGGTACAAACCATTCATTTGAAATTCTTTGATGGACATTAGCTAGTTTATATCCATATATATGGAATAGTGGAAATTAATTTGTGTGTTATGACTTAGGCAAAGGACATGTTAACTGAGAATATCAGTTTATCTTTGCTAATGAATGTTAGATTCTGAGACATTAAAACAAGTAACAACTTGCTGTTGTCAAACTTACCATACAGGCCCTTAGAATTTCTCCTTTAATATGGGTCTTTTGAAATAAATTACTCTATGTATATGTCCCTAAGTGGCAATAGGAAATTATAATAATATGGTTATAGTTTTAAAAAAGTATAACCCAAGATAGAATCATAGAATCTCAGAACTGAAAGGGAGCTTAGATATATGCTTGTGCAACCCATGCATTAAGAAAAATCCCCTCTACAATATGCCTGATATGTGGTCTTCCCAGGCTCAGTTTGAAGATCTCTGCCTGAAAGGGAGTTATTGCCTTGAAATCTAACCTATTCCCCTTTGGGGAAGCTATCACTGTTAGGAAACCATTTCATTATGTCATACTGAAATTTGACTTTCTATAACTTCCAAATATGGTCCTTAATTATACCCTTTGGAAGCAAGTAAAGCAATTCTAATTCTTCATCCACATGACAGCCCTTCAAATACTTAAGGCAGATATCATGTCATGGTAAAGTCTTTTCTCTTCCAGACTAATCATCTCTAATTAACGTAGCTGATTCTTATATGTCATAGTTTCCAGTCCCCTATGCACATTTAACTTGCCCCTCCGTATGTGCTACAGTTTGTAAATGTCAATCAACCAATCAATCAACATTTATTAAGTACTTGCATTTATACTTATCCTAATTTGGGTTTCTTAAAATTGTTTCAAATAATATTAAATGCAACATATCACATATGCTGACAGTTGGTAAATGAATATAAAATATGAACTATTACATTTTCCTTCTGTAACAGCAAGCACCCTAGCATACCCAGGATGGCTGCTGGCACAGGTTCTTTGATCTGCTTTTCTAAAGGAAAGCAATTCAAAAAGGGTTAACAGTCTTACTTTAATCGAATATATATCATTTACCTAGTTCAGGGGGAAAAGTTAGCACCCTGAATTTCAGAGACTACAAACAGAAGTTACAAGCAGACAAAAATTACAGACAGAGAAAATAACACAAGTCAGCAGACAGGGCTTCTAACTTTCTTACCATTACATACATACAGTTATTTACTAGAGAGAAGCACCAACATCTGGGTTTTCAAAGCCGGGGGTGCTCAATGGCTGCCCAGAGTCTCATCTGGCCAACTCATACAACTCTTCCCAAAGTGAGCACCAAAGCAAAACCTTACCTGAGAGGTATATATAGCCTTCTCCAGGGTCAGAGAACATCACAACCTTCATGACCCACTTGACTACAAAGTAACAAAAGTTGTGCCTTCCTGAAAAACAAGCCTCCCACCACAGGCTGCATGTGACCATATTCAGTCTATTAGGGGACAGAAGTATATTTTCAAATCAGGGAAGGTCCTCAAATTCATTTAGACCTATCAAGGGACAGGGAACATCTTCAACATCCCATTACCATTACAGCTTCCTAGGACATATGCTAGGGGCAGGGAATCTTTTTTTCATGTCACCAATTAAATTGCTGTGTTACAACGTTGATACAAATTAAGCTTAGAAATTACTAAAATTCCAAGCTGTCTTTCAATAAACTGATACAGATAACCTTGTTTCTGCTTACTGTACTTGTATAATTAATATTTTAAACTAATTTGTAGGATTTTAATATCTATTAAATTTCACGTTAGTTGCATCCCACCATTGAGATCTTTCTAGATCCTGAATCTCTCATCTGAACTTCATTAGCCATTCTTTCCAATTTTATGTAATCTGCAGAAGCGTGGCTACAGCCAAGTCATTGATACAAAATTTTAAATAGCACAGGGCTAAGAAGAACTCTGTTGTAGTCCTAGAGACTTTCCTCCAGGTTGAAATTGGATTATTAATTGCTACTCTTTCAATCTTGTTCAATTACTTCCAACTCCACTTAATTATACTATTATCTATGGACAGCATGGTGTAGTTAATAGAGTTGCCCTTAAAGCTAGTAAGACCCAGGTCTAAGTACTACCTCTGAAAAATACTGGCTGTTTGACCCTGGGCAAGTTTCTTAATGTCTCCGAGTTTTACAGAATCCTCTAAGAATGCAAATTGCAGAGAAATACTAGCTGTGTCACCGGAGAGTGCTTCCTTACCTAGGAGTTCCCTATACCAATGAAATCACAAGTTCAAACCCTGTCTCTCATGAGCCAGCCTTTATTTCTTCATCTTATCTACAAAACTGTCATAACAGACTCTGCCAATTGCCTTTTTAAAATCCAAGTATAATGTATTAGTGGCATTGGCCTGATAAATCATTCTGATAACCCAGTAACAAAAGAAAATGAGGTTAGTCTGAAATCATTTGTTTGTAACGATCCTATGCCCTACCCTGTCCACTCTTACTTATTGCTATTTCCCTTTTTAAATGCTTACACACATTCCCTTTAATAACATGTTTTAGAATTTTTCCAGGAATCTAAGTCAAGCACAGCAGCCTATAATTTAAGATATCTACCAGTTTTTCCTTCTTGAAAATAAGGATTATGCTTTTGTCTTTTGGCATCTTTCTTATTCTCTGCAACTTTTCAAGAAATGAAGGTGGTATTCATAGACAAGAGTCCTTCTGAGGCCTTATTATATACATAACTAGCTCAGAACTCATCGCTTGAACTCATTAAGGGTAGCAGTTATTTCTATTATCTTGGGTTTCTTTTACCTCAACTATTTTGATTTTATCCTTCTCACTCTAAAGATCTTTCTTCTTGGTAGGAAAAAAAAAAGAAATGTAATTACTGTAAAATAATTTTGCCTTCTCATGGTCCTATGTCCTCAAGCAACAGCCCTACTTTTTATCGAATTTTCCCTTTGTGCTCAATATACCTTAAAATACTTATTTTTAAGTATTTAAGTATTATTTTTAATTCTTTATTATTCGTTACTATATTTTACCTATTCTGACACTTTTTTTATAGAAAGCTGTCTTTTGCAAGGGAAAAAAAAAATCCAGGGCAAGAGAATCCACTAACATTCCTCCCTCCCTTTAATTTTCATTTTAAACCAAATAAGCCATACAGACTTTAATTTCAAGTTGTAAAGGACATCAGCTATCTTGTATTCCAATCTCATTCCCATCAGAAGAGTTCCTTTTTCAATATTCCTTATAGATGATGAGTAAGAGCTACATTTTTTGGTCCTGAGATATATTAAAACTATAGATTCATAGTAAAATTATAATATACATCTGTTATAAGTTTCATAAATCAGTTTTCTGTATTATTTATGCAGATAAAAGCCTATGAGTTTTAACATTAGTTAAAACTTTGGAAACACTGAGATATCCACTTTGGTATGTGAATGTGGAAAATGTAAAGTCAGCAGGCTACAACTTTTAAAAGTGTCAATTCACACATAGGGTTCTTTATGTTAAAAGCATTGTCCTTCAAGTGAAAGCAGAAAACACTTTCATTTGCAGATACCTTATTATATGCTTTTCTTTGATTCAGTAGCAACATTTTTTCATAATTCCTAGATTGTGCAACATGAAGCCACTCTGATTTGTTGATTAAGTAAGACTACCTACTATTTGGTGAATTTAGAGCACTATTGGCTAAATAGACATTTTCATATCCACTAAAAATTCCATACCTGAAAATCTAGGTCATTAATCTTATTCATATATTCAGGAAATTCATTTTAATAAATAATCTCAAACTTTCTGTACATTTAGTTTTTTAGATTAGTTAACCACTTACTACATGTCATTTAGAAGAACAAAAAATGATCCAGACCAGCCCTTTAGAGAATTTTTAAAATGTGATTTCCCCCTTTTAAAAATCTTCTTTATGTAAATAGTAAGATTACTCTATGCTGAAGAAAGTCAGATTCAATGCCTGCCAGTCTAAAAATTAAATCTAAAGTGTTTGTTACAAGAGCATCTTATTTGAAATTATATCCCAGTAGGTTAATTTGCAGATGTAATGGTGGGGGGCACAGACATAAGCTAAATTGTTGTTGGTGGTGTTGTCATTCTTGTTTTTGTCACTGTTGTCATCATCATAATCATCATCTGTCTTTGAACCCTCATGGTGAATGAATGGCATTCTTTGTGGCGTCTAGGTTTAGGAGCTCTAATATAGGAAGCGGAGAAATAAATGAATGATGTTAGTTTGTGATGATATCCTCTCAAATATATTTCCTTACTTTCTCTCTCAGTTCCTTCTGATGTATTTTTCATCAACTCAGTGTGGAAAGGCTATTATGAGTATTTAGGGAAAAGACACCCTGCAACTTTAACTGTGGACTGGTTCAATGCAACAAGTAGCAAAGTAAATGCTACATTTATTGAAGGATCTAATGTGGAGCTAAAACTTTCAGGTGAGTTCTACACTAATATCATGGGTATTTTGAAAGCATTCTTTTCTAATGTATACCAAATGCTCAAATTAGTCCCCATTTCCCTGTAAATTCCCTGATATTTCCTTCTCTACTCCCTGTATCTTTCTTTTACCACCAGCCTTCATCTTGATTTCATAAACCTATCCTATTTCACATGCATTTTGTTCCTTTTCACAGCTGCCATTTCCTCTAAGATTCTCTGAACCAAACACCCACAGTTTCTCATTTATTTATTCATCACTCTTCCCCATGTTTAGGCTTCATTTTCTCCAGAAGGACTTTGACACTGTAGACTGGGCAGACATTTTTTTCTTTAATAGAATGGATCAGTGGTCTTGAGTGAGACCTTGAAAATCCAATTGTCATCCTCAGTTTCTACATACTAAAAAAAAAATGAGAATTGATGACTCACCATTGAATAAATAGGTAATCCAGTTTAACCTTGGGAATCTTGAGAAGAGATCTGAGTTCCATCACACATTCTTCCCAATTATATTTCCACTAAAACATGAAGGAATAGGAAATGTGTGGTTGTACATACCAGTAAGGGGTGGTTAGGTGGTATAATAAATAAGAGTGCTGCCAGGTCTGGAGTCAGGAAGACTCATCTTTCTGAGTTCAAATATAGCCTCAGACACTTACTAGCTGTGTGATTTTGGGCAAGTCACTTAACCCTATTTGCCTCAGTTCCTCATATGTAAAATGAGTCAGAGAAGGGAATGGCAAGCCACCGAAGCACTTTTGCCAAGAAAACCCTAAATAGAGTCATGAAGAGTCAGACATGACTGAAAAACCACCCAACAACAACACATACAAGTAAATGTATAATAGAGATGTATTTTTTTCTAAATAGAACCTTTTCACTGGTCCTAGAGTTCTTAGGGAAGTATGGGGCTATAAATTTAGACTTAGCTAGACCCAAAAAAGCTTTTATTTCTCAGAAATTACTACAACTAAATACTGATGAGAGAGAGAATTCCTGGTAATTTTAGGTTCTGATTTCTCCCCAAAGAATTATAAAAGAATGGATGAAGGTTCAGATCTCATAATTCATGTGGAATCAGGGAAGTGACCTAAAGTATTGACTCTCTAACTAAGGACAAATAAATTATTGACCTAATAACCCTGGAAGTTTCAGGAATTATATCCTGGGGAGCACTTGATTGCTTAGTGTAAAAACAACTGCATTTTCTCTATCTAGAACAAAACAAAGTAATTTTTTTCAAAATACCTTGAATGAAATGCATCAGGTCCTCAGTACTCTTATTTATGTACAAGCATAAAGTGAAACCAAATGGATAAACCTTTGTATCAGATTCATGAACACTCAATATTTAAATTGTAGTTAATTCTCAAACGTGAGCAGAATACCTTTTGACTTCAATCTCCTTCTAGGCTATGGCATCGCAAGTCTGCCTTCTCACTGAAGGTATTTCTTACGAGAGTTAAAAAAAAATGTTCTTTCAACTGAATTTCAAACAAGTTAGGCTTCATTTTCTCCAGAAGGACTTTCACACTGTAGAGTGGGCAGACATTTTTTTCTTTAATACGATGGATCAGTGGTCTTGAGTGAGACCTTGAAAATCCAATTGTCATCCTCAGTTTCTACATACTAAAAAAAAAAAATGAGAATTGATGACTCACCATTGAATAAATAGGTAATCCTATTGAATTTGTAAATTTAGTTATAGATGTTAGAAATCATGTCTTATCATTAGAAGATTAAGAGGATATGCCCTCCTAATACTTATATGTCTTATATTGGTATCTTTAACCAAATTCCTTTTCCCTTTCTCATTTTTACACAAATTAGAAACCATGGACCATGCAAAATGAATTAGTTCTTAGTTCAGTATTCCAGCTTATGATTGGTACATTTTTTCTGTCTATGCACATTAGAACAAATATGTAATTTAAGAAAACATTTTTATGTTGTATTTTTCCTTTAAACTACTGGTGAAATATGCTAAAATTTAGGATAATATTTTGTAGATATTTAGAAAAGCTTGGATTTTAGTAAAAGATTGTTTTTTAAAAGTGCTATAGCTGATAAAACAAATAAAACTAAAATTTTCTGAGATCATTCATATAACAAATGGTTATTTAGGAGCCTATTATATAGACATCACTGTATGATTCACTGTGGGGATCAGGGAGATATACAGTTGAGATACTATGTGTTGTCTATTTTTACGGAGGCCACAATTCTAGTAGCACTATAAGAATTAAAGCTAGACTAGTACAGATTGTTCCAAAAGTCTTAGTGCAGTTTTTTTTAGCTATTAAAGCATATGAATATATGCAATTATAATTGAACTATTAAAGCTTAAAACTGCACTAAGACTTCTGTAACACCTTATATAATATACAACAATTTATGACAAAGTTATTAGAAGTACATAACAGGGGCAGCTAGGTTGTGCAGTGAATAGAGCACCAGCCCTGGAGTCAGGAGGACCCGAGTTCAAATACACCTCAGACACTTGACACTTACTATCTGTGTGACCTTGAGCAAGTCACTTAATGCCAATTGCCTTGCCTTCCTCCCTTCAAAAAAATTAAAAGTGCATAATAAAATGTTATATGAGATCTGGATGAAACTAGAAGGAAGGATCTTTTTTTCTAATAAAATAATCACAGAAGGCATCCTGGAGAAGGTTGCATTTGAGTTGGTTTTGAAGGATAAATAGGATTTAAACAGATAAAGAAAGTTGAGTACTTTGAGAGTTGATAGAACTTTAATTGAAATTTTAAAAATATTCCTTTTCTTGATTCTAAAACATTAATCTTCACAGTTGTAACTCCTCCATTCATCGCTTCCAAAGAGACCTTCAGTATTTATCTGGAAAATGGCAATTTCTAAGGAACTTTTAAGTTTTAGTGAAATCACTAAAGCATAATGGGTAGCCTTCCTATTTTCACATGATAAGACCAACAGATTTTCAATTTTGCATATTTGAAAGCTTGTCTAAAATTAACCCCATAAAAGTCAATGTTTGTAGATCTGAATGTCTCTAGGAAGAGAACAGTTAGCCAAATAACTTTGGGGAAAAGCTATTCTTATAGGTTCTCCCTAATGTCATTTGTAGGTGTTTATAAGAAGGAGGAAGCTCATTTACTTCTGAAAGTTTTCCAGATTAAAGGACCAGTGGAAATTTTTGTAAGCAAGTTTGAAAATGACAATTGGGGACTAGATGGCTATGTAAGTATTTTGTATAAGAGTTCTACAAAGCATATTCTTCTCTAAGTAGATTACTTCTTGGTCAAAGCTAACCACTTTACTTTCAAAGCGGGATTGAAATTTCAGCCATACTTCCCTCTACCCCTTGACAGAGGTGGGATACTCAAGAGTGTGGAATATTGCATGTGATGTCAGATTTTTAAGATACTGTTTTTCTCTCATTCATTTTCTTTTAAAAAATTATTGGCCATAAGAAAGGAAGGGATGGAATACAGGGGAAAATCAATGCGATATAAAAACAAAAGATATCAATAAAAATCCATGAAATAAAGAAATAACAATCATGTCTTAGAGATGGTTAAAGATCTCTACATTGAGTAGAAATATTTCTGCCTCTGATAATGATAAGCTATCTCTTTGTCAAATGATCCTTTGAAGTTCTTGGGAACTTTTAGGAGCTTTGAATGGGATGCACTCTACCATGCTAGCATTTACTATAAGCTTACCCTCAGGCTGCATGATCTATGCCTCAGGTTCCCACAACAACTCATAGGTGAAGAAAAATTCAGGCTCTTCTAAGTATTTCCTGAAAATGATTAGTAGTCCTAATTACTCGGAACTGAAGTTCTAAGCCAGCTCATAATCTCAGGTTCTAGGTACAACCACAATGATTATGGATATATATTCCCAGCTACCTCTGGTAGTAAACTGATTCCCAAATAAAGTCATCATATTTTGTGAGTTTTGCTCATTAATGTTGCCCATTGTTGTCTGATACTCTGAAAAACTGAAATTGAATTGTAATATTTTTATAGCTTTATGATTTAAACAAAAACATCTGTATGTATTTAAGGAAAAAAAATTCACTTATCACTTATAGCCGTTTGTTTGTTATCACCTGGTATTAGTTACCATTTTATACATGCGTATCAATGCTAAAAATCGTGGCATGTAAGTCAATAGATATGCCTCAGAATCTGAAACTGGGAATAGTGATTATGTTTCTTGAAAACTAATGATTTCTATTATTCATTTTTTTCACACTTTATTTTCTTCATATACGTTTAGGTGTCATCAGGGCTTGAAAGAGGGGGATTTACCTTCCAAGGTGATATACATGGAAAAGACTTTGGAAAATTCAAACTAGAAAGACAAGGTAAGATGGTGCTTCTAAAACTAGTTATATGAAGCATTTTTGGCTCTTTTAGTTCAATGATATATACTATATAATAAACTCACAATCCAAATGAAGAATGTATATTTTTATTAAGAGCGAAGACATTCAATGCAGGCAGCTATTTCTTTTTAATTTAAAAAAAGCATGCATCACACACTGTGTAAATTAATACGACTACTACCATATGGCTTTCTAGAACTAATTATTCAATAATTGAACATTGTCAAACACTGTCAAACACATGGTAAATCCTGTGCTCAGTGCTGGGAGAAATACAAAATTCATATAAGGAATAATGCAGTGAATCTTACAGTATGGTTGAGAGATAAGAAATAATCCTAGATGTTTTATAATACTCTGTTTTACACATGCATATTAGAGTGGTTCAAAGCAAAGTGAAATCCAAATCCTAAACCTATTACTAAGAATAGAAACAGGCAAACAAACAAAAAGCATCTTGGAAGAGTTGACATTGAGATAGACTTTAAAAGGTTGTGTCAGAATTTAAAAGGAAAATTGTGTAAGGGGGCATATTGCTGGCAGAGGGAATGATCTGAGTACAGTCAAAGAGGCAGGGATGTTGCAAAGGGTCTAAATTGTATTACAGCTTAACTATCATAAAGAATATACATATGAGTATAATATGAAATATCAGGCAGGGCAGAGTTATGATGGATTATGGAAAGCCTGGAATATCAGGTAAAATTTTATTCACTGAGATATTGGGAGCCACTTAATATTTGTGTGGGGGAGATTTGTTTGTTTTCTTTTGTTGTTAAGAGATTGACCTGATGAGATGGTTAGATGAGAAAGTTTAATATAACCATAATATCAGGGATGGAGTAAAATGAGAAAGACTAAAGCAGAGATGAGTTCTTTGGAGGCTACTAAAACAGATTAAGGTAGTGATCATGAAAGCCTAAAATGGTTGCAGTGGAAATAGAGAGAAGGGGATGGGAGTGAAGAATGTCCTATAAATAAAAATCTATAAGGACCGGTAACTAATTGTTTATAAGAAGAGAGGGGAAGGAGTCAAATATAATGAAATTTGAAATATTAGTTAATATTATAAGAGAAACAACAAAGGTGGAGGGATGAGCATGAAAGATAAGAAGTTTGAGGTGCTGGCAGGACATCAAGATGGAGATATTCTTTAAGGAATTGGAAAGCTAGTCCTGGTATTACTGAGAGAGGCCAAGGCTAACGATAAAGATTTAAGAATCATTTGCAGATTGATAATGATTAAAGCCATAAACTGAATAGAGTGTCAGGAGAGAGACTAAAGAGAAAAGAGAAGAGGAAAGAGTTCATAATCTTGGGGAATATCTACCTGAAAGAGTCTAGAAGTGGTCAAAGAATCAATGAAGACGGAGGAGGTGTGCTAAGAAAGGTCAAATAACCAGGAATGTATCATGTCTTTAAAGGCAAAGTATAAATATCATCAAAAGTGGGATACGAGTAGGAAAAGGTGAGGACTTTACAAAGATGTTTATGACTGGGAGGTCATTGGTGCCCTTTAAGAGAGTTATTTCTGTAGAGGTTTAGGGACAGAGGGCAGTTTTCAAGGCATTAGTAAGATTAGTAAGTGTAACTGGTAGTAGAGACATAGAGAAAATTTTTTCAAGAACCATGGCAGTGAAGAAGATAGAGAAAGAATGGTAATTGGATGAAACAATTTTGTGTTTGTAGAGACTAGTAAAATAATCAAAGGTAGCTTATGAAGTACACAATGTAATATTCAAGTGAAAAGCATTCTTCATGAGCTAATTTAAAACAATTTTTTTTTCTATCAAAGGACAGAGTGGTTTGTCATTTCCTTCTCCAGCTCTAGCCATAGCACCACCAAGCTACTGATTCTTCATTGGTAACATGCTGTAGTCTACTTGGGCCCACTATAGTACTCTCTGTTGCCATTTGGGTAACTCTCAAATTTAAGTCTTCAAATACTATGAAATCCCATGACTCATGGCACCACTACATCTTTTAAAAATAAACTTTAGTTTCTTAAAAGCATTGCTCAGTTTCCCAAATTTAATCTAGCCTGCTCTATTGCTCTTATTCAATTCTGAACTCAAATTTTCCTTACAAAATGTCTGTAGAAGATGTATATAAATATATGTCTGTATATAGTGTATGTATATATACACACGTATTCATGCATAGTGATGTGTGTATATATGTATATACTTATGTACACATACCAATGGAACTATGGGCTATCCATCCAACTGCATATAATAATTTTTATAACAGGTATTCTTCATCCACTTAGTTTTAAAGTTGATAATTAGACCAAACTCTTTTACAAGATTATGATTCTCACTGAGAAGATACTCTGGACCTTAATGCAATCAACAGAATTTCATCCACATACAGGAAATCCAGAGAATTTTGCCACCCATTGAATCCTTCTTTGATTTAATCTTTACATCATTGTGGCAAATATCTTTGGCGAGCATATACTTATTTTATGCCTTCGTATTAATCAGAGATCTGTCAAAGTTATCACTACAGTTAACTTTTCTCAGGGAAGCCTATATGACTTTAGAAATATATGTGAGAGATGCCTTGTTAAAAGATACTTCTACAACATCGTTTTACTCTTCTCAATCAATTTTTCTTATAGCCAACTGAGAATAAGTACAGTAATCTACACCTTTCAATCAACTGTGTCAATGAAAAGAAGTGGATCTGCTATGGAACATTCTTTTTAAAGTCTAATTCCTTTCTAATAAAGCCATCAAAAATACCCTCAATCCATGTATAGATTCATCAGATAAAGGAGAGGCAGTGTGGCAGAAAGAATAGAAATTCAGACTCAGAGACAAGATCTTCATTATAATCTTGCCTCTGACACTTAATAAGCCATGTGACTGTGGGCAATTGGGGATATGGCAATGGGGATAATAATGTATAAGGTTGTTGTGATTCTCAAAGAATCTATTGACAGTGATATTGTCATTTCCATATAAGCATATACATCTAATCATTAATTCCTGCATTCATTCATCTGATAAAAATTTAAGTGCTGGCTATATGCTATACATTAGAAGTACCAAACTCATGGCCTTGCAGTCTGCATAATTCACAAGTGTGGAAGCAGATTAAAATGCAATTAGGAAAGGTTTAGCAAAATAAATAAAAACACAACAAAGACAATGTTAATTTGTGGTTTTCTAAGTCAACATGTGGCCTGTAGTGAGCTATTTCTGTTTGACTTTGACACAACTGCTGTACACTGTGTATATGATAAACCAAGTTACGCTAATTTCTAAAAATGTCCATTTTATTTCACAAAGGGAAGATCTAATTTCAGCTCTTTTGAGCATTTCAACATTATTGAATGCTAGACAGCAAGGTTATGGTTGAAATTTGCTGTGGATCATGAGATGTGAAAACTCCATCTAAGCAAATGATATTGCTTACTCATTATATTCATACATTCATATTCATACTTCTTATTCATTAAGATTTGAAAAATGTTTTACATATATTATCTCATTTCAATTAGTGTTATTACATGAAAATATTAATTCCTAACAAAAATAATTGATATTCAGACATTATTTCAAGATTTACAATTTTTTTAAAAATTTGCTTGTATTCATAATGAAATTAATGTTCCTTGAAGGAAGAAATCATTTCACTTTTGTCCTTGTATCTCCATTACCTATAATTATTATAAGACTGAATACTGCCTCAACACTTCAAAATTAGATCAGATTACTTTGTAACCATTTGATGGAAATCAGACACCTTGGGGATTTTGTCCTCTTCATTCCCTTAGGATTTAGTGTAGTAATTTATTTTAAAAATATACCTCATTGTAAAGAATATTTTAATCTAAATATATTTTTATTTTACTAAATATTTAACAATTACATGTAAAAAATTTAATAATAATGTTCAAAAATTTTGAGTTCTAAGTACTCCTCCCACCTCCCACCCTTCCTCTTGCTTTGAGAAAGCAATTTGATATAGATTATAATGTAACATCATGCAAAACATATTTCCACATTAGCCATGTTGCAAATAAAAAGATGAAACTAAAACAAGAAAAATAGAGAAAATATAATAAAGTATGCTTTGATTTGCATTTAGAGTTAATCAGTTCTCTCTCTGGAGGTCGATAGTATTTTTCAGCATTGCTCCTTTGGAATTGTCTTGGATCCTGGTCTTGATCAAAGTAGCTGTCTTTCACAGTTGATCATCTTTCAGATATTGGTGTTGTTATGTATAATGTTCTCCTGGTTCTGATCACTTCACTTTGCATAAGTTCATATATATCCTTTGAGATTTTTCTGCTTGTCATTTTCTGTAACACAATCTTATTCCATCATAATCATATACCATGACTTGTTCAGCCATTCCCCATTCATTGGTGGGTATCTACTTGATTCCCAATTCTTTGCCACCACAAAAAGAGCTGCCATAAACATTTCATATAAATTGTTCCTTTTCCCTTTCTTGTTAGGATAATTTAATAAATAATGTTGTTGCTATTTTATTAGATTAAGAAGTAGTAGCACAATGCAAATAAAATTGGAGCTCTCGTAATAGAAGGTGCCATTTTCAAGATTTTACCTTTAACTATAAGGTTACAAGGAACATGTATCAATTCAGTCAACTAGTTTATTTTTTAGACAAATTTCTCTATGAATGGTCTTATAGATGGGTTATAAGATCCTTTGCTCCTACCCACCACAATTATTTTGACCTTTGTTATATCCAAATCATCATATAAAGGTGTGTTTTGTCACAAGCTTTCATTATATGAAATAATCACCATAAATTTGAATAGTATATATATTGGCAGAAGAATTTGCTTTATGAATAGGTCTTATCATGTCTTCATGTCTTCATTGCTTCAATAAGTTCCCTATGGCTTACTGAATAAATCTCAATCTCTTTAGTTAGGCATTCAAAACTCTTCATGAAGTGACACCTAGATTGTGAACCTGGGTGACTGGGAATACAGTGATGTGGAAAGTTCAGAAGAAGGAACAGTTCAGAGGAAGATGAGTATGAGTCTTGTTGAGTTTAACATGTCTAAGGGACATCCTTTTTAAGATGTGCTGTTGGCAGTTTGAGAGGCTGATCTGAAGGATAGGAAAGAAGTTAGGGCTGAATAAATTTGTGAGAATCAATAGCATAGAGATAATAATTGAATCTATAAATGCTGATAAGATCAACAAGGGGTTTCAGGAAAAGCTTCTATAGGTCTGGAGAAGTAGAGATAACAATTGAATCCATATTTGCTGATGAGATCAATGAATGAAATAGTATAGAGGCAGAGGGGAAGAGGTGTCAGGACGGAACACTCAAGATTAGCAGATGTTACCTGTACGGAGATCTAGCAAAGGAGACTGAGAAGTAGAAGTCATGAAGGATGAGAACCAGGGGAGACACTGAAAAGACCAGAGTATCAAGTAGATAATAATGATTAACATTTTTAAAGCCTGCAGAGAAGTCAAGAAAGATAAGAATTGAGAAAAAGACCAATAGATTTGTAAATTAGTAAATCAGTGGAAACTTTGGAAAGAGTAGTTTCAGTTAAATGATTTAATCAGAAGCCATATTGTAGAGACATAAGAAGAGAATGAGAAGAATGGAAGTGCAAGCTTCAATTAGAGATGGCCTTCTCAAGGAGTTTACCCTTAAAGGAGTTGAGATACGGGATGATAGTTAAAATATGGGGATGAACAAATGGATTGAGTAAGAGGTTTGTGGGGGGGCTTGAGGATGGGGGAGACATGGAAATATTTGTAGGCAATAGGGAAGCAGCTGGTAGACAGGAAGAGATTAATGTGAATGATAGAGGGGACAAACTGCTGGAGAAGACAGAATGGAAAAGGATCACTTGTGCTTGTAGAGGAGTTTGCCTTGGCAAGAAGCAGGACTATCTCTTAATGTGAAAAATGGGGTGAAGGACAGTGAGGAAGAGAGAATACTCAGGGAATGGTCTCAATTTTTTTTTCATTTGAATAAAAGGCAAAGGGAAGTGGGAGCTATGGAGTTTTGAGGAAAGATGAAAAGGTTTGAGTAGACTAGTGAGTTAATTTGATGGAGGTACAGGGATGGGAAAGGATTATCTTGCCACTATTAGGGACCAGTCAAGATTAAGTGATATAAATTAACAGTGGACCCCATCAACATGGTTTCATGATTTTCTCCAGCTTTCTTCAGTAGCATGTGAGTAGGAGCCAAGGCAGTGGACATTGAGAGGAATCCATGACTGAGATGTGGCATGACATGACCAACCATACTATAAGAGGGCAAGAAACTCAAGAAAATAGGATAATGAAACATTGAGCTGGTTCACCAAGGGGTCAAGATGGAAAAGGAAGGAAAGTTTATCAGGTACAGGGGTTATAACATAGGAAAGAACTGAGGGTTCAAAGAATTAGAAGTCATTCTGAGGACAAAGAATAGTGTTTTGGTCCGCAAGGCAGAGGGATAGGTAGAATGAGAACATGTGATCTGATGAGAAAATTTAGATTAACTATGGGTGAAAGTTGCAAAGAAGCAAATTTTGGCTCAATATAAGGAAAATTTTTGAGACATTTAACATTTTACTTCATTTGTTTATTATTTTGTATTATATGTATTCACCAGCATGCCATCATGCCATGTTCACTGTTCTCCTTTGGTTAAAAGTAAACTCATTGAAGGCAGAAATTGTGTCTTTAAAAAATTGGTATCTCTAGCCCCCAAAGCAATGAATTGAGTATATCAGAGGCTTAATAAATATTTCTTGAATTGAATTGAAGATTGTTTGATCAATGTGGTCACAGTGATAACTTTGATCCTCTGATAGTCATTAATATATGAAATTTAAAACAAAAAAACTAGTCAAACTTGTTTGATATTATAATGAAATGTATTCTTCACAGAGTTTAATAATAGAAGATAGTGAAATATCCCAGATGCTCCTGTTTTTCAGTGACTCTGTATCGATTGCATTCATCCCCAGAAAATTACTGTGCTTCCTAAATGAGATAAATGGCCATGCAAAAAAAAGTTAACCTAACAAGACATACAGGAATAACCAAGTAAATAAATTATTACCTAGATTATACCATAATGTTGGAATACAGTCAACTAAGTTCTCTAATAAGCACAATCCAGCTCACAAAATAGGCAACTCAAGTATAAAATGAAAAGGGCCAAGAATTGAATAGGAAAGGGAAAATGGACAGGACTCTTTTAAAGAAACCACGTAGCATTCTTAAATTCCAGTAGTCTTTCAATTATGCCAAAAGGCTATGACTTATGGAAAAAAAAAACAACTTCAACAACAAGAATTTTAATCAATGTTCAGGCATTGCGTTAGTCGCTGGCTTCAGCCTTCAAAGAAACAATATTATTGATGACTCAAAAGCAAAAGATTGGTGCATGTTGGGAATTAATTAACTGTATGTAGCATGTTACCAATGATGACTTGAACAAAATAAAGCAAAAGGCATCAACAAAAAATGTATTATTGGAAAATCAGTCGATCAAGTCATATGATAAGAATAGCAGTCTAACCATTTTACTAACATCAACAGAATGTTTAAAAACAACCCACCTCCATATTAGTCGATATTCTTTGAGAGATTTATAGGATAAGAACATGGTCAAGAATCACACAGATTGAGAGAGAAGGTGTTATATTTTGTTTTCTGATGTTCTCTGCATGAAAAGGTACATTCTTTGGGCATGTGAAGTTCTTACATTCCCTTTTGAGGAACTACAGGAGTCATAAAATTAAAAGATATGTACTATTGGAACTTGTCAATTGACAGATCCAAACCAGCTTTTCCTAATCTAAGACTTTAATTAATCTTTCCTCTTGCTCTTCCAAGCTCTTTTCTTTTTTTTTTTAA
>CM053581.1:152408320-152433675 GCA_028627135.1 Pseudochirops cupreus
TTCTTCTCCTCATTGGCTTTTTGGGCCTCTTTTGCCATTTAAGTTAATCTATTTTTTAACGTGTTAATTTCTTCAGTCAGGTTGTTGACTCTCTTTTCGTGATTTTCTTGCATCATTCTTATTTCTCTTCCCAATTTTTCCTCCACTTCTCTCATTTGGTTTTCAAAATCCTTCTTAAGCTGATCTCTAGCTTTTAGGCAGTCTTCATGTTTCTTGGAAGCTTTTGGTGGGGGAGTTCTGACTGTGTTGTCTTCCTCCCATTCCCTACTTTGATCTTTCTTATCCCCAAAGAAGGAATCTAGAGTTTGGTTGCTGTTCTTACTTTGCTTCCTTTGCCTGTTCATGGTGGCCATTCAATGATTTTTATCTCTGTGGAACTCTGCTTCCAGAGGGGAAAGCTCTGTCCCAAATCGCTGGGGTTTTCCCAGATGCTGGAACTTTTAGTTGACTGCTGCAGCCCCCACCAGCTTTGGCTCACTGAAAACACACCCCAGGACCAACACACAAGACCACAATCCGGATCCAGGCCGCTCAACGCAAAAGCACTTGGCCTCTGAACAATTGCTTGGCTCCCCCTGCAGTCTGCAGGCTGGGAGCTCTGAAGCAGCAATGTGGAGGTGGATGCAGGACCCCTGCTTCTGTCGCTTCCTTGCCCTGGAGGCAGTTTGGCCAACCCACTTTTCTCCCCTAATTTTAGCCGAGTTCCACTGACCTGTCACTTAGTCCTTGTTTCTTATGGCTTGATAATTCTGGAAACTGCCACAGCTGCCACTGATCCACTCTCCTGAACCTCTAGCCGCAGCTTGGCACTGCTCATCCAGCCGCCCCCAGGGCCATGCCACGGTTTCAGGCTGGGCTGGTTTCGGCTCCCAGCGATGTGATGGTCCCTTTGAGCCGAGCTGCCTTCAGAGTAAGTATATTTGTGTACATTTTAAGGCCCTAAAATTTGTTTGGAGTCATATTTTATGGGTATTTGATGTGGCTGTGTGGGAGCTGCCATACCTTGCTGCTCCTATGCCGCCATCTTGCCTCCGCCCCATCCAAGCTCTTTTCAAAGACTTTTTGACATTATCTAAGTAATACAATGCTTCCACATGATTCGCACATCTCACTATCTTTATAATAACTTATGGGGATGTGGCCAGAGCTCCTAAGATTCCTTTGGGTTATGTTCAAGCAATTAGAATCTTGCAGGGATGATCAAATTGATCTTATTTTCCTCTGCTGCTCAGATAGGGTAGATCTATTTTGTATAAGGTGTTTTCATATATACATATATGTGTGTGTATGTCTTTGTCTATATGTGCATGCACACATACATATATACATGTGTGTACATATATGTGTATATGGTATATATGTGTTTGCATGTGTGTATATATCTACATGTGTGTATATAAAATGAAGGGTTTTTATAGTCAAGAGTATCTTGAACTTATGAAGGCCACGTGTACTATAATAGTTCTTTTGATCAAGGTCTACTAGTCTGTACACATCTAGAGCCTTTCTGTCACCTGTATAATTAGTATAGACTGCTGATGATGTCATTCATGGACTAACAATTCTTTTAAGTGCTGTCTCAAGTTTTCCATATCCAAAAGGGATAGTTTCTGAGATCAAGTTCAAAAGGGCAAGGGGTTGTTGAGCTGAATCTGTGAGCTTTTCATCTGTGCTTGTTTACTACCCATATATGACATTCTCTATGCCTGCTCTACCCACTGGTGGTATGTGTATCAATGGAAAAGTGTGCCTTAGATCCTTGTCTCTGTGCAGGAGTTTCCATTGAGATGAGGTCTTAGATCTAACAAAATCTCTAAGTCTTGCATACTTGCAAATGTCTTATATTCCTTCTCATCTTAGAGTCTAAGTTCTGATAGGGCAAGAGGTGCATCTTAATTATTGCTATATTTGCCTTAGCACCAAGCAAATTACTTTATACACAATACACATAAGAAATGGCTCTTGAATGGGTAATGAATGAGTGAATGAATGCTTATTTATTTAATGTATGACCAATACATATCAAGGCAAAGGTTTGCATGACCATATGCTTTTAAAACATATATTTTAGGGTGGAATTAGCTTGTCTCTAATATTATGTTTTTTACCCTTTAATTTTTAACTATATGTATGTGTGTGTATAATCATATAGAGAAAATGGGCAGTTTTAATCTAGTAGATTTGACTAAATTTGCATATATATATGTATGTATGTATATATATTTATATGGAAAGTTACATACCTAAGTATATTGATTATCTGTTATATTAACAATGTCTAATATGTATATAGTGCCCATATAAGTCTATCAATATATAAAGATAGCCTCATCTTGGTAATTTCAAAAGTGAAAACCAAAAAGAAGAATTTAAGAACTACTAAGAGAATAAAATCTAGACTGTGAGTCCCAATGCTGTTATTAAAAGGCTGACTTCAGTAGTCTACTGCACTAGCAGAATACCAAGTTTCTTTCAAGATTATAGTGATTTGTTAAGTAATTATAATGGTTGGCATTGTGATTTTTAAAAGAAAAGAAAGAATTGAAAGTATATACATTTGGGGCATAGACATGTCTATTGAATAGATCTCTAGACTCCACAAGTGAGTTTTGGGGATGGGAAGAGCATGTTTTGTTTTTAAACTAAGTTTTAAAAAGAGGCTGCAGCAAATCACTGTTTTGCCTTTTTGCATTTTAAAGATGAACAAAATGAGTCTTTGAAGGTTAAATGATTTTTTCCTTTATGATTACATGACTAGTGATAACAAAAGACCCCTAGGCCCACAAAGGGACCTGAAATGAAACAGAGTCTGATCACAGATTACAGTGTATTTTTAACACAGTAATTATCAAAGGCAGAACCTGGACTTAGGTCTTCAAAGCTGAGGTTTAGTACTCTTTCCATTCCATTACCTTACCTCTCTATTATTTGTAAGCATTTGGGAGTACAGGTTTTTTTAGAGGTAGCACAAATAAATCCTTCTCATTTCCAAACCACTAAATTTCAACAATGATCTGCTTTTATTTTAATTGACTCTGTGACCTAATTTCATCTCCCTCTTCGCATTAGTTGCATCAGCTAAATCATGATCATTTACTATATTTTTGCTTTCTGTCAAGTTGAAAATTGATTTCACATGTGGCAGCCTCCTACAAGATGGTCTGAGTCATTCAAATGAGGTTGATTTCTAGTTTGATTATAATGGTTTCACAGAAGAAATCCACTTAATTTATGTTAAACAGTTCCCTTTGATGTGAACTGAAGTCATTTCATATTATTAGAAACTAGTCAGAAACATTAAGAAATATTTTTGCACTCCTTAGTGCCTTCCTATTTGAGTAATTTTCACATTCTGAGCCTCTTATCCAATGATCTTTATTGTACATTTTAGTAATTTATCATAAAAGTAGCCAGAATGTAGTGGAAAGAGTATTCCCAAGATTATTAGAAATCTGGGTTTGAACCTCAGTTTTCTTATAATATTTACTACCAGAAGCTAGTCATTTAGTTTCTCTGGTCTTCCTCACTTCCTCATCTACAAAATTTCATACTTGGATGATCTTTAGCTTCTCTTTCAGCTCTAAATACTTTTATTCTATATATTGACCAATAAATCAAATATTTATTGAGAACCTACTATATGCTAGATTCAATGTTAGGCACTAGGGATTTAAACACGATGAATCAAACAAATCTCTGTTCTCAATAAGGATAAATAGAAAACAACTAAATATAATGTAGTGAAATATAAGGTTATTTAGGAGGCAGGGCACTAGAAGTTGGAGGTAGCAGGAAAGATGTCATATATAAAGTAGTGCTTATATAGCATAGAGTAGTAATACAATGACCAAACTGAGAAGGAAGTGCTTTCTAAGTGAGGTGAACGGCCAGTTAAAAGGCACAGAAACTAGAGATGTAATGTCATTTGTAAAGAACAGAGAAAAACCCAGTTTAAATGGCTCTCAGAATAGGTAAGAGAAATTAAAATATAGAGAATATTGGAAGATAAATTGAGGCCAGATTATAAAGGGGTTTTAGAAGCTTACCAGAGGAGTTTATCATTAAAAATTTTAATTTCCTAACTGATTTTTTTCAGAATTGTATATTAAAGATTTTTTTCTTTTCCTTTTTCAGGTCCTTTAAATATAGATCCTGATTCTTCAAATCACTATTATGGCACAAATAGCAGTTCTGTTGCAGCTGCCATTCTAGTTCCATTCTTTGCTCTCATTTTATCAGGTTTCGCATTTTACCTCTACAAACACAGGTATTGTATAAAGCATCATGGTCAAATCTTTGCGAATGTAATTAAGTCAGCTTTCTAACAGATTATTATTACAGTATATAATTTTAATATATCAGCAATATTATCTTCTCATACTTAAATGACTCCAACCCACAAAGCCAGCTGACCAACTCCAAACAATACACATTTAAATGAAGAAAGCTCACAGACTATGAAGGAAACACTTATGAATCTTTCTGGTTAATTAGACTGAATATGAAAAAAGAACAATTTATTTTTTAAGTAACTAGGCATTTCTAAAAAGAAAAGAATAATGAGCTGTCTCTATATTGTGACTATTGTAGGAGATTTCATACTTGAAGTGGAGATGTCATAAGTTTACTTTTAACTCTACTGTTCTTTGATATTTTTATGAACTGTTTTGCCATATAATTTGTTTTTAAATAGGTACAAGCATAGTAATATGATGTAATAGTCTGACATAATGAATAGAGAAGAAGCCTCAAAGTCAGGAAAACCTGGGTTCATGAATTCCCTCTGAAAAACATTGGCTTGTTGATGCATCCTAGGAAAGTCATTTAAATTCTCAGTGCCATAGGCAATTTTATGACAGTTTGGAGTTGTTTTTTTTAGAACAGTGTGTGTGTGTGTGTGTGTGTGTGTGTGTGTGTGTGTGTGTGTGTGTGTGTGTGTGTGAAAGAGAGGAAGCGAGAGAGAGAGAGAGAGAGAGAGAGAGAGAGAGAGAGAGAGAGAGAGGGGAGGGGGCTTCTTTGACAGTTTGGTGAAGCTTGTGGACTGCCTATCAGAATAATGTTTTTAGATCCTTATAATAAAATATATAAGATACAAAATTATATCAAAATAAAAATATCAAAATATTTAAAATAAAAAAAAAATGAGTTAATGGACCTAGCTTAAGAACCCTTGATGTAGTGTGAAAAGTCCAATAATATAGTTACATTTTACCAGAGAATTTAACACGTTCAGGAGTAAGAATTTCTTTCTCTTTATTACTTCTTGAGATTGTTTTTCTACTCTAGGAAGCCAGAGAAGGAAAATGAAGCTAAACATTTAGTCATTTGAGTTGAGCATTCATCTCAAAATTTGTATATAATAAGTAGACTTCTAGACCTTTGATTTTTGTAATTCCCTTCTTTTATTCTCATTAATTGATATTTCTAAGTGTGAGGAATGGGAGCACAGTCTATAAAGATAATAACATAGAAATTAGTTCAAAGAGGGAAAGCAAACCCAATACTTCAGAAACTTTAAGCTCAGGATGAACACACCAAAAAAAGATTTTAAAAGAGGAATAAATTAGGATATAATCCATAAGGCTAGTAATATAATTTTTGAATAATCTCAAAAGGAAGAGAATTTGTGAAGGGAAACAAAATGAAAAACTTAGAAAGTTATAATAGAAAGAAAACTACTAAACAGTAGTTCGAGAGAAGAAGAGGGAAGATTCTTAAGTAAGCATTGAATTGAAAGAAGGAAAAAGAAGAAATAAAAGTAGAGACTGAATAGATAACTAATTAAATGAAAGAAAAATAAATGAATTAAAACCTCCAAACTAGGAAAATTTCAGCTTTAGTATCAAATACAGTTGCTTTTGATACCTGAATAAAAACGTAAGTATATACATGTAAGCTAAATAAACAAAACTCATTAGGGACTTCAGTACCTTTTAAGAGTATAAAGGGAACCCAAAACCAAGAGAGAACTATTGGATTAAATGTTCTGCAAGATCATTTCTAACTCTAAGTTTATGATTCTATTATCCTGTAATATTCCTATTGTAGCTAAGCTCAGGTATGTTTTGCTCTGTCTACTGAAATAACATTTCTATGAACTTCTTATCCCAAGTTTAATTATTATTATGACAGGAATGTTTGTTTTAAGGCTCAAGTTTTCAACTATTTTTTTTTGGAGGGGGAAAGGCAAGGGAATTGGGGTTAAGTGACTTGCCCGAGGTCACACAGCTAGTAAGTGTGTCAAGTATCTGAGGTTACATTTGAACTCAGGTCCTCCTGAGTCCACGGGCAGTGCTGTATTCACTGTGCCATCTAGCTGCCCTTAAGTTTTTTACTATTAATTCCTTTCCTCCCTCTTCCTTTTCAGAACAAGACCAAAAGTTCAGTATAATGGCTATGCTGGACATGAAAACAGTAATGGACAAGCTTCATTTGAAAACCCTATGTATGATACAAACTTAAAACCCACAGAGGCAAAAGCTGTGAGGTTTGACACAACTCTGAACACAGTTTGTACAGTGGTATAGCCTTCAGTGCCCCCAAAATGACTGATTCATAGCCATACCTCTGATGGACAAGCAGTAATTCCTTTGGTGCCATATACCACTCTCCCTTCTACTCTTGGCTTCGCTGCGGTAATCTTGAACATCTTCTCCTGGCATATACATGCAGCTGAAATTCCTAGTAAAATGGGTCAGAGTCTTCTGGGGATCAAATCAAAGACACCATCTTCATTCTTGAAAGTGGATTAAAAGTGCTTGGCTGCATCTGCTTGAAATCAAGGCACACTTAAGGAAGACTGCCAAGTCATGCCAATTTGTCATACTTAATGCCTCAGACTTTCATATTCATATGTGACTGGGATGCCTTTCAATGCAATCTTTCAGGCACTTGGATATATCCTTTGGGTGCCGTAACAAAACAAGAGCACCACAGTATGTTTTTGATTTGGTTTTGTTTTGTTTCAATCCCCATGAACAGAAATGTTCTGAAGAAAAAAAAAAGCTTTCCTAAAAGAGAAGAAAACTTTCTGGTAGATGCACACACCTACAAATGCTTTTTGGTGACATCACTGAGATGCTCTTGCAGTTGGACAAACTCAGAGTATGTCTCCAATGTTCATACATAGGGCAGTCTGCAAATTTCCCAGTCAGCTGTTGTATTGCAGAATTTTTGATGCACAATTTTTTGCACTAGTGTGTTCTGAATGACTAAAATTCTGATACAAACTATGTATACAGGGTTTCTACACACTGTCCATTGTATATAAGCATTATCTCACATTGTCAAGCTCAGCATTCCATGGTCAGTTTTTTGTTGACCTGTTAGAAAATATTCCCCAGATTTGGCACAGGTTTGAAAAGAAATGTGATACCGAATAGATTTTGAGGTTTACTTTTATTCAGTTTTTTTTGCTCCATTTATATAGATAAAACCATTGGGCATGTCAAGAAAGGGAGAAAAAAACAAGTCCACCTTCACTTCCAGTATTTCTTTTTCCTTCTGATTGTACCATTGTCAGTCACTTATTGTCAGTATCATCCTATTTAACAGCAGGGGGGTTGGCAGCAATTGCTGCCTGCCGTGTAAAAATGTGAATAGTAATTTATTTTAGATAGCTCACAAAACCTGTGAGTTTTAGCTCACAATACAGTCTTCCCTTTTACATTACAGCCATTCTTCCTTTTGACGGGGCATCATTTTTTGATATTGCATGAAAGACAATATAGTCCGCTAGCACACAGAACCCAGTGGGAATTGTCAGTATCAAAATACTATTCAATTGTTTTGTTTTGTTTTGTTTTTTTGAGGGGAAAAAAGCAACACTGCTGACCTTGGTTCACATAATTTTCTTTATTAACTACATCTCTGCTTCATGCTTTGTAATCCCCCAGTTGAAAAGAAAATATAATGATTTAAAAAACACAGGAATTCATGTAGCTGAATTATGAATTAAAGAATAAATAATGCTTCTTATGAAATTCAAAGGGGATAGAACCATAACATGAAGGCAGGGGAAGAAATAATAAATATATGTGTGGGTCTGAGGTTCAAGATGTTCATTAGCATTGAGTTCTATATTTTGATAAAATGATTATAAACTTTTAAGTTTTGTGTTATTAAGTTCTTAACATTTAAATTTCACACGCTGAAAAACCCCTTCCCTGAATTCCTAATTGAAAATAATGGAAATGGGAAATATTGTTTCTAAATAGCCTTCTGTTTGACAAGGGGTTTATAGTCAATTCAATTCAACAAAGGTTTCTTAAGTATATACTTTGTACAATGCACAGTACTAGACCATTATCTGGCTATTTATTCTAAGATTTTTTTTAAAAGTACTAGTCCATTAAAAACATAACTTCAAGGTATGAAAATAATGTTTGAAAAAAATGTCAAGGTTTTAAAAAAGGCATTTTGCTTTAACACTTTCAGTCACTTGCTTTCAGTTGTAGGGCATCTGAGTGCTTGCTCTTTATTGAAAGGGCATATACTTTTAAGGAGACCAAGCGGATCTTCCAGTTTTATTTTTCATTTCAGTTTTGCTGGTGAAAACTGTTATGAATACAGTGTATTCTCTGAACAAATGTCCGACTTGATAGCACTTCTGGAGTTTGCAACATCTCTCTGTATCTCTTAATAGGAACAACATCAATAGGATGTAGTATTGAGTGACTGACCCATAAATTAATATCAGAACCTTTGGATAGGGTGTGAATTTTCTGTACAAGTGAGAACAAGGTTACCATAAACATATGATCACTCAGATACACACACAAACACACTCACATTCACATACTATGTATATACATATATATAAAATGTATATATCTAAGCTTGAGTCATTCAAACCAGGTGCAAAATGCTGACTTCAGAGCCTGAATGGATGCTTTCTGCTCACACACGCCTGACTTGCTGGTTGATAACATAAAGGAATCCTGAGATGGCAGGAGAAAGAGAAAAGAAATTACGTATCAGATGACAGAATGTGTGCATGTATGTGAGTGAATGTGTGTATGTGTGTGTATACAACTCAGATTTCCCTTTAGTTATAAATTCTGAGCATTTTTAATGATTTAATTTTTACTTTTTTTTTTTTTACTCATGAGAATTTTACCTGCAGTTTTTCTGTAGGCTGTGTTCAGTTCCCTACCCAGTCTCTGGAGAGATCCTTGAGAGATGCTGATCTGAAAGTCAGGAAATGTGCTTGCTGAAGTATCTAGAGAAGACTTCCCTAAAGTTGACCAGATTCCATGAGGGGTGAGGGGTGGGGGGGAAACAACATGCTAAAACAGGTTATGTGCTTCAAAGCTGTTTAAAGCTGCTGCTTGTTCCACACATCTTGCCTTTCTCCAGGCTAGCTGCAATAATTTTTTTTTCTTCTGTAAGATATTTTGTAAACAGACAACAACACAAAGCTATTATAAAAGGGGAAAAAAGAACGCTGGCATTACGATCAAGTCAACCCCATCTTCATTCCCAGTAATCCATCTTGTCATTTCACTACATGCTGCTGACATGAAGTAGGTGCAAAAGAACTTTTTGTACAGAGATATATTTTTTATGAAGAATTTGTAAAATTATTAAATATGCTGTAATTTTTTGATTAATGTAGGTAAATTGTTAAAAAATAAATGTTTTTACAATAAAAATGTAATTTCCCAATAATGTAAAATGTACCATCTCTAGCTGATTTTCAGTTCCAATCCTATTATACATGTATTAATATTCAAGTGGCCTGTTAAATGAACAATATCTTTTTGGCAAAAAAATAATAAAAAATAAAAAAAATATATATATAAAAAGAGTGTAATATAGCCTGTGCAATGCCACCTATCTTGAAAGCAAAATCAAAGTTCTAATTAAATATTTAATTTTAGATTTCCATCTTTTGGGTGATTTTTTTGATTTCTAAATTACTTTCTTGCCTTACAAAATGTGTGTGTGTGTGTGTGTGTGTGTGTGTGTGTGTGTGTTAGAAGAAGAAAATTCATTTGGTCTACAAATTAACTGATATAACTATATTGCTTAACAAAGAACAAAAAATTTTCATAAAGTATCAGACTTTCATGTCTAGAGTGAGAAAGGATTGACATCTGGTTGAAAACAGCCTCTATCAATGTGGGAAAAAATGAGTATCGGGGAAGATATTGACCATTGTGCCTAAATATTGTTTTAATACTTATGATAAAATAACAGTTATGATATGTTCCTAATGGACTTGGAGGTTTTCTCACAAAGGGGTCAGTTATTATTATAACAAATTCCAAGGTGCGTTGCTGAAAAAAGTACTTAATTCCCTCAACCAAAAAAAAAAAAATCCAGAGTTAAGTTTGCCTTTTTTTTTTTGCTAAAGATTCTGTGAACCATCTGTGAACTTCTAAAATGCTGAAAAAGGCCATGCCCCACATAAGAAAAATGTAAACATATTTAAGAAATCATTACCAATATCCCATTTTGAGAGAATTTCACTGAAATGATTAACTCCTATTGCCTTTAAAATTCAGAGCCAGCTGTCCCCTATTCATATCTGTGGTGAGAGGGGAAAGAATGTTTTAAAAGTCCTCAGTGGCCCATTGAGCTCAATGTCTAGCAGTTAAATGGAATGATATACTAATTTTCCTGAGAGTCAAGTTATCACAAAAATGAAAAAAAAATAGCCAATAATACAAATCGTTCCACTGTGATTTCTAAGTGAAAAATAGTTGTTTCTTCTCCCCCAATTCAAAGATTTAGCTCCTTTGGTGCACATCTTTGCATACCATCTTTTAAAATGAATATCAACCTGTCCTAAAGAACTAGGATTCCAGATGATACATTTATCTCGTTTATTAACTGGGACTTAGCTGAATGAAGAACTGATCCTTGAGTCAGGCTGCAAGTTGTACTGAAATACTAGCAGAAGAACACTTAAAAAAATCAAATGTTGCATAACATATATACAAATACATATACAGAACACATAGGCATGTATAACCACTTATACATATATAATACTCACATGTACATACGTGTGTATATTTTATAGGCTCACATTCAGAAATTGAAAGAGTCTTATGCTTTACCTCTTCTGGTCCAATCTCTGTTATACAGAGGAGGAAACTGAAGCCCAGTGAGGTCAGTAAGTCAACAAACATATATAAAGCAATTTTTATATTCCAGACACTGTACTAAGTGTTGGAGATGCAAAGAAAGAAAAAAAAAAAAACAACTCCTTCCCTCAAGGAGCTCACAGTCTAATGGGGAAGACAACCTGCAAGTAACTAAGTACAAACAAGCTACATACAGTATACATTGGAAGTAATTAGCAGAGGGAAGGCATTAGCCTGAAAGGGGCTCAGGAAAGGCTTCCTAAAGAAGGTTGGATTTTTATCTGGAGCTTAAAAGAAGCCAGGGGAGGCAATAGGCAAGAAATCATTACAGAGGAGAGGATTACAGATAGGAAAGACAAAGTAAAAATGTCCAGAGTTGGAAGATAGGATCTTGTGCAAAGAACAGAAAGGAGGTCAGTTGTCCTGGATTGCAGAGTACATGGGGAAATATAAAGTATAAGATACTGGGAAAGGTAGAGAAGGACTTGGTTATGAAGTGCTTCTAAGGCCAAACATGATTTTATATTTGATCGTGAAATTAATAGGGAGCCACTGACATTATTGACAGTGCCTCCCTCCCATGTTCAGATCTGTGCTTTAGGAAGATCACTTTGACAGTTGAGTGGAGGAAAGACTAGAATGGAGAGGCTATTGCAATAGTCCAGGCATAAGGTGGTGGCAATGGCAGAAGGGAAAAGGGGGGCATATGCATGAGATGCTATGAAGGTAAAATTGACAGGATTTTGCATTTAATTGGATATGGGGAATATGAGGAGTCTGGATATGGGAGGTGTGAGCCTGGATGACTGGCAAGATGGTATTGCACTACATAGTAATAGACAAGTTTGCAAGAGGGGAGATTTTGGGAAGAAAGGTAGAGTTCAGTTTTAGATGTATTGATTCTGAGGTTTTCATTTTAGAATGTCCAGTAGGTGGGTGGAGATGTGAAAATAGAGTTCAGTATAGACGTTTGGCTGAATAAGTAGATTTGAGTATCATGAGCTTGGAGATGATACTTGAATCCATTGAAGTTTATAAAGTCACCAAGTAAAATAATATCATCACAGAAGAGAATAGAGTCCAGGACAGAACCATGGGGCATCCTACCAATGGTCAGGGAACATGGCCTAGATGGAGATGCAGCAAAGGAGCCTGAAAAAGAGTGGTCAGACAGGAGGAGAACAAGAAGAGAGATTTCCCAAAAATATCAAGAAGATTATTGACAAATTCAAAGGCTATAGAGAAGTCAAGAAAAAAGAAGACTGGGAAAAGGATGTCAGATTTGGCAATTAAGAGACCATTAGGAACTTTGGAGACAGTAATCTTGGTTAAATGATGAAGTTGGAAATCAGACTGTTGTTTTTCTTGTTGTTCAATAATTTCAGTCATGATGCCATTTGGAGTTTAATTGGCAAAGATACTAGAGTGTTTTGCCATTTCCTTCTCCAGCTAATTTTACAGGTGAGGAAACTGAAGCAAACAGGGATAAGTGACTTGCCCAGGGTCACACAGCTAGTAAGTGTCTGATGTCAGATTTGAACTCAGGAAGATGAGTCTTTCTGACTTCAGGCTGGTGAAGCTGGAACTTGAATGCAAGTTCTCCAGCACTGCTTCCACTGTACCTCTCTTCTATGTACCACATAGGAAAAATGTAAACATATTTAAATAATTACAATTTCATATTTTAGTAGTGCTGCCACTTAAATGATTAGCTGTATGAGCCCTATACGAATGACTTTTAGGATCCATTATTTTACTTGCTTACCACGCACTCTCTTTCTCTCTCTCCCTCCCTTTCTCTCGCTCTGCTCTTTCCCCCTCCCTCCTCCTACTTTTTCCTCTAGAGGATGAAATGTTTTGTGCTAACCCTCGACCCCAGACGATTCTGACTGAGTGTTTTACAATGAAAGAGAGGGACTGGGGATATTATCATTATCACCGGTACGCCTAGCAAGTCATACTACAGTGCATCCTCAGCAAAAGTACTTTATGCTTGTTCTCACTTGTATAGAACAAAGAAAATTTTACAAATATCTCCAAATTAAGAGTACCAAACAAATGTTACCAATTGGCCACATAGAACCACTTTGAAGTGTTAAGAAACTACATTCAGTGCCTCCGTCCCATGTCAGATTAGTCAAAATCAGTTCTTTGGAAGAGTAGCATCATAGCATCCAGCCAGACGAATAGTGAAGCTTTGAAATTCTTCAATCCTGAAGTGGATAATAAAGTTTACTATAGAGTTTCAACATTTTTGAGGCTGACACAGCAGTCTGATTTGGAATAACAGCCTCGAAGTTGGATAACAATGTAATTCTTAAACATTTTTTCACAGTATCCTAGTAGGGAAATCACTGATGTTTTTCATAGTTCATATTTTTGTGTGAATATTATTTCTGAATACAATTCTTCCCTTTCTTCCTTCTACCTCCAAATTGTTCTCTCATCTTCACTCTGTAACACTGCATTTGTTCCTAAATGTAGCCAAGGACCATGTTAGAAAATATATTATACAGTTTTATCTGTTGTTCAAATTTTAGCAAAGTTCTTCAAAGTATAAAGTCCATGACCTCAAAAAAATTTGAAAATCTCATCTGTGTTTAAAAATCAGGCACTAACTCAGGAGTATCAAGGAAAACAAGGAAGTAAGGCAGAAAACATTATTAAAGGAAATCTATTTATTTTTTATACGATATAGTAAAAATGAAGATTATGCAAAATTCCTTTGGGGAAATGTTGCAGATTTACTCAAATTTAGAAGGCAGAGCAAAGCAAATGAACGAAAATCAAAGTAGGTTCTGATATCTGCATGTATATTTAAGTAACATCTTTTCTTCTCCAAGACACTGTACTTCACCACACAATCGTTGCCACTGCATAATGATTGCACCATGTTTTTTCAGTCCAAAAATTGGTCTATAACCTTTCATCGTGTAGTTGTCACATGGTATAATTCTGTTTCTCATGTTGCTTAAAAGGTAAACAGAGAAGCAATGTATTCACCTTTGGCACATGGATATACATTTATCTCTTGCTCATTGTGAGTCAGGAGCCTAGAATTCTCAGCACATGCACATTGTCAGTGTATATCCAAAAGACTACTTACATGGTTTCCTTAGGATGCTGCAGTACTAATGGTGTGGTCACAACACAATAAAGAGTCATAGATGCAAGGGGAGCCAGCAGAGTCAGCAGGCAGGTGAAGCTGCCATGAGTAAGTTATATGATATGGTAATTTTGACATTTATTCATTTTTAAAAACTTTAACATATATTCATGAGTATTCTCTGCATCCTAATCCTGCAGCAAGAACAATTTAGTAATACATGATTTTTAAGTAATACTGTCACATTTTAAAAACCTTTGCATAATAGTTGCACCTCACTTTTTTTGCAAAAGTTTGGCACAAAATCTGACAATTATGCAATAAAATACGGTATCCATCTGTCAAATAAACACTATCTACTTGGTATGCTGCATTTAGAGGAAAGACCTCTAGGAAAAAATAACTCACATTATACATAATTATTGATTTTTATGTATCATTTTAGGTTATCTAAAACACCTTACATTGTCTCACTGACCTTCAGATCCATCTTGTGAGATGACTTAATGACTTTTGAGTTGCAGTGTTGGTAATAGAAAACCTCATCACCTCATAGAGACTTAATAGAAAGTCTCATCACCAGCCGACTATAGTTGGCTACTTAGCAATGGATAATTTTGCCATGGAAACTCATGAGACAAGGGAAAATATAATATCACATTTTTAAAAAATCATTTGTAAACATTAACTTAACTATTGGTACTCTAAGCATAAGATCCCTATCCAAGGACCAGGACAGAACTGGGACTTGGAGGTTAAAACACGTCCAATGTCATACTCTAGTCCATTTGTTAGTGTGATATTCCTGAAAGAAATTCATCAATCAGTATGTATTTTTTAGGTACTACTTTGTGTCAAATGCAGTGCTGGAGATGAAAAGAGTCCCTGTGCCCAAAGAGTTTATATTCTAATAGAGGAAACAATCAATATATAAAAATAACAGTCCCTTTAGGATCACTCCTATAACTTCTGCCCAAAATTATAGGTTGAGTCTCCAGATGATAGCTGAGTACCACTCCTTTCAAGGGTTATTCCTCCCTCCCCCACAACATCATTGGTCTTGGTCCTTATTTAACTCACCAGTATCAGTCAACCAATTGACATCAATTTGGTTTTGGCAAAGGGGTTTACTGAGATGTGACTAAGACATTTGGTACAATACACAATTGTCCCGACGGTAGAGTTGTACACAGGTATGTGTGCGCATGCATATGCACACACCCATGAGCTTGCACACACATGTGCACACACATTGGCACTTATTAAGTATGTGTGACAGTGCGGAAGATTTTAGGAAAATCACCATGTGATGACTGTGTGGATAGACAGGAGTGGAGAGAGCTTTACAGTGGGGAATTCAGGTTTTTGCAAAAGTCTAAGTGGTAAATGGGGGCAGCCAGGTGACAGGATAGATGGCATACTGGGCTAGGAATCAGGAAGACTCACTTTTATGAGCTGAAATCTGGCCTCAGACATTTAATAGCTGAGGGACCCTGGGCAAGTCATTTAACCCTGTTTGTCTTAGTTCATTATCTGTAAAATAAACTGGAGAAGGAAATTGAAAATGACTTCAACATCTTGATTAAGAAAATCCCAATACAGGGTCGTAAAGAAACAAATTCAAATGAAATGACTATACACAACAAAACAAATTATAGATGATAAGGACCAGGACTGGAGGGATATTGTGTGAATAAAGAAGAGATATGTGCAAATTATATCTATTGAGACATTCTTAACATAAATGAAGTGGTAAAATAAAAAAGTAAAGAAATGGCAGATAAGAGAAAGGATTGTTCATACATTTTCCTGGAAAAGCAAATAAAGAAGTTGGTGAAGTTTATCATTGGGAAAAATTTAACAAAAAACATAATTTCATAGGATATTTGGTTATTTCATACTGCAGGACTCATGGTATTTGCAAAAAGATAGATATGAAAATAATTACAGATTATGAACAAATCTCTGATAATTGAGAAAGTTATGGAAGATATAGAAAAAATTTACAAGATTTTCCAAATTAAATTGATATACACTGTGATATTCAAGAAATTCAAATCAAAGGTGAGAATAATTGAGGATGCTGAAGCAATATTTGGGAAAAGAATCAAGATTAAGGAATGAGGGAATCTAGAGATTTCACAGATGTCTCACACCTATAAGTACACAAACATTTTCTTCAAGAGAGAGGTGGAAGATGCTGGACATAATAAGCAATTAATAAAATCACTAATGAATGAAGTTGATTATATGTTAGCAAATAAATAATTCTTTACTGACCATGCTGTTCTGAATTCCTGAATCAAATGTTAGAGCAAAGATTATAATTCACAAAAAACTAGATGGAAGAATGAAAATGAGAAACAGATATGATGTACATTTAAAACAACTTCAACCTGACCTGCTTAAACAAAATATTGATGGCAAAAAATGAGATACAGAAAGATGAAAGACATTGCTATTGATTACAGTCATTTCTTACAGAATTTAATCAACATCAATTGCCATAACAAGCAGAACAAAAGGTAATAAAATCTCTTTAGTCAGCAAATACTTGACTTACTTGTCAAACAAAAAATATGACAACTAAGGGCAATGCCGGTTTAAAATAATGACTCATTTGTAAAATCTTACAGAGAAAAATAGTGCCAGATTTTAAGGTGTTGTTGTAGGCGGTGAGAAACAGGGAAAAGAAAATCCCTGTCATATTGAATACATCTTCTATGGTGAACTGATGGAATGAAAGTTGGACATGTTGTGAAATGTTTTCTCAATGGAACGTCCATATTTGTAAAGTCAAATTATTTTGCATAAATGAGAGTTATTTCCAAATTGATGATGTGGAAACCAAAGTATGGAGAAGCCAAGTTAATTGCTCGTGGTTGCTGACCTAGTGAATACTAAACAGATTTGAACTCTGGTCTTTCCAAAATTCTTTTTATTACACCAAATTGCCATTTATTAATTTAGTATTCTAAAGTTTTACTGAATTTCCCCTCACTGTCCATCATGCCTGAAATGCTTTTCCTGCTTATGTCTGACTCTTCCCTGGGTTTCTTTAAGTCTCAGCTGAAGTTCTGAATTCTACCAGAAACCTTTCCAAGTCCTCCTTAACCTTTATACTTTCCCTCTGAGATGATTCCCAATTTAACCTGCATATGTTTTATTTGTACATAGTTACTTGTTTGTTTTTTTCCTTCATCAGACTCTGAGCTCCTTGAGGGCAGATACTGATTTTGCCTTTCTTTGTATCCTCATCACTTAGAACAGAACCTGGCACATAGTAGGCTCTTAATAAATGCTTTTTGTCCCAGTAATGTGAGGTTACACAAGTACAATTATCCTGATTTACAAAAAAAAAAAAGAGCTAAATGATGCTCAGAAAGGTAAGGTATTCATATATGATCATACAGATAATTTTGAGTCAGATCTCCTGACTCGAGATCTGTTCTGCTTATGCTATACTATTTTAAAATGTTGAAAAGCCTAGATTTCCACTTGATCTAAAGAAAAAAACATATAAGGAGAGTTCAGATATGTCAAATTACTACACTAAGATTGTTTTACGTAATAATCATTTTTTTTTGGAGGGGGGAAGGCAAGGCAATTGGGGTTAAGTGATTGCCCAAGGTCACACAGCTAGTAAGTGTGTCAAGTGTCTGAAGGCAGATTTGAACACAGGCCCTCCTGACTCCAGGACCAGTGCTCTATTCACTGTGCCCCCTAGCTGCCCCAATAATCATTTCTTAAAGAGATACTATGGTAGCATTCCTGTATTAGACACTAGGGATTCAGAGGAAAGAATAAAACACTTCCTGTATTAAAGGAATTTATATTCTAATGAGATGATATCACATGCACAGATAAATACATGCTAAGTAACAAAGTAATTTCAAGAGAGAGAGAGTGCTAATAAATAAAGTGCTGACAGTCAGATAGAACTACCTCTCCAAACTGGTACCCAAGCTGTGGTTTGAAAAAAGCCAGAGTTTTGTTTTGTTTGGTCTTGTCTGACTCTTTGTGACCCCTTTATGGGATTTTCTTGGCAAAGATACTAGAGTGGTTTGCCGTTTCCTTCCCAGCTCATTTTACAGATGAGGAAACTGAGGCAAATAGGATTTAAGTGACTTGCCCAGGACCACAAAGCTAGTAAGCATCAGGCCAGATTTGAACTCCGGAAGATGAATTTTTCTATTTCAGGTCTGATGCTCTATCCACTATACCACTTAGCTGCCAAAGTCTCTGCCAATTCCACCTATTACCTTCTGTACACAAATGTGTTCAGTTGTTTTCAGTTGTGTCTCACTCTTCTTAACCTCATTTGGGGTTTTCTTGGCAAGGACACTGTGTCGTCTGCCATTTTCTTTTCAAGCTCACTTTATGGATAAAGAACTAAGGTAAACAGGGTTAAGTAGCTTACCCGGTGTCATACAGCTAGTACCTGAGGTCTGACTTGAACTCGTGTCCTCCTGACTCCAGGCCAAACATTCTATATGCTGTGCCACCTAGCTGCCCAAGTAAGTAGTCCACTTTAGATGGTATGCAGAGGGTAAAATGTCTATTATGTGGCAAGAACATTGCTGGATGTCAGAGATTCAAGTACAAAGAATAAAACAATCCCTACTTTCAAAGAGCTTATAGTCTAATGGAGGAGACAATACATATAAACATACATACATACTATGTAAATATAAGGTGAATAAATTCAAATATATACAAAGTAATTAAATACAATGTAGTTTGAGAGGAAGAGCACTAACATTGAGGGTCAGAAGATTTCAAGAAAGACATAGTGCAGATGATGGGGACTGAACTGTGTCTTAAAAGAGAGAGACTCTATAAGACAGAATAATGGGAAATGTCTGGGAATATGGGCTGGAAGCTGATTGAGAAGGTCTTCAAATGCGAAGCTAAGGACTGGGTCTTTTATCCTAAAGGTTTTATGCCCCAGGTCGTGGACTGGCTTTTACTTTGAATTTCATCCAATAATAAAGCTTCTTGTCAGAGTCTCATTCTAACAAAATTTTAAGGTCCCCTTGGAGAAACCAGGGAGAGGGTGTCTGTTTCTGTTCTCCTAAAAGTGTAGCTGGATTTCATTGACTTGTCCATGAACAATTCATGGCTTATAAAATCTTATCAAATTATGATTAGTTGCTTTATTTCAACTTGTCTTCTGTGTATTCTCTGAGTTCTATTTATTCCCTATAAAATACATTACTATCTTTAGCCTTTCCCAGGACTCTTAGACCTGTATCCTTCCTTTTTTCCTCTCTGTCTGTCTGTCTGTCTGTCTGTCTCTCTCTCTCTCTGTCTCTCTGTCTCTCTGTGTCTCTGTATATATATATATATATATGTACACACACACACATATACACATACACATACACACACACACACACACACACACACATATATATATATATATGTATATGTATGTATATCACTTAAAAAGCATTTATTAAAGACCTTCCATCTTCAGGGCACCTAAGTTCTTGGCAAAAACATAGTCGTTGCCTTCAAGAATTGCTTTACTACAGTGCAAATCTAGTTGACATTATATAACACAAATTTATAGTGGAACCAATCTACATGGTTTTATGATCTTTCTCTATTTTCAATATTATGTAAGCAGGAGTAAAAGAATCAAATGGTAGGAGTAAATCAAGTTTGAAGCTTGGCAAGGCATGATAGGTGATAGCACTAGGAGATAAGAGGTTCCAGTGTAGAGCATGATGGAGAGTGAGTTAATTCACCAAGAGATCAAGATAGGACAGAATGAAGAGTGAAGCTAGTGCAGGGGTAATTGAGGCTTGGAGATTTTGGAGGTTATGGTGATGATGAAAAAGGTGTCTTTTCAATGAGGGGGAGAGGAGGGAGGGAAGGAGAGAATTTGGAACTTAAAATCTTAAAAATGAATGTTAAAATTGTTTTTACATGCAATTGGGGAAAAATTAAATATTAAACAATAGAAACTAATTGGATATATACTTCAGGCCACTGAGGGAAGAAACAGCATAGAAGATCTGATTCATCACAGAGTTCAGACTATAAGCACCACTGCTCAATTTTGGATCAACAGATAGCATTCTAAAATATTTTCCCTTTTGCCTTAAGGTTGATAAATAGTACATGAAAATAGCCAGACTAACTGTAATCAGGACCTTCTTGAATTTAGGGAATAATTTACCATACATTTATTCCATATGTAAAGTTCTAGAAGATAATTATTTTATTAATTTCCAATAATTTATTTTGCTTCAGATTGCATTAAACTAGAAAGGGAAAAAAGAAAAACTATTTCTTAGAATTACAGCAGAATCAAAAATCTAGACTTGGAAGGAATCTTAGTGTTGTGTTATTCAGTCTTCTTGACCCCATGTAATGCAGCACACCAGGTCCTTCTATCCTTCACTATCTCTTGAAGCCTGTTCAAGTTCATTTTCATTGTTTTCATGATAATATCTAACCATCTTATCATCTGATTTTCCCTTTTCCTTTTGCTTTTAATCTTTCCCAACATTAGGTCTTTTTCAGTGAATCCTATCTTCTCATTATGTGGCTAAAGTATACAAGCTTCAGCTTCAGTATTTACCCTCAAGTGAATAGTCTGAATTAATTTCTTTAAGTATAAACAGATAAGACCTTCTTGCTATCAAGGAACTCTTGAAAGTATTTTTCCAGAACCACAATTCAAAAGTGCCAATTCTCTGGCATTCAGACTTCTTTATAGTCCAAATCTCACAACCATACTTTGCTCCCAGAAAAACCATAGTTTTGGACATTTGTTGGCAAGGTAATGTCTCTGCTTTTTAGTATGCTGTCCAAATTTCCCACAGCTTTCTTTCTAAGGAGCAAGCATTTTTAAACCCATTTTGGTAAAGTCTCTTTAGGAATCTGATTGGGCTCAGAGAGCTGAAGTGATTTGTCCATGGTAGTATAAGGAAATAAGTGATAGTGCTGAGATTTGAACTCAAGTCTTGTGGCTTCAAGTTCAGTGACCCATTCAAGTATATCATGCTAATGATTATTACTTTGACATGAGCCTTGGAATAGGTCTCTAGTCACAGAGATCTGAAACTTTGCCAGCAAAATGACCAGGTACCATTTAGTATATTTTATAAATGACTTAGAAAAGGTGTACATTTCAAAATTTTAGCTGACACAAAACTAGGATATATAGCTACTATACTGGATTATAGATTCAGAATCCAAAAAGCTCTTGTCAAATTAGAACAAAAATCCAAATATAATAAAATGTATTTTAATAAATATGCCCATAAAATATTTCATTTGGGTTTAAAAAAATCAACTTTACAAATACAAAATAAGAGGAACAGGGGGTAGATATCAGCTCATTTGAAAAAGATTTGTGTGTTTTCATGGATTGCAAGTAAGAATATAGGTGATATAGAAGGTCTAAGAGCTAATGCTATCTTTGCTGGAATTGAGAGGCAATATTTAAAACTAGATGGGTTACATTCCAGGTTTACTCTGCCCTGGTCAGACAATATTTGGCATGTTAAATTCAGTTCTGGACACACATTTTTAGGATGGACATTGTTATTCAATATTTGGAGGATCTCCATTTGCCATTTGCCCAATTCTACTTTTTAAGGAGTTCTTTTCTTCAGTAAATTTTTGTACCTCTTTTTCTATATGGACAGTTTGGTTTTTAAAAAAGTTCTTTTCATTAAATTTTTATGCTTCTTTTACCATTTGGCCTATTCTGTTTTTTAAAGATGTTTTTTCCTTCAGTACTTTTTGTGCCTCCTTTACCAAGCTGTTGATTCTTTTTTTTCATTATTTTCTAGCATCTTTTTTCTTCCCAATTTTTCTTCCACCTCCCCTATTTGGTTTTTAAAAGTCCTTTTTGAAAAGCTGTTCCATGGCCTGAGACCAATTCATGCTTCTTTGGGGCTTTGGATGTAGAAGTTTTGACTTTGTTGTCTTCTGAGCATGTGTTTTGATCTTTCCCATCAACATAGTAACTTTCCATAGCGAAGGCCCTTTTTTGCTGTTTGCTCATCTTTCTAGCCTATTTCTTGACTTTTAAGTCTATTCTAAAATGAGATTCTGCTTCCAGAGTGGAGGGGGCACTGTCCCAATCTTCAGAGGTTTTATACAGCTGTTTTCAGAGATGATTCAGGGGCCTGTAAATTTTGGTCCTTCCAAGGTGGTACAATCTAGGGAGAGGAGTATTTACTATTCTCCTGGCCTATGCTCTGGTCTGTATTCTCCTGGCCTATGCTCTGCTCTGTAAGTGACAACAAGCACTCTTTTCCACCTTGGAACTGTGACCAAGATCCCAGCTACACTCTGGCCTCAAAGTTTATCATGCTGGTGCTAGTTAATTGCCTTGGGACTGAGACCTAAGATCCAATACCAGCAAAGGGATGCTTATAATCTCCTTCTAACCAGTTGTCTGACCCCCTAAATCATCTGTGCATTAAGGTTTGCAAACTGCTACTGTAGCTATATCAGTTTACTTACCCTGAAGGCCTAATGCTTGTTTGCTGGCATAGCTTGTGCTGGAATACACTCCATTCTCACCCAGGTACAATAGACCTTCCTGACAACATCCTGAGTTACTTTTGACTGGAAAATTGTTTCATTCTTCCTTTTGTTTGTTCTGCCATTCCAGAATTATTTTTGAGGCATTATTTAAAGTTTTTTGGAGGAGTTTTGGGGAGAGCTCAGGTGAGTCTCTACCTTTTCTCTGTCATCTTGGCACAACCCCTAAGAAATAGATTTGAATCCTCCAACTTGCACTATTATCTAGGATATACCTCTTTATCTTTTGCACAGGAATATATGACTCTTTGTCAAATGATTTGCTAAAATTTAGGTGTATTGTACCTAACAGTCCATTTTTAAAAAATAATTCTTTAAAGGTTCTAAAGTACTTTACTCACAACAACTGTGTGAGGCAGACATTTCAAATTTTATTATCCTTGTTCTACTGATGAAAATGATGCCGTAAGGCTTAAGTGACTCACATATGGTCAGAGCAGCAAAAAGTATCTGAGACAGAATTTAAAGTTAGGCCCTCTGGCTCTAAGATGAACACTCTTGCCACTATGACATTCTCTGAATTCATCTAATTAATTCTATTAGTAAGTAACCTTCTCAAAAAAAGAACAAGAGGTTAACTTGGAATTACCTGCTAAAGATTAAACAGTGCTGTCTTTTTTAGTTCCTTCTCTAAAAGCATGCTAAGTATGTTCTAGAATTTTTTAAAAAATGAAAATTAAAGTCACTGAACAATAGTTATCTTGTTATTTTGTTATCTTATTTTTTTTTCTTTTGAAAATTCAGTATGTTCACCCTTATCACATCCAGTGGCATCTTTCCATTCATCATTATTTTTCAAAGATCATAGCAATCACTTTTCTTGGAAGATTTTTGGTTTATTTGTTTTGTTTTTGCAATACTAAATGATATAGTAGCTTTGGACCTCTTGAGTTTGAATCACTAAGGACAGGAAAATCCTTGGTTGCAATCTAATATGTATTCCAAGTACAAATTCTTGATTAGCATTTTTGCTCAATCCTTTACAAGGAGAGTGAGATTACTACCACCTTAGTCTTAAGTGCTTGGCTATAATGCAACCTAAGAGTACATAGTTTTCATTGATGTGATTGTTGGTACTACTAAGCAATGTTGGGTTATGGTAAGTGTTCAACACAACAAAACAGATCTTTTAAAGTCAAATTACTTTTTAGTCATTCCTCCTTGAATTCAGATTTCTCAAGTTGATTTTTGAACTCAATTGTAAACCTTTCCATTTAAGATATTCAATATCTTAACCAATCAAGACCTTTGTAAACTCTTAACTTTGTTATTCAAAGTATTAATTAGCTATCCTTCAAACTTTCATGTCATCTTCAAATTCAATTATTTAAAATAAATTGCATGAATTATTTAAATTCAGTTCAATTAAAAACCATGCTTTTATTGAAGACATTGAATAAAAAAGGTTAACAACATAAAATTAAGTATAGATTCTCTGGAAAACCACATAGAAACTATCTCCAAAGTTGATATAAAATCATTTTTTGGGACCAGCAATTCAATATTTACAAATCTTCCTAAGTGGGCTAATTACTACCCCAAATGTATCCATGAATACATCTCCAGGAAAACAGTGAGAAGGAAGCAGATAAAACCTGTGTGCTATGAATTTGAGAGAAACATATTTTCCCCAGAAGAAGTACTCTAAGAGGTCAAAGAAAGGGTAGTGTAAATGAACAGACCCTTAGTCTATATTTTATTGAGCAATAGTATAGGTTCACTGATTCTATCTTGAAGGAGGCCTTTATCTTAGAAACCCCAACTCCACCAAGATTGTCTGATGGTGATGAGGTGCCTTTGTAACGTTGTTGTAACTTCAGTCTGTAAAATCTCACTTGTGTTTGGGTACCTATGCCTGTAACATCAGCTTGTGAAGCCAAGTTGTAAAATCACACTTCCCCCAGCCATAAAGGCATTAACTCTGCCTCTCCCCTGCCCCCAGCCTAAAAGTCTTTTCCCTAAACCAGCAGTCTGCCTAGTTACAGTAGCCATACCTATGAAAACATCACCCAAGCATTCAAAAAAACTCTTTAGTTTAGAGGAATACATAGTCCCTTTGTTCTAAGTGGCCAGCTGCACCCAAAAACCTTGAATACATTATTAGAAGAGATAACTCCCTCCCAATTTGGTACCTCCTGAAGCCCCAATCAGTCTAGCTTCCAAACTTCCCATCTCCTGAAACAATCATGTCTATCCTCCCAGACCTTGAGGAGTAACAAACTGGACATATCTCAGTCAGCCCTGAGCACAGGCGACCGAGTGACATGTCAAGGCAAAAACCATACCTCCTGGTAGTTCCTCCCTCCCCCCAGTCACCCACCCCCGTGGGCTATCTCCCAGTAAATTATGGGTAATATACCTGCACAGTTGCTACAAAAAGTGCATGTCCCTTTAAGCACTGAACACTCCTAAACTCTTCCCTAATCCCACCCTTACGCACCTACTTAGCATAATCAATCTCTGATTGACAGCTTTATGGCTTTAAAAACTGTATCTAATTCCTGCACTTTCACAGGTCCCCTTACTCTCCTCTCCTTCCCGCTGCAAAGTCAGGGTAACAATAAACTTTTATAACTCTGCCAAAA
>CM053581.1:152434175-152453646 GCA_028627135.1 Pseudochirops cupreus
ATCCTACAACACAAGACACAGTAGTCAATGACTACAGTAATCTACTGTTTGATAAACCCAAAGACCCCAGCTTCTGGGATAAGAACTCACTATTTGACAAAAACTGCTGGGAAAACTGGAAAATAGTGTGGCAGAAAGTGGGCATAGAACAACATCTGACACCATATAGCAAAATAAAGCCCAAGTGGATACTTGATTTAGATATAAAGACTGATACGATAAGCAAATCAGAGGAGCAAGGAATAGTTTTCCTGTTAGATTTATGTAGAATGGAGGCATTTATGACCAAACAAGAGATAGAAAACATTATGGAATGCAAAATGGATAATTATGATTACATTAAATGGAAAAGTGTTTGCACAAAGTCAATGCAACCAAGATTAAAAGAAAACTGGGAATGTTTACAACCAGTGTCTCTGATAAAGGCCTCATTTCTAAAATATATAGAGAACTGAGTCAAATTTATAAGAATTCAAGTCATTCCTCAATTGATAAATGGTCAAAGGTTATAAATAGGCTGTTTTCAGAGGAAGAAATTAAAGCTATCTGTAGTCATATGAAAAAAATCTCTAAATCACCATCAATTAGAGAAATGCAAATCAAAACAACTCTGAGGTACCACATCACACCCATCAGATTGGCTAACATGACAAAACAGGAAAATGATAGATGTTGGAGCAGACGTGGGACAATTGAAACACTAACTCATTGGTGGAGTTGTAAACTTATCCAACTATTCTGGAGAGCAATTTGGAACCATGCCCAACGGGCTATAAAAATGTGCATACCCAGCAATACCCCCTTCTAGGATTGTATCCCAAAGAGATCATAAAAATGAGAAAAGGATTATTATATACAAAAATTTTTATAGCTCTTTTTGTGGTGGCCAAGAACTGGAAATTGAGGGGATGTCCATCAATTGGAGAATGGTTGAACAATTTATGCCATACGAATGTAATGGAGTACTATTGTGTTAAAGAAATGATGAACAGGTGGACTTCAGAAAAACCTGAAAAGACTTATATAAACTAATGCTGAGTAAAGTGAGCAGAACCAGCAGAACATTGTGCACAGTAACAGCCACAATATGTGATGACTGATTTTGATAGACTTAACCCTTCTCAGCAATGCAAGGACCTAACACAATTCCAAAGGACTCACGGTTGAAAATGCCATCTGCATCCAGAGAAAGAACATCCAGTCTGAATGCAGGGCAAAGCAGATTATTTTCTTTATTTTGGTTTTTTTTGTTTGTTTCTTTCTTTCTCATGGATCCTCCCATTCATTCTAATTTTTCTATACAACATCACTAATGTGAAAATATGTTTAATAGGAATGTATATGTAGCGCCTATATCAGATTGCTTGTTGTCTTGGTGAGGGGGGAAAGAAGGAAGGGGGAGAAAATATAAAACTTATGGAAGTGAATGTTGAAAACTAAAAATAAATTAACTTAAAAAAAGAAACTAAAAAAAAAAGAGAAATCCTATGAGGAAAACTTAAATGAATAGCATAGCTAAATTCTGAAACCCCTAGCTCAAAGAGAACATATCATGAGAAACAAGAAAAAAATGACAGTCACATTAGAATCACCCAAAACCTAGCAGTGTTGACACTAAAAGACCAGAGGTCTTGCAACACTATATATCAAAGAGCAAAAGAACTCGAGTTGTAGCTGAAAATATCATACCAGCAAAGTTAAGAATAATCCTAAACAACAACAACAACAAAAGACATTGAATGAATTGCTAGACTTTCAGGATTTTTTTTTGCAAAAAGACCTGAACTTAATAGAAAATTTGACATACAAGATCCAAGAGAAAATATAAGGCAAACATCAAAGACCAATTACAGGGGACTCAATAAGGACAGACTGTTTACTTTTTATACAAGGAAATGTAAACTATATGTCTAAGATTATCATTAGTAATTGGGTAGTTCAAAAGAAAGATTTGGGTAGGGTTGACTGTGATGTGATTCTAAAAAGCAATACCATCTAGGAAAAGGTAAAAAGAGTAATTATCTTATACAAATGAAGTGTGAAAGGGAGAACTGACACAGAGGAATTAGATGGGGAGGAGTACTGGTAGTTCTGAAACCTTACTTTTATCAGGAACTGGTTAAAGAGGTAACAATGCATATATGTCTAGAAGAGTAAAAAAAGTCTTTGAAACTCAGAAAGAAATAAACTGTTAAGGCCACAGGAAGTGGGGAGGGATTTTTAAAGGGAACACTACTCATATCAGAGAACAACATATACATTTTGAAGGGAATAAAAGCCTTTTAAATTTATAAAGAAATAATAGGGTGAGGGAATAAGATAAGGGGGTGATACATATAGATACATAGATATAGATATAGATATAAATATATTTAAGGGAGTGACTAGAGTAACAGGAACATGTCTATGAGTGTGTGTGTGTGTGTGTGTGTGTGTGTGTGTGTGTGTGTGAAAGCTATAAAACTCTTCTAAATTCAGATAGAAACAAGAGGGCAAGAGGAAATGGGGAGAGAGGATAAGGGAGAGATTCTAGAGTAGGGGGAAGTCAAGTGATTGGAGGATAAGATAGTGGGTAGAAGAAAAATAGAGGAGTCAGGAAGGACAGGAAATAAGAGATATACACAAATAAAATAAAGATCAGGTGTAGAATTTATTAGGGAAAAAATCAGGGGTAGTAAACATGATCTCAGACAAAGTTAAAACTAAAATAGATTTAATCAAAAGAGGAAAATAGGGAAACTGCTATATGTCAGCCATATTGATCAATTCTCAGACTATTTAAAATAACTAGAGAGTATAAAGTTGGAATATTGCTATGGTGTAGGAAATGATGAATTGGTGAATTTAGAAAACATGGAAAGACTTGTACTTATGAAGGAAGATGTTAACCACCTTCAGAGAAACAAGAGCACAAACAAGTATAGTATGATTTTACAAAAATGCACATGAATATGTATGTGTATATATGTGTATGATTATAGATACTTATGTATATATGTTTGTATGTCTATATATATGTTTGTATGTATATTTGTATACAGTATGAATGTGTGTGTGTGTGTGTGTGTGTGTGCTTAATTGTAGCCTTCTTGAGGGGTTGGGGGACAGGAAAGAAGAACAAAGCAAAAAGTGCGCAGAAGAGAACAAAATAAATCTACAAGAAAGTAAAAAAAAATGGATAACTGAAATCAATGTATAGTATTTGTTATATAGTCTTTCTTGACATGAAAAGTTATTGTTTTATGTTTTGAATCCTTTCATGTTCTGACAGGTACATAGCCATGTATTTTTCCTTATCTTATTTTATATTTAAGTTTTAGTCTTTAAGTTTGTTTCTTTTTTTTTTTCTCTTCTTATTTTGTATTTAAGTCTAAAATTTAAAAAATGCCATGCAGGATGAATGAGAGAGGGGAGAGCTAGGAAACAGATAGCAAAAATGAAGGTTATTTCAATATTCTAGTTAAGAGACAATAAGTATCTGAACAAGGGTAGAGAATGTGAGAGGGGAAGAAATGGCAGGCAAGAATAGAAAGCAGAATCATTTTCTGATATCTTAATGGAGTCATTATCTACTACCTGGTGGCCTAAATGTAGAGATTCTCCAAGTGCTATTGAAGGAGAAATAAACTATAACAAACTACGCAACGACATAGTAACATAGATGATGTTATCCTCTGTTATAACAACTATTTGTTGGCTTTGGGTAAGAGATACCTGCAGTTTTGCCTAAATGGACTTCATTAACAGTTGTAAAATTATATGGTTACCTCCTCTGGTCCCCTGTCCTTGAACAAGAAATGTCTTCTCATTTTGATAACAAACCCTAGCCAGCTGTATGGAAATATTGCCCCAGAAATACCTTTTTCCTTTTGCTGATCTCCCATTTCTCAATTCCTCTCTCTCCTATGAAATGCCATAATTATCTATCCTAAGTTGCCACCAAATGCTGCTGATTGATTTTGTACTCTAAAAGGGCCTGAAATATTAAAAACCTAAATCTGTACCCAAGGAAGTTTAAGCTGTTACCAGCAATTTCCCTAGCGTGCTAATACATTTCTTTGCTATGGCCTGTATTTGAACCACAGTTATCTGACTCTCTAGAAAGTTTCTCCCAAGAAGTCCCATTTCTCTTTTTGGAGAAAATGCCTCTCTGGAGTCATTTGTAGATGCACTCTGCCACCTACCTATTGCTAGAATACTAAACTCTCTGACTAGCTTGCTATTTAATCCATTGTCCCACTAGGGTCAGATTGATTCTCTAAAACCAATGACAAGATATTTCCTATGCATTGTAATCTGCTTTTGTCCAATGACTCAAGTCCCTTTGATTGTTTTAAAATAATAGGAGACTCAGTCACTTCTTGACTGAGGCAATTAGGTGGTAGAATGGGATCGAGCACTGAACTTCAAGTACGATCTGAGTTGAAATATGACTTCAGCAATTTATTAGCTGTGTGTCCTTGGGCAAATCATGTAAACTTTCTCAACCTATTTCTTCATCTTAAAATGGTGATAATATTAATATCTGCTTTCCAGGGTGGTTATGAAGATAAAATCAGATAATATATGGAAAGTGCTTTGCAGACTTTAAAGTACTATATAAATGTTAGCTATTATCACAATTGCTGGTCTTTGCCTGGTCTTTCTTTGATTATATTAATCAATTTGATTACATTAATTAATATATATTAATTATATTAATATTAATTTCTCATAGAAAGAGATAAATTACATGAGTGTATTCCAAATCCCACATCTAAGCTCCACTAGTGGAGGAGCCCCAAGCTCCTCTATGAACAAACAGGACTCATTCACTTATTGGCACCAAATGAGGGAAAGAAAAGAGAACCAGTACAAAGCAAACAAAACAGTTCCTAAAGGCCTTTGAAAATGAGAAGAAATGCTTAGTTACAACTTGAATAATGGGACTTTTTCTTATCTTAATACCTATATTATGGCATGTTAATGATAAAGAAAACACAGCTATCCTGGGCCATAATTTCAACTGATACTTGGTCAACTCTCTGATTATTATGTATTTACCACCTATCCAATTAAGAAAATTCCTTTCTCATACAATGATTAGACATTTATGGAGATCATAAATTTGAGTGATACAGCCACCCTGAATTGGGATGGTTCTAAAATGTATTTAAATAGTCAGATTTTACCTGACTCCATACATGTATGCGTCTGGCTAGCTTTAAAAGAATAAACAATAAGGATTTACATGTTAAAAAAAAAAAGACAGAAATGCTTAGTTGTTAATGTCTTTTAATTTGGGTGTGTTTTTGTTATTTGTTTTAATGCCTCCAGTAAACTGATCCTCTCATGCCTCATTATGGTATTGATAACCCAAGGGCTACCATAAATTCTGGCAAGAAGTGGGGAAGGCCTCCAGTATACGAGCAGTGATAGATTCTGTGCTTGCTATCCCAGAGTCAGCATAGCTATTGGGATGAACCTTTTACTAGGTTGGTAACACAGTGATGACTTTTTTCAGCTGCAGCAATTTTAGGAGACCATTGCCTCAGTTAGTAATGGGCTTTAATTTGCTCTGATGGGAGGAAGAACCTCCAGGAATGAAATCAGAGAGCTTTCAAACATTGAAGTAGCTACTTATTTGTAAAATATTTTTGTATTCTTTGTGTGAAAATAATGCAGTTAATTAGCTGAGAGAGAACTAAATAGCAAAACATTCCTGAAAACATGAGTAACCTTTTGGATATTTCTCCCCAACCTTTACAAGTCAAAGTAAACTCACATTGCAATATAATTGATAGAGTCATTATGAGTTTCTGAAAGCTTACGAGATTGTGATTTTTGTTTCCCATAGTCAATAAACATTTATTAAGTGTCTACCATATGCCAGATATTGTACTAAGTTCTGAGGTTACAGATATGAAAAAAGACCTTATCTAACACAAAAGGGAACTGAAAGGAGGCCAGGGCAACAAGGAGAAGGGGGGAAAATAATGTCCCTGCAGGGACATGGTGGAGAAGTCAGTTAAAGCAGTCTCAAAGTAGAAAAGTCAGGTGAGAAATGGAATGTCTTAGCTGAGCTCTCTCTTTAACTTGAGGTCCCACCCTCCAATCAGAGAGTCAGAGGGTACGGTTGACCTAGCAAGGCTGATTTTCTAGGATGGTGAGGTCATCTCAATAATGACTTTCCTGGCACATAGTGAAGAAGTCAATCAGAAACGTCTGAAAAGTCAATGGAGTTGTTTAGATTACAGTAAAGAGAATACTTTTACTCTTAGAAAGCACAGTACTTGTTACATTTACTTGATGCATCTAATCAGCTGCATGAAAAGTGTCAAATTTTCCTAGACATTTATTGGCATTAAACATGGGGGGGAGGGGGTGGGAATGAACTACTTCTTAAGTATTCATTTGCACTTAGAAAAAACATGATAGACTAAATTAAATAAAGCCAATACCTTCCCTTTTTACTTTTGGGAAAAAAAAACCCTAAAGGCAGAGAGTATTTCTCATGATTAATCGATTTGGAAGAATAAAATAATAATAATTGCTGTAAAAGTAAGGATCGTATTACTCAGTGTAATGAATTTGCACCATCTTAAATGTAAAGATTACAGGGGATTATGAACACAAAAATTATTTTATTTTTTAAAATTATTTTGGTTACATTTTGAGTTTAGAATTGTCTTCCTCTCTCCCTCCCAAACCTTCATTTGAAAAGGCCAACATTTGATGTAACTATGTATATGGAGTCATACAATACACACTTTCATATGTTGGTCCTTTCTCTGGAGGTGGATAAACATTTTTCTTAAGTTCTTTAAGTTAATTTGAATATTCAAATTACTCAAAATAGCCTGGTCATTCACAATTACTCTTCAAATAATATTGCTATTACTGTATACAGCAGGCCTGCACAACCTGCAGCCCACCAAAGTATTTTGGGCACAAAAAAATGTATATATAGATGTACATAGATATACACACACACGCACACACATACACATACATGCACATTTTTCCCCATTCAGGCACCCAATGAGTCATCTTTCCTAATTTGGACGGTAAAATTGTTTTCTTCTCTAAACATTAATCTTCCTCACTTTCTTGCCTCCTCTGCTCAACCCTGCATCCCTCTCCGAATTTACTACTTTGATTGGCCAATAGAATTTTTTTTTATTTTAAAGACTTGATGAAATCAGTTGAAGAAGCAAAAACTGCTTACTTGAACTGATATGTGGTATAGTAGAAAGTATGACTGAGAGATGGACCTGTGATTCCATTGGGATAGGGAACTGCCAGGTGATGCAGCTTCTTCTACAAATGCCAGTTGACACCTTATTTGCAAATTATCATTTTGCAAAATTACCTAGAGCAGAAGTATCAAACACACAGCCCTCTGGGCTGAACCAGATCAAAATGTAAATAGTAAATAATTTCTAAAATACATAGATAATGTTACACTTTAGCACTACCAATATGCTTCCATAAGCATCCTTATGTACAGATTAGTGTCTCCTGTTTTTATGTGACTTTAACACCACTGACCTAGAGCACCAAAAGGTTGAGTGACTTGGCCAAGGTCATACATCAAATATGGATAAGAAGTGAAAATTAAATTCATGTCTTCCCAGCTTTAATGCCAGATCTCTGCCCACTGCCTCTTTTTAGAGACCTTCATCATCTCTCACTGTATTATTGCACTAGCCTGTGATGGTGGGAATTTGCTGAAGGGTGCAGCAGAGCCCACAGGAAGCTGATTCAGAGTTAGCCAGATGGTAGGGGACAGAGGAGCTCAGGCAAGGAGATAGTTTGTGAGTAAATATTGATCTTGTATTGGTTTGTGGGAAGGCTAAAGGATGGCATGGCTCTCAGTGTTATTATGACTTCTGAATATCTTTGTTACTATGATGGAATTAGCTAACTGGTTTTGGGATTCGGTTTTCTGGTGTCTAAATAAATCCTTCAGTTCTATCCTCTATCTGGAGAATCTGGCATATTTTGCAGTTGAACATTATATGATACTTATAGTCATGGTCCTTATTGCGATCGTGGGCACTATAAATATTGCATTGGCTTGATGGCAAGTTAGTTTGAAACAAACCAGATTGATCGCGGTTCCCTTGCCATATGAGAAAGCAGGATTTGACATTGTGCCATTATTGCTCTCTAGTTTTAAAAAAAAGTTTTCAGATTAATTCACTTTAATTAAACATCATTCATTAAGTTCTCACTTTCTACCCAGAACTGTATTAGGCACTTGCATACAGAGACAGAAGCAACAAAGCATCCTCAGAGAATTTATATTATATTGGAAAGAGAAAAAAAAGTGTTACACAAAGATAAGCATGTAGAAGATTAATATACACAGCAGTGTCTGGAGCTACCCTCCTAGCCCCTACTCTTATAGGCAGGCTAGTTTTAGAGTGGTCAGGAATTATGTCCCCCCAGGGCTCTAGGATGAGCATTGTAGTTTATAAATCGCACTGGCTTATTTTCCCCAATGATTATCAGCTGTTATCAATTCTTTAGTCAGACTTAGTCTTTAGAAATAGATGTTTACTACAGAGTTGGTACAAAATAATACAACATGAGGATATGACACATTGTCTCATAACCATATACAGAGTCCAGTGGAAAGTGGGCTTAGGGAAAGTACACTGTATGTGTATGTGGTGAAAACAGTAACACAGTATCTAGAATTCCTTCGTCTAAAGTCCCCAGGTTATTCTCTGTAAATATAGTGTATCTTTATTGACAATTCAGGGCTATTCAACTATCTTTGATATTGCTCTGCCATCCAACTCTCGCCTTTGACTCCAAGAAGCTATAGTGTGTGCAGCAGTCACACTGGTAAAACCATTTCAGCACACAGGTTGAAAACAGGTTGAGGGTAAATGATGGGTCTCAACCTAATCAATGAGTTAGGGGAATGTTTACCACAAACATCTGAAGACTTCCCCTGATAGAATGGGCAGATGAGAAAAATTTGTTCCAGTGGCCATTTGGAAAACAGCTGAAGCACTGTGGAGCACTTAGAGTTTGGGCAGACATCGAAGATGCCAAGATCATCCACTGTGTCCCAGGCTATCACCAATCAACCTGACTTTTTTCTTGACACTAGACTTCAGTGACTTTGGAAGAAAGTGAGGCTGATCATTTTGCACAACTCCACCTCACTTAAATTCTACTCACACACAAGTCAAGACATCACCCCAAGATGTTATTGGTCTTCTTGAAAAATAAAGGATGACCAACGACACCTTTCATGCCAGGCCCTTTGTAGAGGCTTAAATCAGATTTTCCTCATCATGTCCAGTTTGTCCTCAAATCCTGATGCAGACACTTGGATCAGGTGCTAGGAAGCTTACAGAAAATCCAAAATATTTTGGGCCCTTCAAAGCTCAAAAGGTGTTCTTCCACTTCAGCCAAAGTGAGGGGAGAAGAGAGAAAGTCCCAGGATAAAGCTAGAGATCTTTTCCTTGAGGCAGAGTCAATTTGGCAGAGTAAAAACAGGAACTTGCCTGAGCTCTTTCCCCCAAACACCTCCATATACATGTAAAAAATGACTCTAAACAAATTTTAGAGCTACAGAACCCACAAAATGACAGAGCTGAAGACAACTTGGCAGGCTGACAGGAAGGAGCTATAGCACCAGACTGGAAAACAGCTGTAATCCCAAGTGGGTTATGCCAGCATAGACCAGGCTGGAGCAGGCCTCAGGGGACTGAATCACAGGCAGTTGTGGTGGTTTCCAGACTTCTCAACCCACAAACACCAAAGAAATCTTCTCCTTACCACCCCCATTTCTGCACATCCCAAGCTATTATTCATAAGGAATTTGACTGGAAACCTTGCACTATCTAAGTTACCAGATGCTCAGATTTTGAATGCTCACTTGTTTTTTATAAGTTCCATACCACATGACCAAGTCCCACAACCAAACCAGAAACACTTCCTTATTGGTCATTTAACTACATATCTGTCTTTTAAGAATTTTTAAATTAACAAAGGAAATTTCACAGCTAATCTAAAGCCTATAATTGATTGGGTTTTTTTGTCACTTGTTCAAACCTAGTATACATCTCTGATGATTTTCACCTGGCAAAAGTATCAGAGTTTTTATTTTCAATGGAGAAGGAGTAAATGATTAATTGACTCTATTAGCTCCCATCTTTACATAGATAAATGCAAAATACTTGTAAAAGAAATACAAAGTTGTTATGGGGAGTAAGGGGGGAGGGGTGATAGCCAGAAGTAATCTTTTGCTTGAGGTAGCAATTTAGTCACATCTTGAATTCCAAGAGAAGGAAAGACATTCTAAGCATGAGATTTTAGAATTGGAAGGAAGTTTAGAGGACAAGCTTCTTATTTTAGAGGAGAAAATTGAAAGTTAGAAAAGGGAAGTTACTGATCTGAGGTCTCACAGGTAATAACAGATTCAGAGTTTGAACCCAGCTTTCCAGCTCCAAATTCACTGTTCCTTCTACTACAACATAGCTATATATAATTTCTGTAGTAATTCAGAATTATGTTGTCTTTGTTATAATTGGGGCTGTGGTTATTTAGTTATAAAACCAAGGTAGAGTTTGAAGTAATAAATGCCAAAAGAAGTCAAGATCATACCAAGGCATGTCAATGAATATATTACTAGCCATCAAGCAACTGGAACTAGAATGATGGGGTTGGAATTTATTAGCTTTATCTGATTGAGGTTATTTGTGTTAACTTGGGGAGAGTGATTTACTAAATGGGACTAACTTGTGCCAAATATGTCTGTTTTTTCTCCAGTAGCTTTTCCCAAAGATGACATTTTAAGTTAGAGCTAATTTCATTCTGAGAGGATACAGTCATCATTTATTGCATGATGTTTTGATAATGATTTGAATATTGCCCTGATCAAAGTCTCACTTTCACACATTGTTTACAATGAGTTATGTTTAGGCTTAAAAGATTCCTTCATTCAAGGGCTGACCTCAATTCTCTATAAAGGCATTTACCATTCCAGCACCCCACCTCATTTATTTTCTATCATCTCCCCTGTCCAGAGGAGTTTACAGTGTCTCCTCCTAAGGTGGCTTGCTTTGGCTGCTTGGTATTTAGCATGGCATACAACAACTGATGATGCAATCTCCCTGGTTACTGGATATGATAGTTTAAAGGACGTGGAGTTTACATCTGTTAAAATCAAGACATCTATAAAGCTAATGATGTAACAGTTCATTGGAAAGTCTGGTTACAAGAAGTTCTTTAGCCACTCTTTACCTCCCAACCTCCATTTTTTATGTCCTTAACTCATTCAAAATAAAGTTTAGTTATTTTTATGACAGTTTATTACTTGTTTCTCTGATTAACATGATTAGTGACTTATCATGCTCCATAAGAAGAAAAGTTTGTTTACTTGTTTTCGGGGGGGGGGGGAGTTTCAGGGTTTTTTTCCCCACTATGAATTATTTTTAGGTAAAGAGAAAAAAAGTATCTATAAAACAGAGCAAAGATAGGAAAAGAGGGAGGAAGAAGGAAGGAGAAGAAAATGATGACAATGAGTATGGACTCATGTAAGGAAATACACAAAGCAGAGGGAGGAATACAATAGAAAGCATTTAAACAAAGCTTAATTGCAGAGAGACAAATTTTAGCTTAATAAAAGCATTGTCTCAAAATGGAATGGGTTGTTTTAGGAGATGGTAGTTTCCCTATCAATTAAATTCATCAAATGGAAAACTTGATAGAGATTTTGCAGAAGGAATTCCCATTTAGGCACATGTCATTCTAGATGCTTCTTAGGGTCCCTTTTAGCTCTGAAATGATTTGATCCATGTAGTGGCAGTGTAGGGGAACTACAGGTATGAAAGGCTATGATGAAAGGGATGAGGCTATGATGAATTGTTGGGATGAATGGGGCAAAGGTCATTAGGCTTTTCATTTTGTTGCCAACATATACCTATCCATAGGTATCCCTCAGGGTTCTGTCTTGTGCCCTCTTCTCTTTTCCCTCTATCCTACTTCATTGGGTACTCTCTCAAGGCTTTAATTACTATCTCTATGCTGATAATTCTCATATCTATCTCTCTTGCCACAAATTCTCTGCCAACCTCCAATCTCATAGCTCCAACTGATTTTCAGACATCTTGAGTTGGATGTATTGCAGATATCTTAAAATTCAACATATCTAAAACTGAGCTCATTATCTTTCTCCTTAAATCCTTCCTTCTTCTCCTCCTTTTCTTTTTACCAAAGAAAGCAACTGCATTCTCCCAGATTCTCAGGCTTATAACTTCCCCACCATCTGTTATCCCCCATATACAATATGTTGCCAAGGCTTGTTGATTTCACCTTTGCAACATCTCTTAAATATGCTTCCTTTTCTCCTCTGACATCATCACCATTCCAGGGCAGGCCCTTGTCACTGTGTTTCTGGATTACTTCAATAGCCTGCCTGAAATCTCTTCACTCTCCAAACCATCCTCCATTCAGGCAAGGTGAAATAAAAACAGCTAAGTAGGGAAATTGCATATTGTATATGCAAAATACACATAACATTGCATGCTATGCATGCTAAGTATGCTAGTATACTACTGGTGGCTCTGTGAATTGGTTCAGCTATTCCAGGAGTCATTTGAAACTACATTCCCAAAATTACCAATATAACTTTACCACTGCTGGGCTTATAGGTCAAAGAAATCAAAAAGAGAGGAAAATGACCTATATGTACAATACTATTTACAGCAACTCTTTTTTTGTCATAGCCTAACATCAGAAACTAAGGAGTATTACTCCTGCTGGACTCCCTGACAGGCCCAAGGACAACAGAGGGCCTGAAAGGTAGTTTACAGTAATTTGTTGAATGGTCAGAGATAGTTTACTCTAATTTTCAGAAGCTAGTGACACCTGAGTAACCACAATCTCTAGAGGCCATGAGCACCAACAGAAGCCTGAAGGTCAGTCTTGAATGTCTTTCTGCTACCCTACCCACCATCTATTATTTTAATGAGTACATTATGTGCCATCCTGCTAAATAATGCCAATTGTTCTGGATTGGGCCTTTATAAGGACAGTTCTATGGTAGTTTAGATTTGATATTAGAACAAAATCAGACTCTCATTGGTCATTCACCAGTTAATGAACAATTTACTTAGCCAAAGCAGGAGAAAAATATTCAATAATATTGATACTGAGGACACCTTGAGTTGATTCAGTTATACAAAGACCTTTTGCCTGATTTGTCCATCATGATCTATTAACCAAGTATCTTATGATATTAAAATTCCTTATGGTTATTGTATATTATGAAATGAGGAAGTAATGTCAACAATCTGAAACTTTAGTCACTTGCATCTAATTGGTCTCATTATCCTTTTTTAATTATTTATTTACCTTTAGTTTATAACATTCAGTTCCACAAGCTTTTGAGTTAAAAATTTTCTCCTCCTCCTTCTTCTTTCCCCTCCTCCCCATGGTGGCATGCAATCCAATATAGGTTCTACAAATGTAGAAGGATTATAACCAATGGAATGAAAAACAAAGGAGAAGGAACAAAACAAAACAAAAAAGAGAAGGAGCAAGTTGTTTGCTTCAATTTTCATTCAGGCTCTGTAAATCTTTCTCTGGATGTGGATAGCCTTTTCTGTCATGAGTCCTTTGGAGTTGTCTTATGACCTTGCATTGCTGAGATAAACCCAGTCTATCAAAGTCAGTCATCACAGATACGATGTTTCTGTACAATATTCTCCTGGTTCTGCTCTTCTCACTCAGCATCAGTTTATATAAGTCTCTCCAGATTATAATGAAATCTGTCTGCTCCTCATTTCTTATAGCACAATAGTATTCCGTTACATCCATGTACCGCAACTTATTTAGCCATTCCCTAGTTGATGGGTATTCCCTTGATTTCCAATTCTTTGCCACCACAAAAAAAGAGCTGCTATAAATAATTTTGTACATACTGGTGGTCTCATTATCTTTAAAGGAAAACTATCCTAACATACGTGAAGAAGGAAGATATGTTAGGACATTGCTCAAAACATTACAGGATATTTAGTGACCCTAAATACAACTGGGTAGGAAAAGGCCAACCAGAATAGAAATATAATGTTTTGCATGGAGTTATGGAGACTTGAGGCAATGCCTGGTAGGAATGCAATTCCTGTTGGGGAGCAGGTCTAGGATACAGAAGTATGATGTCATCAATAGAACATATTGCTAGTTATGCAGTTTTTCCAGCCTCTGTATGTGTTCCCTGGCTACATATGTTCCCCATGGGCATATGCCTAATACATTATATCTTAAAAAGTACATTCTTCTCACAAAATGTGCCAGTATTCATGTGAGAGTGAACACAAATTTTAGGGGGAAATTATTTTCTTTTATTATATATCTATTTAATTAAACATCCTTGTCATGAACTAAATGTGTCCACAGGTTGATTAGTAAAAGTTGACATATAAGGTGTAAATGATTAAAATCTATTTGCCAAAGTTTTCTTCACTGTTCAAATTTATGATCTATCACCTTTAAGAAGAAAGATGGCTGATTCCAACAGTAAATTATATTCATGCCTAGACATTATTGCAATTGGATGAGTAACTTGCAAGAAAAAAAATTACCTGAAATATTAATTAAGGAACTGCATTATATTGAATGGACAAGATATTCTTTATCAGTTAATTGAATTTTTGATCCATTAATTCTGCCTTCTAAACCTCTGAGTTTTTTTGTTCTGCTCTCAATCTGCTAATTTATTGGATTTTCTTTGGTCAGTGGTACAGTCATACCGTGTCCAACAAACTGAATTTGAATTTGTAATCAATCAACAATTCTCAATGGAATGCCTATTATGTGCTTGAACTTATGCTAGACAATGTAAGAAATACAAAAGAAATCTACCACATACTCCATAATCTTCAGGTATCTATAAACTAACTGAGAAGACAAGACTAATGTAAAATGTTAAGAGAACAAATACATGATAAATTCCATGGTGGCAAAGTAGTTGAAAAAAGAGCATATTTATCTGGATTCAAGTAGTTGGGCTGGTTTATATGCACCTTTTCTCCCATTCTTTTTTCCAGAAAGACAGAGAGAATCAGGGTTAAAAGGAGCTGGTGTGTGAGGAGAAGAGTGTTTTCCAATCTCAAAAGCTAGAGAGAGCCCATTTAATCACTCACTTAAAACCATGAGAGAAAAATTTTTTGCTTGTTTTTGTAGTTCCCTTCCCTATGAAGAAGACTGAGTGTTAATGGAGTTCTCTGCTGGATTTGGGGACTGTATAGTAGCTGGGTCAATGGTAGAGAAATGATTGCGCTGTGAGGGAAAAGTATAGCCTGAAGTAAGTTGACAGGTCCTGTGTTAGAGGCTACCATCATCAGATAGCCACTACAGGCAGCCATAATTTTCATGCAGCAATGCAAAGTTTATGCACATGGAAGTTCCCCACATCCACTCTGGTATTAGAGACCTTGACATAATCTAGCCTTTCAGAGAAGTCTGCACCCTGTACTATTCTGGGAGAAGTGAAAGAACACTATAAACTTAGAATATATCTGGTGTTTTCATTGCCTTGCCATTTGTTTCTGTCCCAATTAAAGATTTATTGCCTCTAGGCTATTCATTGCTTGGGTTAATTAATATGAAGAGCTATTAAATATTGAGATGAGTTTTAACAATGTAGCTGGGGCAGATTCAATTCAACTATCACTACAAATTCCCAGTTCACAGCCAATATATGAAAAATCCAGCCAAGAGGAGTAAATTTCCACTAATTCTAAATGTTTCCAAAATTTGAATCCATGCCTGTGAGGTCCAGGGATAATAAAACAATGAACTACCCTCAAGGTTTGTGAGTGATTCTAGAGCGTCACATTCAAGAATTTTGGTAGTTTTTTTTTTTCTTTTATTAAAACTTTAAAGTTGTAATACCACATTTAAAAGGTGGTAGGGATGGGGAGGGAGCTAGTCTTGGTGATTAGCCATTGTTCTTGACCATTTCCTCCTCCTGTTTCTCCTCCTCCTCCTTCCACAGATGCTTTATAGCATCTCTAAGAACTGTGCCATTTGAATGCCTTTCCATCTTCTAGTCATTCTTTCTCTCTTTCTAGTTTTCCCTAACATCATTTACACCATTTCAAGAAGAAAAAAATTAGAGAGGTGGCTATAATCTCCATGTAGAATGTCTTATCAGCCTAACTACTATCTTATCCTTCACTAAGGTGTAATAGTAATGAAATTTGAAGATCCCTTTGTATTACTAAGCTGACAGGTACTTAGCACGTAATTTCAAATTAAGCCTCTGTTCAAGAAACAGAAGGTATGAACCCCTGTGGCTGGCATAACAGGAAGGGGCTGAAGAGGGAGGAGCAATACCATATATAAGGAAAAACCCCAACTGGAAAAGTCAGAACTTGCTGCTGCTGGACTGGAACTTTGGTGGAGAAAGTCATTTTGATTTTGAGAATGGGAGAAAGTGATTTTCATTTTGAGAACAGGAGAAAGGGGTTTTGATTTTGAGAACAGAGCTTATAGTGCTGAAGACTTTTGAGAGCCAGTGGGAGCTGCTGAGGAGCTGCTGAGGACTTCCAAGGGCCAGCTAGAGCTTTTGAGGCACAGCTGAGGATTTCCCAGGACCAGCCAGAGCTGCCAGAGGAAGCATGACTGTGGGGTCAGTACTTTATCTGTCTGTGGCTCTGTTAAGTTTTCTCTTCCCAGAAACAGAAACTGTGAAGGACTTGAGGTGTACTGGACACTGTGAGCTTCATTGTGGAGCAGGAACTGGACAGACAGCTAGACAAGGATCTGGGAGCTGTCTGCTTTTGAACTCAGTTGGCAGTTGGTTAGAGTCAGGCAGGAGCTAGGACCATGGAAGAGGAATCATGGACACTGAAAGCCTACCCTGAGTCAAGATGAAAAGACCTCTCTGTGGGTACTGAGTAGTGATGAAATTGTGATTTACTTGTGCCCAAGGGGTGGATGGCCTGTGTATTTCCCATTACCCCTTAAGAGGGTACTGAGTACAGTGTTACCTTGACTTACAAGTTTAATTTGTTCCATGACTGAGCTCGTAACTCAATTTGGTCACATATCAAATCAATTTTCCCCATTGAAATTAATTGAAATGCCATTAATCCATTCCAGCCCCCCAAATTCTTACCCCAGTATTTTTGTTATGTGTTTTTAAATAAGAAAAAGTATTTATAATAACAAATATTGTATAAAAACATAATAAAAGAGAATTTAAAGAAATAAACTGGTTTATAAAGTGTATATGTACCTTGGATATCAGATGACTTGAGCTAACAGAAGATACTGGTGGAGGTGTAGGGTGGAGGAGATAGATGGAGGAGGTTGGAGGAGTTTTGTTTTGTGCTCTTTTGGTCACTTTTGTTCACTTACTCGCTACACTCTTAATGCTACACTTTATCTCTGAACTTAATTGCTAAAATATCTTTTTTTACTTTCGCTTGACTTAATTTTCTTCACTGGCAAGATAAACACGTGGACTAAATGAGTGAGGTGCAGGATGCTGGGTGGGCATTGGGTTGTGGCTTTTGCTGCGCCAACCTAGCGGTGGCTCATACCTCAAATTTTGGCTCACAATTCAAAGTAAAAAATCTATTGAGTGACAATTCATATCTTGGAAATCTTGTAAGTTGGTGCACTCATATGTCAAAGCACCACTGTAGTGACTGATGACTGAGTAGTAACTAAAGATTGAATAGTGACTGATGACTGAATAGTGACTGATTTGTAACTTAGTGTGCCCCATGGTTGGAAGACTTTGACCTTTTGTACTTTATGATTGAATGAATGAGTTGTTAAGTGATTGATTGACTAAATGATTGTACTTTGTTCAAAATTATGTGATCACTTTGGTGAAAACTATGTGGTCATTTTAGTGATAAGTTGTTGAGTTGTGACATGGTGAATGCTGTATTTTGATTTTCTGTGATAAGTTGTAATATTGTGAATGCTGTACCTTGATTTTCTGTCAATGTTTTGCTCTTGTTATTGAATAAATTGAAAGTTCACTATGATATGTGATCAGAACCTGGAAAGCTGTTTGTGTGTGGCTTTACATAAGGATGGTAGTATTTCATAATCAACATAACAATTTAGATTTTCTGTGTTTGGGTCATTTATGGCAAGTCAAAGAAAAAATGAGCTAGCAGTCCCCAAAGAAAATGTCCCATATTTAATGAGACGTATTTCAATTATGTTTAGTGAAGAGGGCATCAGTCATCTTTGTGTTTTCCACCTGATCTCAGACAGTTGGCAGGAGATGGAAATCAGCAGTAGGCTCCTGATCAAAGTCATGTCCTGTCCTTTTACCCACTTGGCAGCGCTAGTCTTCTCGAAATAAATAATAATAGCTAACATTTATAGATCCCTTTGAGGTTTGCAAAATACTTCGTAGGAATTTTCTTTTATTCAACACTCAGAATAACTGAGGTTTACCAGTGAAGAAACTGAGGGTCGGTGAAGTAACTTATCCAGAGTCACACAGCTAATAAATCCAAGCCTATCACTCTCTCCAGTACCCTGAATGAAAGTGTAAAGCACTGAATAAAGGGTTAACCCATTAAATATTAGCACAGAAAAAAATTACCTGAGAACAATTCAATAGGAAAAGAATTCTTTAAATTATGGCAATTTATGAATTATTAATATGAACCTTTGAGAACACAAAATCATATCATTTGATAATTAAAAATAACCACAGAGGCAAAGTCACAGAATCACAGATTCAAAGATGAAGGTAACAGTTTAATAACAGTGATGCATACAGTTCTTAACAAAGTGCATCTTACTGACCTACTCAGATCAGTGACCAGAAACGGACTGGAAAAACCTTTATTGAGATGGAGAAAAGCAGGGATTCTGGCTGTTTAAGCAATAATACAATTGCTGGGAAAGGTAGGTTGGCCTTCTGGTGTGGATCTGACAATTAAGTCTGTTAATTGCTTTACAAGGGTCCAATGCCTCTAGTAATGTTGGCTAGAAAATCAAAACCAGGCTAGTCAGGACCACATGGTAAGTTGTAGTCTTTAGGAGATCAAACCACCCCTATTTTACAAAGGGAGACAAGGGCAAAAGAACTATCCCTTGGGAAGGGGATTAGCTTAAATTGGTTTCTGTTTACACATAAACAGAACAGATGTCCCAGGGGCTAGTTGAAAGGGTATGAGAACAACATTTAACAACTACTTGTAAAGATCTTGTTTTTAAGCTTTATTGAGAAATGGAATTACACAAAATGGGGAGATAGGGTCAACTACAGAGTAGAGTCAGTTGTTAAAAGATGAAGCATAAATTTAATTTTCTCACCTTGACATCTTTTCTAGAATACCTGCTACCTATGTGTAATGCCATGCACCAGCAGATTCCCAAAGGAATGCTACTGTGAACAGCTTTTAGAGTTCAGATTACAAAATAGAGTGAACACTCTGTTTATTCCATTACAAATCAAGACAAACATTCAAAACATTATAATATT
>CM053581.1:152454146-152471783 GCA_028627135.1 Pseudochirops cupreus
GCTTCAGTCTCCAGGATTCTTCCTTCAAGGGGATCAAAATTCCAATTCTGTCTCTCAGATACTGGGAGAGAAACTTTCTCTCTCTCCCTCTCTTTGTCTCTCTCTCAGCCAGCTTCAGTCTCCACAATTCTTCCTTCAAGGGGATCAAAATTCCAATTCTGTCTGTCTCTCTCTGGAATTCTTGCTTATGTACACGCCTCAGCCAATCCCCTTCTTCCTCATCAACAGGGGCTCAGCCAATCCCCTTCTTCCACATCAACAGGGGAGTTCATGCCTTCTCAACAGTAGGACAGAGTTTGCACCTTCCACACTTAGCACTAAGTGCTAAGTATCCTGCTAAACTAATTACTATTACACCTCGGCACTACTCCCTGGAACTTCATTTCTGCTTGTCTCTAAAAGTGCCCCATTGACTCTCTTGGGTGTCCCCTTAGAGAGTTGAAGAGAAAGCTTTTTATTATTTCATGTTATAAATATTAATAAATAATTTCTTTTTAGATGAGGAAGAGAAGAAAAAGAAGTAGTGATGCACAATGCATGACTCACATGGCTGTAGGGGAAAGGAATATAAGATAGGAGAAATCAAAACCCCAAAATCATTCTTGACCTCTGGGCAGTCTTTGACACTATGGATCACCTTCTTCTCTTAGATATTTCCTTCTATTTTGATTTGAACACTACTTTCTAGGTTCTCTTTTTATCTAGGTTGTGCCTACTAATTGTGAATGTCCTCCATGACTCTGTCCTATCCCTTTTTTTTTCTCCTGTCATACTATTTCAGTTGATGATTATCTCACTTCCCACAGATTCACTTATCTCTGTGCAAATGATTCTCAGGTCTATCTAGCCTAACCTCTTCCCGCACCTCCGGATACACATGTGCAATTTTCTTTTGGACATCTTAAACTGGATATCTGTAATGGCAAGCAAAGTAGTACTTTGCTGCTTCTTTCAGCTATTCAAGTGCCTTTGAACCTTGCCTTTGATTGTGTCAAGTCTTTGTTGGAAACAGTATATATTGTATTGTCCTTAATAGGCCTAAGGGAGTTTGGAGACCTTCCCTGCCTTTAATAGGTCTAACATCAAGCCCACAGTTTGAGGAGCTTGTCAAAGAAGCAGAACAGGAAGGGTGGTACAAGGAGGAGCAGAGCATGAACTGGGACTGAGCAGAACTGAGAGGGAAAATGCTTATGGTGTCAGCACTCTGTCTGTATGTTCTGTCTGTGTTGATGTTACTTTGTCAGACAGAAACACTCTGTCTGTTGATTTGTGTTATTTTGTTGGACAGAAGCATTCTGTCCATTGGTTTGTATTGATTTCTCAGACAGAAAGAGAATTGAGACAAAAGTGCTGGTAATGTGTGTAAGTATTGCTGTAACTCTGTTAAGCTTTGTTTTCCTAGAAACAGAAACTGAATGGCTTGAAGTAGAATAGTTCCCGTGGGCTGAGATATAGAGCCAAACCATATCAGAGAACTGCCTGCATGAGAATCCAGGTAAAAGCTGGGAGAGCTGCTTACCTGTGAATCCAGGCAAGAGTTGGGAGCATGGAAGAAGAGCCATGGAGTTTAGAAGTCAGCCTCAGGTTAAGATGAAAGAAGACTTTACTTAGGTACTCAGTGCTGAGTGATGAGATTGTAACTTACTGTGACTAAGGAGGGGATAGAGTTTGTACTTTCTGCTGCCCCTTAAGGATGATTGACTCAAGGATGATTAGAAGCCAGTCTCAAGTCAAGATGAAAGAAGACTTGACTTGGGTACTCTATATTGACTGAGGTGATTGTGACTTACTGAATGATAAATTTTGTTTAACACTATGTGGCCACCTTAGTAATAAGTTGTTATGTTATACTGTTTTGAATGTTGCACTTTAAGTTTTGCTTTAGTTTATTTCTGAATAAATAGAGAGTTCTTATACTATGCAATTAGATCCTTAAAGTTATTCACAGCAGCAGTCCTCAGGAGAGCTGCTCATGATTGGCTTTAAAATGTCCCGTAGACATATTAAACCTATCTGTCTGATAATGAAATATTTTTTCTCTCTGCCAAATCCTCCTTTCTTTCTAACTTCTCTACTATTGTTGAGGTTATCACTATCCCCTCAATAACCTAGCTGTCATCCTTGACTCATTACTCTCATTCCCCATGTCCCATATATTGCCAGAACCTATCAATTCTGAGTTCACAACATTTCTGACATACCCCTTTTCTTTCCTCTGACTACCCTCACACAGGTCCTCATCAACTCCTGCCTGAACTATTGTAACAATCCGCTGGTCTCCCTAACTCAAGTTTCTCATAGCTCAGATAATCTTTCACTCACCTATCAAAATGATCTTCCAAAAGTACAGGATTGACCATGTCACTTTCCTATTCAAAGAACTCCAGGCTCCCTACTGCCTATAGGATAAAAATAAACAAACAAAAATCAATGAAAGGGTCTTAAAGTCCTTTATGTCCTGATTCCCTTGTATCTTTTCAGTCTTCTTACACCTTCCCCTACTCCACATACTCTAAGATACCATGACAGTGGTCTCCTAACAAAACATTCCTGACTTCATGTACTTCCACTAGCTGTGCCTTATCCCTGAAATTTTCTTCTTTCTTATCTCTCTCTCCTGTTTTCTCTGAATTCCCTCAAGTTCTGGCTACAATCCAAAATAATTTTCCAATCCCCCTTAATGTTAATGGTTTCCCTTTGAGATTATTTCCAATTCATCTTGTATATATTCTGTTTACACATAGCTGTATGCATGGAGTCTTCTCTATTAGCTTGTGTTCTGGGGGTTGGCAGAGACAGGAGGCCAGTGTATGTATATAAGAAGAGTTCTAGAGACAGAGAGGCAGAATTGTAATGTTCCTCCTGGTGGCTCCTGTTGGAGGAAGCAGGATTGTCCCAGTATCTGGGAGCTGGGCTGCTGGACTGAAGAAGTGAGTTGGAGCTTTCTTGAGAGAGAGTTTCTCTCCCAGCATCTGGAAGTTGAGTGAGAACTGAGTTGGAGTTTTTCTTGAGACCAGAATCTGGTGAAGGCCAAAGTGGCTTTTGCTGCCACTTGGAAGGCCAGTGTTGCTGCTGCTGCCTGGAAGGCTGAGTTTTCTACTGGGTCCTAGAGCCAGGTGAACTGCTGGAAGACTGAAGAAGCATGATTAGGATAGGACTTTGCTTTTTTGTGTCCTGGCTGTTCTTTGAGTTCCTGGCAACAGAAGTGGTAAAGGTCTGAGATGTGCCAGACCCTGTGAACTTCAGTGTGTACCAGGGACTGGACAAGGACCTGGGAGCTGTCTGCCTCTGAATCCAGGTGACTGGTGGATTCAAGTAGGAGCTGGGACCATGGAAGGGGATCCAAGAAAACAGACCACCCCAAGTTAAGATGAAGTAAAGGCCTCCCCTTCGATGAAATTGAATGAGTTTACTAGACACCAAGGGGTAGAGGGTTTGTGGAATTTTCTAATGATTGTATCTTGTGATTAATGATACTTAATGACTGATTGCTAGATGAGTGACTGATTAAGTTATTGTAAGATTGCCCCATGAGTGGAAGGTTGGTTATTGTATTGTGAATTGATTGAATGATTAAGTGAGGAGGGTTTCCCCCTTAGGGAAACCAGATGATTATTCTTTTGTTCCTTCTTCTAAATATTGTGGCCACTGTAGTGAAAACTGTGTGGCCATTCTAATGTTAAGCTGTTATGAACACTATATTGTGATTTTCTGTGATAAGATGTAATGTTGTGAATATTGTATTGTGATTTGTTGTGACTGCTTGCCTTGATTTGTAATGGAATAAATGGAGTGTTCACTATATTATGTAATCTGAACCTTAAAAGCTGTCCACAATAGCATTCTTTTGGGAATGTGCTTGTGCATGGCGTTACAGATGTAGATAGCCAAGCTTTGTATTTTGCCACAGAAAATTATATCATAACCCAGCCCTTAGATGCTATTTAGGATTAATATCTAGAAGAAAACTATTTATGCCTTATTAATTTCTCTAGCTTTGCTCTACATTCATTTTTATTCTTTGATCACTTACTCTTTTCCATTCCTATGCTGACATATGGAATCACTTCTCTATTTTGATTTCACTGGGCTTACTTCTTGACTCTACTTTAAAATGCATGTGTGAACAGCTATACATGTTCATATACCATTTCTCCATTGCTAGGATTCCTGCTATTGCATGGATATATATACATATCTTATTAAGAGAGCAAAAATGAAATGCTTTTAGGGAACCTGCATCTAATGTTTCAGAATTCCCAAAAAGACAAATGGACTTTTTTTTTCCTCATCATAAATCCTTAAGAGTTGAACATATCCAAGAGTCAATTGGGAAAATAGAGATGAACTCAGTTCTCTTGATGGAAACTGGAATCAAGTATAACTTAGCAAAATAAAATTATATTTCCTTGAATCCAAGGGGGGCAGGCAATTTACTAAAATCAAAGACTGGTGAAGCACTTTCAAAAATGGAACTTACTTGAAATGATTGTGATCCTGGATGAGAACCATTTGATAGATGTTGATCTATTTACTGATTCCCTACTGCTTCAAAGTGTCTTTATAGCTTCAGTAATCTGTTTTCAAACTAATGGTAGTTCTGCATGCTGGGGTGAAGCTAGAGACATTCACATTAGGTGAATATAATGTGAAATCATTAGAAAGGTCTCTCTGGTCTACTTTTATTTATTTGTAGCTTATTTATTTATTTATTAACAGAGAACTCTCTACTGCAGTGTAATGGCTAGCTAGACCACTAGACAAATTTTGTAGTCATTCTTTCATTGTATATAAATATTTGTTCCTCATACTGAGAATGAAATTTATTAGACATTAAAGGCCTTTTGTTCCTTGGTGTTGAGGTTTTGAGAGATCCAGAAATTCCAAGGGCTTTAGTAATTATTTTTTTAAAATTTCTTTACTATTTTATGGCAAACATAGATAGAAAAACATCCTAGAGGAACACAACTAAGAATGGCCAGGAAGGGAATTTTGAAACGTTTGTTTTGGCCTTGAAATTCCAAACTTTACCTGCCAAAAATCCATCTGATGTGTGTGTGTGTGTGTGTGTGTGTGTGTGTGTGTGTGTGTTGTAAATATGTTTCACCACTAAAAGTCTGTGAAACTTCCTGGTCCTCTCAGAAATTATGGTCAACAATAAAATATTTGAACCTGGACCTTTCATTTTCATTTGACCACAGGAAATGTGGTCAAGAAAAAGCATAGAATTCTTTGGCCCTCCAAGTCCACTCATTACTTCATTGACATGAATAAATTATGAATAACAGCTAAAACATTCCACTTGTCTTAGACATCTAAGAAATAATTATGTCTACCTCCATCCTCTGAAAGAGGGTGAGGAAAGTAGGATTTTTTTTTAAATTTACTGATGTCTTTTGTTTTACATCACATTAATTTCCTAATGTAAGCTCCCTTCCCCTTATATTAAGCACACTTCTGTAGTAAAGAAAAACTGTTAGGCAAAGCTATGAGACACAGTGACTAATTCTGATGATTTATGAAACCTTCTATCCCCATATTCCCTTGTTTTTCAATGAAAACAAAGGAAGTATATTTCGATATTTGATCTCAAAGTAAGTCAGTCAGTTAAAAAGCATTTTTCGACAACTTATTATTAAACATGGACAGCTAGATCATGCAGTGGATAGAGAGCCAGGTCTGAAGTCAGGAAGACTCAGCTTCCTGAGTTCAAATCTGGTCTCAGACACTTATTAGCTTTGTGACACTGGATAAGTCATTTGACCCTGTTTGCCTCAGTTTTCTCATTTGTAAAATTATCTGGAGAAGGAAATGGCAAATCATTCCTATATCATTGCCAAGATAACTTCAAATGGGATCACTAATAGTCAGACATGACTGAAACAACAGAACTATAACAACTACAACAAGAATAACAAAATATTTCCCAGGCAATGTGTTAAGTGCTGAGGAGTTGGAGAAAGGCAAAACTAGTTCCTGTGTTCAAGGAATTCACATTGCATGTATGGATACATCATTTAAAGATCGGGAAAGACAGGTATGTAGTTAGATAGATAGATAGACAGGCAGGTAGGCAGATGATTGTTTCATTCTAGATCTATCTATCTATCTATCTGTCTGTCTGTCTGTCTGTCTGTCTGTCTACCATATATAAGTAATCTCAGAAGTGAAACTAGGAGAAGGGTAAAAGTCCTGCAGGAAAGGGTAGGATTTGAACTGAAAATTGAAGGAATACAGAGGGAAAATATGGGATGAGAATCATTGAAAAAAGTGGGCAACAGCCAGTGAAAAGTCATGATAAGAAGGGCTTAGGTTAGAAAGATCTTTAAATGCCAAATAGGACAATATAGTTAATCCTGGTGGTAATAAGGAAATATTGGAGTTTGTTGGTCCGATGTTGGTGAAGAGTTAAGAAGCTTACCTACTCAAACTTATGCTTTAAGGAAATCATGTTAGTATCTGGGTGGAAAATGGATAGGAATTGGGAGCTACTTAAGTAAACAACACAAAACTACTCACTAGTCCAGATGAGAGGTTATATGGGCCTAAAATGAGGGAAGGGAAGGTGGATATACGAATAGAGAAAAAGGGCTGTATATCAGGTATTGGGAAGGTAGAAATGGCAAGATTTGACAAAAGAATGAATATGTGGAGTGAATGAGAGTGAGGCATTAAGGTTAACACAGAGTTTGTGAGTTTAGGTGAATTTGAGTTTGACAGTGGCTTTGACATGAAGAGGGAAGTTTGGAATAGGGTAGCATTTGGGAAAAAGAGAGAAAAATGATGGGTTCTGTTTTGGCATGTAGAAGTGGAGGTGCCTCTAGAGCATCCAGTTTGGGAGAATTGAAAGGTTGTTGGTAATGCTGGACTGGGGCTCAGAAAAGATTACATTATGTGTTTATGTGTATATACATATGTGTACATGTTGTGTATATATCTCTTATTTATTTCTGACACTGCTCTTTCATCCCTCTTGGTTCTCCTACTCATTCTTCTGTGCTAAATTTTTGTCTGGGTTGTGCCCATTAATTGTGGGCTATGTGTATGTGCGTGCATGTGTGCATGTGTGTATGTACATAAACATATGTGTTTGAGAATCATCTGTATTGAGTCGTAATTGAACTTATGAGAACTCACCAACTAAGGTCATATAGAAAGAAAATAAAAGATTGTCCAAGATAAAGTCTTGGGGGAAACCTGTGGTTAGTGAAACTACTATAGAAGAAAAGTATGAAAATAAGACTAAGAGGTGATGAACAAGTGGAAGGACAACTAGAAGAGAACAGTTTCATGAAAACTTAGAGGAGATAATACAGCGTCAAATTCTAGATTGAAGTTTTGAAAAATAAGAACTGAGAAAAAAGTCATTGGATTTGACAAAAAATCACAGGTAACTTTGTATCAGGACATTTCATTTGATGAGGAAAGAAGTCATACGACCAAGGGTTCAGAAGGGAAAGGAAAGAAATTGGAAGTACCTGTTGTATACATCTTCCTCAAATTTATCTAGGTAGGTGAGCAAAGTATACAACTAGAGGAGATGGTAGGATCAGCTGAAGGCTTCTAAAGGTTGAGAGAGACAGAGGAGTATTTGTAGTCAGCATGGAAGTAGCTAGTACATGGAAGGAGATTAAAAATCAGTGAGAGATAGTGAAGATGAGAGTAGAGGAAATCCACTTGAGAAGATGGGGGAGGTGAGGTGGGATCAAGGGTACATTAAGAAATGTTTGCTCTGGCAAGGAGAAGGGTCACCTTTTCATGGGAGACTGGGTTGAAGACGATCACAGAGAAAGTGGCTGAATGAAGCAAGTGATGGAATCAGGGACAAAAGGGAGGTTTTGTAAAATATCCCCATTTCTTGGGAAGAGTATGAAGAGAAATCTTCAGACAGGTCTGTGTGGGGAGGGGTTGATGTGGGCATCTTAGGAGTGGTGGACAGGATTGGAATATCCAAATTCATAATGAACCAGCCAGGATGTTTTTGTGATTTCCTCAGAGTACGTTCAACAGCATGTATATAGGAATGAAGTTAGTGGTTGGAGTAAAACAAAGCTGGGTTTTGGAAAGGTAAGATTGGTGATTGGGTTAGGAGGTGAAGTACTCTAGAATAGGGCAGAACTGAAAGATTAATTGATTCACCAAGGGATCAAGACGTAGGAGTTGGGCTGGTCACAACCAGAATTAAGAGTAAAGCCATAAAATTCATGGATGAATGTCTCCAACTTTATTTCCTATGTTTTTTCAGCTGTCCTAGTTTACCCCACTAGGAAGGATCCAGTTTTAGGTCTTAAGTCTCATGGATTTCAGTAACTTTTCTGGGAACTCCAGCTCCTCCTTGGAACCTATCCAGAGGATATCACCTTTGTTCCCAAGGCTTTAATTTTTCTCCATTTTTTAAAATCCTTGCTGATCAGGGAGTGGAATTCAAGATGTAAAGCTTCTTGAGCTTGGAAAGGTACCTAGAGATTAGATGCAATAGATCTCTAAACCCAGAGCACTGTTTGGCCTGCTTGGTTTTCAAGAGTAAAATTTTCTACACCTAATCCCTAATGACCATGCCCCTTTTTTCTAACAGTGCCATCATAACTGAATGCCTGACTCAGATATATGTTCCTTCTTTCCTTTACTAACCCTTTAACCACTAGACTACAAAAGCACATTCTTTAGATTTATTTACAAATAAAAGTAAAAATAGTATGTACACATTCAAACATATATAGCCAATGCATCAAAGAAAAGTTAATAAAGTTGTTTATGAGAAAACTAAAAAAAAGGGTAAAGCCCCAAGTAGGAAGGGGATTTTGTATATATTTTTAACAGGATAGGGTAAATTAATCTTTGTAATTAATTAGGACAAAGATTCCTTACTCTTAACTCAATCCCACTATGGTTATTTCTCCTCTCCATGAAAAATGAAATTAATTAAAAATCCATTGGTGGGATGGGATATAGCAGTGGTAACTACTATAGTACATGTTTATGTATTCATAAGAGCATAATAAAGATGATCTTTGATTAATCAATAATCCTGGTCAATCCAAAATTCTCTATTTTATGTATCTGGGAGTGGTCTAACCCTGAAACAGTTGCTGTGGGGTTTGGAAGTCAGTCTCAAGTTATGATGAAAGAGGATTTGACTTGGGCACTCTGCATTGACTGATGAGATTCTAACTTACTGTCACTTATGTGGACGGTGTCTATACTTTCTGCTACCCCTTAAGGATGATTGGCTTAAGGACAATTGGAAGTCAAGACGAAAGAAGACTTGGCTTGGGTACTCTATATTGATTGAGAAGATTGTGACATATCGAATGATGTGTTTTGTTTAAGACTATGTGGTCACCTTAGTAGTAAGTTGTTATGTTATATTGTTGTCAATGTTGTGCTTTATTTTCTTGAATGTTCTGCTTTAGTTTATTGCTGAATAATTAGATAGTTCACTATTTTATGTGATCAGATCCTTAAAGTTATTCACAGAAGCAATCCTCAGGAGAGCTGCTTGTGATTGCCTTTATATACACATACATACACATGTACACATATGCATGCATATATGGACACATATGCATGTGTGTATATTTTATGTGTGTATTTATGTATATGTGTGCATGCATATGTATATATATGTATAGGACTATTCAAGTGAATGAGCTTAGCAGGTTTATTATGTGCCCCTATTCATAAGCAGATATACACACTGAGTAGTACCATTGCTTCTTTAAGTAAGCAACAGTAGCAGCATCGATAAAAACATCTATAATAACAACTAGAATTGATGAAATTCTTTTATGTTTATAAAGCACTTTGCATAGGTTATCTCATTTGATAATTTATTTGATCATTTTATGTGCCAGGCACTATGTTAAATGCTGAGGATACAAAGCAGAATGATAAAGAAAAATAAGTCCCTTGTAATGAGCCATATTATTACTATCAGGGGACTTCACTGGATTAATTCCCAGACAATATAACATCCCAGCATCATAACCATACACATACATATACATACACACGTGCATACATATATGCGTGTATATACATACATATCTATGCACACACTCATATATGACAGATTTCTTCAGATTTTGGCAGCATATATAACTTAGTGCTCAATTATCAAAGGTAATGGGGAACTTGGTAAGGGAAAAATTAAAATCTGCAGGTAATTAGGAAACCAAACACCACATTTAAGATACTAATACTGTGTTCTTCTGTTGATCATGATTTTTTAATTAAAAATTTGATTTTAAAATCTAGTTTAAAAAATTTATTTTAATTTTTCAGTCAGCAAAAATTTGCCTTCCCTCTCTCCCACCTCTTTCCTCCTCCCAATTGAGACCAAAAGTAAAATGATTTCCTGTACTCTCATCTACATTGGCCATATACAAAAGAAAAGAGGAAAATAATAAGTACTTAATAAGCGTCCACAATGTGCCAGGCACTGAGTTAAGTGCTTTACAAATATTACCTCATTACACACATACACACACAATATAGATATAGATACTAATACATCCATATGTGTGTATACATACACACATGCATACATATACATATAATCTCATTGTGCTCAAAAATTGTGATTGGTTGATGAGAATCTCGATTTCCCCCTTTCTCAAGTTGTTTGTCTTTATAATACTTTTATCAATGCATAAATTGCTCTCTTGGTTTTGTTCACTCCCCTCTATATTGGTTCATATCGGTCTTTCTGTATTTCTCTGAAACTGTTTCTCTATCACGTTTATATATCATAACTTGTTCAGTCATTCTCCAGTTGATAGGTATTATCTCAGATTCTTATTCTTTGCAACCTCCCAATAGCCCCATAAAATTGTAAGGATTTTTAAATATCTTCAGTTGTTTTGTTTAAGGGAAGATAATTGCCTCCCTTAATCTACTCTTCTACTAATCCTCCCTTCTCCTTTCTCTCCAATATTCCCATTGAATGAAATATATTTCTGCACTCAACCCTGTGTGCATATGTGTATTCTTCCCTGCTTTGAGCAGCTCACATAAGTGTGAGGTTCATGTGTCAATCTGACCTCCTTTGTTTGGATCTGGGATCTGGGATGGGGTAGTAATTAACAAAGTAGCTAATTGGCACCTCTTCCTGCATCCTATCTGAGGTCATAGTGCCCCAGTATGGCTCTGGCTCTTCTCCTTGCCCTGGTGGCAAACCTCTATCCGGATGATGGAGTGAGGCCCCTTGCTCCTGGCCAGAATCTGTCCAAAGTCCGTCGGCTTCTCCATTTCCATGCTGACTTGGGCTAGAAAAGTAACTCATGAGTTTTCCCCACCTTGGATTTCCCCTGCAGTATTTGTTCTAGTACATATTCTAGGGCTTTTTGGAGAAAATAGTGGAGTAAACTTACTGTAGTGCTTCCTGCTGACTCCACCATCTTGGTTCTACCTTTGCTGCTCAACTTTTGATAGAATTTGCTAACAAATCATAGAATTGAGAGAGGTGGATTTTCGCATGTACTCAATTCATGTCTCTTATCAGTGAGATACAGAAAAGAAGCTCTTTGCAACCAAAACTGTCCACAATTGAATTGGGATGCCTTGAGAAGTAGTGGCTTTCCCCCTACTGATAAGTTTTTAAAGGCTGAATGGCTGTTGAACCAGCTTGATATAGAAGGGATTCTTATTCAAGTATGCATTAGATGTGAGAGGTTGTGAGAAACTGAGCAACTTGTGTGAGGGTAGAGGGGGGATATATTCCAGAAATATTATGGAAGTAGAAATTAAAGATTAATTGTCTTCTATGACAAGATTAATTGGTCCCTAAAATCTCTCCCACCTATGAGATTGTGTGTTTCTTGAAATGTTCATAAATATATTTTAAGTTGGGATGCCAAACATTTGCTTATGATCAAGGAGCTAGTTTCACAGAAAAGTCACATTAAAAAGTGCTTAATTTTTTTAAAAGTTCTTTTCATACACACACAAAAAGAGTTTGTATGAAGCCCCACCTCAATGAACACTGAATGTTTTTTCCCTCAGAGGGCAATACTTCATTTTCCCCAAAAACCTTCACAAAGGAGATTGAAAGAAAAGTGCGGACTGGTCCAAATGCCTTTTCTGTGTGAACAGATTGGGAAGGATTTGGGAAAAGAGGAACAGGATCTCTCATACAATCTGTCACGTTATTTTATTTTATTTTGTATTTGTTCATGTAACCCCTGGCTATGACAAGCTGCATGTGTTCTCTGCTACTTTTGTTAAGTTGCCACAGGAACAGAAGTGGGGAGTGAAACGGCTCATCTGTCATAAAGGGCCATGTTGGACTGTGGCTACGAGCCATTCATTCATGAGTTGAGCAGGTTGGTTGAGAACAAGGGACTCATTGCTTTTTGGAGACAGGCCAGATAACCACATGGAACAAGCAGATGAGGGTACCACATCAGACATTTGGGATATAAGGTTGCTCAAGAGTCCGAGGCTACCAACATACACGAAACCCCACCTAGCACACAGTATAAATGATGAGTTTTGTGAGATCACAAGATATTGGGGAAGCACAGAGTAATGTTCGAGACATGTTGAGGGACCTCCAATGATATTCTGGCTCCAGAATTAATTTGGTGATCAGCCAAGAAGCAGCTGCTATACTGATGGGAATCAGAGTGAAGTCAGGCAGTAAGAATATGTTATTTCCCCTTTTTATGACTAATATCAGCAGGAAATTCCCAGTACTTCACCTGTGCAGGGTTTCCATGTGTGTTTCTCCTTTTGGTGAAGGTGAAGTTGTGGAATGAATTGCAAGGAAAGACTCTATGGTCACTTGACAAAGAGAAGTTCTAATACAGTAAGTTTTAAATTCTGATTTCACATTTCATTCTATATTAGATAAACAGGCAGAGAGAGAGAGAGAGTAAATAGAGTAAATGGAGTCAGGGGAACATGAAATCAAATCACAACTCATGATCATGGGCATGTCATGTAACCTTAATCTCAGTTTCCTCAGCTATAAAATCGAAATAAATAACATCTCCCCTACAGAAGTATTGTGAGATTTAAATGAGATGGTGCATGCAAAACTTTTTGTAAAACTTAAGCCTTGAGAACAATATTTGTTGTTTATTATTATTATTATATTAAAATGGTACTGTATTTTCCTTCAGGTTATTTTCAGATTTAATTGAAACTGTTCTCTAAAAAGTTATCAATGATCTAATTATTAATAATAGTCAATTAATTCCAACTGCCTGTTATGTATCAATACACTGTAAACAGAGTCTTATATAAAAATATGAAAAAAAAGAATGGCAGTCTCTGTCCTCAAGAAGCTTAAAATCTAACGGCAGAAGAGAAAATACAAAAAATAAATTTAAAATGGTGGGAGTGCAGAATAGAAGAGATTCTAAATGTGGGAGTATGGTGGAACAATCAATCAGAGAAAAAGGAGGGGTGCAGCCAGGTGAGAAATTAGAATCCATATCCTTCCACAGTCTTTGACTTTATGTACCATTCTTTCCTCCTTGGCATTGTCTTCTTTCTGTTTCCATGATACTGCACTATCCTGGTACTCATATTTATCTTATCCCTCCTTATCAAGTTCCCTTGTGGGAGTCTTTGTCTGGGTCTCCTCTGTCAAGGGCAGAGGACCCACAGACTCTTTTCTGTTCTTTCTCCATATTTCACTTGGTGATCTTGTCAATACCCATGGACTCATACCACTTATTGCTGATGGCTCTCAAATCTAGTTGTATAGCCCTAAACCATCTGATGAGCTCTAGTTTCACATCTCCAGCTGCTTACTGGATGTCTCTGACTGGATGCTTTGCAGACATGTTAAACTCAACATGTCCAAAACTGAACTCATTATGTTTCCCAAAACCTCTTATTCCTACTTTACCGTTACTGTGTAGGGCACCACTATCTTACCATTAACCTAGTTTAACCACCTTTGTGTTATCTTTCACTTCTCACTCTTTCTTACTCACCTTTAACTAATCTGCTGCTAACTCTCGTCAATTCTATCATCACAACATCTCTGCCATACTCCCCCTTCCCTCCTCTGTTATTGTTCACACCCTGGGGCAGGTTCTCATCACCTCACACCTGGACTATTGCAATAGCCATCTTGTTAGTTTTCCTGCTTCAAGTATCTCCCCTCTATGGTACATTTTCCACCTAGCTGTCAAACTGATCTTCCTAAAGTGCCTAGATATGACCCCGTCAGCCTAATATTCAATAAATTCCAGTGGCTTCTTATTACCTCCAGGACTGAATATAAAATCCTGCTTGGCTTTTAAAGCTCTTCATAATCTGTCTCCAGACTCCTTTCCACTTTTCTTACAGTTTACTATCTACAATATACCCTGCAATGCAGTGACACTTGTTTCCTTGCTCTTCTTCACATAGAACACTCTATCTCCTGGCACCATGCATTTCATTGACTAGCCCTTATCCCTGGAATTCTCTCTCTCCTCATCTCTGCCTCTTGGCTTCCCCCACAGCAATGAAATCTCAGCTAAAATCCCACCTTCTACACAAAGTCTTCCCTAATCCCCTTTAATAATTGTATCTTCACTCTGTTGAAGTGAATATTTGTGAATATCTTTTATCTTGTGAATAATCTTTTTGTATGAAATTGTTTTTGTGTTTTCTGCCCCATTAGATCGTGAGCTCCATGTGTTCAGAGATTTTTTGTGGGGTTTTGGGGATCCCAAATACTTAGCAGGGTGCCTGTGACATAGTAGGCACTTAATAAATGCTTATTGACTGTTAGATCGTATGAAATTGGTAATGATATAGAAAAGTCAATGGGAAATGGGGTCAAAGATGAACTCTTTGTGATGAAATGAAGAGCTTAATATGATTTTACATGTTAAGTCCTATATGGAGTCAAGATAGAACATCGAGCCAACTGACTAGGAATCAGAGCTATGGATAGGATCATAAACATCACTTAGGTATTCAGCTCACCTATTTAGTTTTTTTTTTTAATTTAGTTTGAAAATTGGAAAGTATACCAGTAGCATGGATTTTTAACACGAGCTCCATGAATTTTTTTTTTAACTGTTTGATAGGGGTGGCTAGGTGGCACAACGAATAGAGCACTGGCCCTGGAGTCAGGAGGACCTGAGTTCAAATCTAGCCTCAGACACTTAACACTTACTAGCTGTGTAACCTTAGGCAAGTCACTTAACCCCAATTGCCCTGCCTTCCCCTCTCTGAAAAGCAAAAAACAAAAAAACCCTCTATTTGATAACTATATTTTGATAAAATTTATTTCTTTAGTTAACATATATACTTATGCATTTTAAAATAATATTCTGAGAAAACCTCATAAGCTGAATTCACTAGGCTGCCAAAGGGGTCCATCTCTCTCTCTCTCCCTTTCCTTTATGTACAGACATATATACAAACACATACACACAGAGACAGACAGAGACAGAGACACACAGAAAAACACACACACACAGAGGGAGGGAGGGAGGGAAAGAGAGACAGAGAGACAGAGAGACAGAGAGACAGAAAGATTAACAGTCCTTGATATTGAATAAAATTTCTAGTAACCTGCCAGCAACACCTCTACCCCCAAACATAAAACATTGGATACCTTGTCATCTAGCACCTAGGTAGTACATTGGATAGAGTGCTAGGCCTGGTTCAGGAAGACTCATCTTCCTTACTTCACATCTAACCTTAGACACTTACTAGCTGTGATCCTGGGCAGTTCATATAAGCCTGTTTGTCTCAGTTTCTTCATCTGTAAAAGAAGTTGGAGAAAGAAATGGCAAACCACTACAATATCTTTGTCAAGAAAACCCCATTTTAGATCTTGAATAGTCGGACATGACTAAGATGACTGAATAACAACACCTTGTCTTCTACTTTCATATGTTTGTTTGGTGATCTGAAGCAATCCTTAACTAGAACTGCCAGTTCCAACCTAAAACATTATTAACCTTCAATTTGTTACTACCCAGAAAACAAAGTTGTAACACTGATACTGATGGCTGGAGCTTCTGGTATTTTTTTTTGTCAAGATTTTATCTTCTTTTGCTGATGTGCTGCTTTTAATTTAGTTAGGTTGATCTGATAATGACAGATACATAGTCTACCATCAGATTCTTAAAGCTTGGCCAGATCTTTCAGAGTTTATGCTCCACTAGTACTACTTCCAGAACACAGAATGCCATGATAAATCATTGGAGAAGGACCACACTGAAGAATGAGGCAATTTTTTTTTAATTTGTAATTTTTAAAATATGTACAAAATACAAAATTGCAATTCACTTTAATATGCTCATTTATTACACTAAAACGTATTTAATACAACTAGAAGAGATATTAAATCTCTTCCTCCCTATTCTCATTCAATAGATATTAAATTTCTTTTTCATACCAACTGGAATTGTTGTTCTGACAGAATTCTGATGGTCTTCATAATGTTAGCTATTCATGTTAACATTTTTTTAATAAGGTTAAGGCACCTACATTAGAACCAATCTCCTTCTGAGAAAAATCAATGCATTCATCAAAATAAGATTTTTTCTACTCAGTATCTAAAATGACTTCCCATTCCATCATAAAATGATAGTTCTTCTCCCACTCTTTTGAATTATACTGTCTGTTTCACATTACAATTAAGATTAAAATGCCATGCACGTGTTTTGTCACGTGTGTTTCACACATTCATATGTTTGTATCCATAATGTGGTTTTTCATTTTAATGCATGTATGATAGAATCCAATAAAGAATCTGTTTAATTGCATTAAGTCATGCTATACTTTAATTATATCTGTGAAGAAAATGACTTCCTGGAAACAAAGAACTTTCAATAGTACATGAAATCAATGCTTTGTTCTACCTTTTGTCAAAACAAATGCAAGTTTCATGGCTAAATTTTTATCACTGTCATATATAACCATTCATTTCATGAAACAGAGGAATAAATCTAGGTTTAAAATATCATTTTCCTCTCAAGACAGCAGTAAAACTAAAAGAAAGGTCACCTGCAGACAACAAGCATCTACTGGGAATGTGACTAGAAATAGCTTTAAACAAAGAAAAATTTTCTTTAACATCCTATCGAATCAATCCAAGTTTGAAGATCATTGATACCACATAGGAGAGGAAAATAAATTTTAAAAAGAGGACAAATTTTAAATCTTAGCCTTTTGGAACAGGTTGACTCAAATAATAAACTTGAGTTTCAAGAGAAATACTAAAAGAAAAGAAGACCATGAATACACCAAGGAAATGTGGTCTGCTTTTTTTTTTTTACTCAGTTATTGAATCAAATCATCTTTTTCATTATTCAAATTAGTAGACAAGGAAAAAAAAATCAATGTAGTGATTAGACATTGGATCCTGTGTTTTCTGTTCCATGTCCTTCAGAAAATAACAAGAGAATAACTAGGAGAACAGTTCAAAAATCAAAGAGGAGTATTGTAGACAAATTAACTAAATGTAAATGAATAGTTTAGGAAATGTCTAATTAGGCAAATACCTAAAATATGAACCAGTTAATAGTTCAGAACATGTTTAATTGTCTATTTCAGATTAAGGCTAATTAGCTATGGATAATTTAACCATAGCTGTTACCATATGTAAAATTTCAAATTAGAAAAAGAAGTTATACGTCTATTGCATTTCTCTGAATGTTTCCCCTCTTACTAGAT